>OX424561.1:28525289-28911487 GCA_949152475.1 Terebella lapidaria | reverse complement strand
TGGGGCTTCCACCAGGTCAGTGCAAAACCTGCGCAGAAGCATAGTTATACCAACACCGACTGCTCAATCAAATGTTTTGACCACGTGCACAAAGAATACAAAATGGCGGCGATGGTGAACCGTCGATTTATTGAAATTACTTGGGCAAGCGTAGCGTGGGCTTGTGTCATCTTTGATGAGAACAATATCTCCAGCTTGTTTTTCCTGCATTGTTTCGTCCATTCTGACGGGGCTGTAGCATTGCATAATACTCGTTACGGCATCTTACCAAAACACGTTTGCGAGATACTGTTGCCGCCCCCAACACCGTCTTATGTATACGTCGTGGCGGTGCTGTTACCACCGACTTCCCTGTGAGTATATGATTCGGCGTCAAGGGCTCGAGGTCTGATGGGTCGCCGCTTACGGTAGTGATCTGTCGGGAGTTTATTATAGATTCCACCTCACACAGAAACGTGTGGAATGAGTCGGTGTCCATCCATGTATCATGTTCAGGGAGTAGTCCAGTGAGGAGGGTTGAAGGTCCAGTCTATCATCTGCACAATAGCGTCTCCTGTATTGCCTCCTGTTCCATTTCTGACAGAGCTATACAAAGCTCCCTGTCCGCACCAACAAAATTGGTACCATTGTCGGAAAAGAGTGCTCGTTATATGACCTCTGCGGGCAATGAATCTTCTAAGGACGTTGATAAACGTGTCAGTTTCCAAGGTATCTGCAACTTCCAGATGACGGGTGAAGACAGGTGAAGAGTACACCGTAGCGTTTTACATCCTTCCTCCCACTCTTCACTATGAAGGGACCAAAGTAGTCGACACCTGTGTTATAGAACGGCGATGTGTCATCGACACGACAAGACGGGAGATCGGGTGTTGAACCCACAAATGTTAAAATGCCCACAAATGTGAAAACAAATTTTGTAAATCACCCACAAATGTGAAAATATCATTACCCACAAATGTGAAAAAAAATCCACCCACAAATGTGAAAAAAAAATTTAACCACAAATGTGAAAACGGTTTTTGTCATTTGCCCACAAATGTGAAAATCAAACACAGCATTAGGTTCCACATGAGGAATGTCTTTTTAGGGCATTTCGGCACGAGATGTCCTTATGGTTTTTTTTTTTTTTTTTTTTTTTTTTTTTTTTTTCACTTTTCGGTTTCCAGACGATAACTTAAGAACGCCTTGACGAATCTTCGAGAAATTTTCACCAGTTATCACATATATTACATAGATGAACCCTATTGTTTTGGAGCCGGCTTCGAGGTCCGGTTAGTCCGTGAGGATGAATTTTGTGTCAAATGGTTTCCGGATGATAACTCGAAAAGTACTTGTGTTACCAATCTGAAACTTAACATATAAGTTGATATAGTGTCGCAGAGGAGCCCTATCGATTATGGGGTCAATCCCTCAAACGACCTTTGACCCAGGGGCCAAAAACAATTTTGGTGAGTCATCCTTAAGGCTCATTGCATATCTCGGAAACGGTGCATCGTAGAGCGAAACGGACGTTATTTTCGGACTCGTCACCCTAGACAAACATGTCTAAGGGGTATTATGGATGAACTTTGACCTTGACCCGAAATTTTTTTGCCGAGTCGACATTTTTCGTTTTCTTCGTTATCTCGGAAACGGTGCATCGTACAGCGAAACGGACGTTATTTTCGGACTCGTCACCCTAGTCAAACATGTCTAAGGGGTATTATGGATGAACTTTGACCTTGACCCGAAATTTTTTTGCCGAGTCGACATTTTTCGTTTTCTTCGTTATCTCGGAAACGGTGCATCGTAGAGCGAAACGGACGTTATTTTCGGACTCGTCACCCTAGGCAAACATGTCTAAGGGGTATTATGGATGAACTTTGACCTTGACCCGAAATTTTTTTGCCGAGTCGACATTTTTCGTTATCTTCGATATCTCAGAAACGGTGCGTCGTAGAGCGAAACGGACGTTATTTTTGGACTCGTCGACCTAGACAAATATGTCTAAGGGTATTATGGATGAACTTTGACTTTGACCCAAAATTTTTTCGCCAAGTCGGCATTTTTCGTTTTCAACGATATCTCGGAAACGGTGCGTCGTAGAGCGAAACAGACGTCATTTTTGGACTCGTCCACCTAGACAAACATGTCTTGAGGATTTTATGTATGAACTTTGACCTTGACCCGAAATTTTTTTGCCGAGTCGTCCGGACTCGTGACACTAGGCAATTATGTCTTAGGGGTATGTTGGGTCAACTTGATCCTGGGTCAAATTTTTTTTCGTTTTCTTGACATTTTTCATTTTGGGCCATATCTCGGAAACGATGCATCGTTGAATGAAATGGATGTTATTTTTGGACTCGTGGTACTAGACAAACATGTCTTGGGGGTATGTTGGGTGAAATTGTGCCTTGGCCTAATTTTTTTTTTCTGCTGAATCGGCATTTTTCATTTTCGGCCATATCTCATATATTTTCATTTATATCTCAGAAACCGTCGTCTTGGATTGGAATGGATGTATCTACATAATCATTTTGGTTGTCAGTAATTAACAATTCACCTGTGATTGTGTTGTGTATCGAAATGCCCCAAGGCCTCTAGGCCTTTACGTCTAGTATTGTTATGTCTTTTTACGGAACCTTGTTCTGATGACCCATTGCATGGCATTGCGTCCTTCATCCGTCGTCGTCCGTCATACGTCTTACATTTTTATTTTTATCTCGAATTTACGGTCGAATCTTTTCGAAATTTGCGCTAAAATGCCTAAGAATACAGGGAAGCACTTTTCTGAAAGATTTTTTGGGCTACCGGACCTTTGGTCCGATAACCTATTGGCATCGCGTTGCGTCCGTCGTCCATCTGTCGTCCGTCGTCCGTAAACAATTTTATCTTTAAATTTTTGTAACGAATGTGACTTCGTTAAGTAGCAACCAGGTTAGTACCGTCATAGCATGGTTAGTAGACAAACATCACATCACATATCACACATCACACATCATATAATGAATAGTTATAGTAATGTTGCCGTTACATGAGGCCCGAGAACCATGGGAGGGGTCCCCGGAACCACAACGCTTGGGCGTGTTGTTCGTCCGGCCTTGTTGATCCTTGGGCATCCTGAGCCCATTTCCTTGAAAAATAATTCTACTTCCGGTTTGGTGTCATTTGACACCACAGGTGTAATCTGATACCAAACCACACCTAGTATATTGCCAATTAGCCCTATGGGTTCGAAAATAATGTCCTTTTTGCTCTACGATCAATAGTTACTGAGATATGGAGGTTTTTATGGAAAAGTGGGTGATAATAGGGGAAAGTATCAATTTTAGGTTACCGTCCCTATGGTCCGTAACCTATTGGCATGGCGATGCGTACGGCGTCGTCGTCCGTCGTCCGGCGTCCGTCGTCGTCGTCGTCGTCCGTCAACAATTTTATCTTTAAAGTTTACGATCGAATTTTTCTGAAATTTTGCACAAAAAATGCCAAAAAATATTTCGAGAGGGAGGTATTTTTTAGTTTTTTGATTTTCGCATTTTTTTCAAAATGGCGGCCGTTTTCGACGAAAAATGCCTGATTTTGGACTTTGGCGGCCATTTTCTCAAAATCTGTTCAGTAACTTTTTTTTTATTGATGCATAACACTCCTCATATGTACCCCTGTGACATGTATAAATTTCGTTGCGCTTGAATCGCTCGAAGTGGGCCATTTTGGGCCCAAACTCGGCCCAAATGGGACTTTCCCATGTTAAATTCTCCTATGCTTTATAATGGGACACATTAAAGCCTAATATCTCACTTAATATTGAGATTAGAGACTAGGAATCAATTGTGGACATATAGGAAATGATATATGCTGAATATTGTCGTGACCTTGAATTTGACCTCTGACCTTGGTTTCAAGGTCAGAGCGGCCGTTTTCGTCGAAAAATGGCCAATTTTGGACTTCGACGGTCGTTTTCTCAAAATCTGTTCAGTAACTTTTCTTTCTTATTGATGAAAAACACTCCTCATATGTACCCCTGTGACATGTATAAATTTCGTTGCGCTTGAATCGCTTGAAGTGGGCCATTTTGGGCCCAAACTCGGCCCAAATGTGACTTTCCCATGTTAAATTTTCCTATGCTTTATAATGGGACACATTAAGCCTAAAATCTCACTTAATATTGAAATTAGAGACTAGGAATGAATAATAATAATAATAATAATATATCAAACTTTTATAGCGCTTAATTTCGTATAACGAATTCTAAGGCGCAACAGTCCTGATTAATAACCAATATCATAAAACGTGGTCAGAAATAGTTCGTGATCGAGATGACAACCGGCTGTGTTGAGAAGGTTAAGGGGGATAGGCATCCAGAAATAGATGCGTCTTAAGCTGATGCCTGAAACTAGACAGGGTTGGAGCAGAACGAATATCATTTGGTAGGGAATTCCAAAGTGAGGGGCCGTCATAACTCAAACTGTTTTGAAATTGAACCTTTGATTTATTAATGGAAGCTTTATAAAGTGGGACATGGAGGAACAGTTTATCAGGATTACCACGCCTCGTGTTCACTTTACATGTGTAGCGAGTTAGGTGATCGTTGAAATATGCAGGTAGTCCCGTATGCAATGATTTATAAATAATTGTTGCGGTTTTAAACTCTATTCTGTGCCTAATGGGCAACCAATGTAGTGACCTGAGAACAGGGGTAATATGAGAGAACTTAGATGTCCGAGTGACAATGCGGGCCAAAGTATTCTGAACACATTGTAACTTATTCAAATCCCGACTGGATAAAGACCTATACAATGAATTACAATAATCAAGTCTACTACTAACTAGTGCATTAGCCAATGTAATTGTATTGCTTTTCGAGAGATTACGCCTGATCCTTCTTAGGTCGCGAAGACCCACAAAACATGATTTACAAACAGAAACAACCTGATTAGAGAATGAAAAATCAGAATCAAAAACAACACCTAAATTGCGTGCTCTTTCCGTAGGACTGATTTCATTTCCAAGAACATCCACTGGAAAACAATCTGCCATCTTAGCCCTTTGAGACTTGGTACCAAACAGGATGAACTCAGTTTTATCTGGATTGAGCTTAAGCTTGTTTGCATTCATCCAGTTTTGGACATCTTTGAGACATTCCTGGAGCGTGACTAGATTCGTAGCACAATTTGTTTGTGAGAGTGGCATATAAAGCTGAGTATCATCAGCATAGAAATGATAGTTAACCGTATTATGTGCAGAGATTATTTTATGTAGAGGTGTTGTGTACATGGAAAACAAAATGGGACCAAGAACTGATCCCTGTGGAACACCAAATTTTATATCTGCGGGCTCTGAAAGGCTGTCGCCAACCTTAACTGATTGGACCCTACCAGACAAATAGGACGAGAACCACTTGCGTGCAGTCCCACCAAAGCCAAACCAAGATGATAGACATTCCAAGAGAACTGTATGGTCGATCGTGTCGAAAGCAGCCGAAAGATCAAGTAATACCAGAGCAGTCGGCATGCTTTTTGACAACGAAATGTGTATGTCATTCTTTATATTCAACAACGCAGTTTCTGTTGAGTGGCCGCTCTTGTAGGCAGACTGGAATGGATTACCCAAATTGTTTTTATCCAAGTGTTGTTTAATCTGGGATGCAACCACTCGTTCAACCAGTTTGGAGATGAAACATAGACCCGATACTGGGCGGTAGTTTTTCATCTCTTCCTTGGATAACGAGGGATGTTTAAGCAATGGAGTAATTACAGCCTGTTTCAATCTACTAGGCACTAAACCTTCCATCATGGAGCAGTTAACCAATTTAGTGATAGATGGTACCAAAATGTCAACAAAATCTTTAACCAGGAAAGTGGGCCAAGGGTCGAGAATACATGATTTAGTAGGAGAATCGAGAATGACTTTCCGAATAAGCTGTTCAGATGCAGGCTCGAAGTGATTGAACTCAACAGGTGATATCGCTGGTGAAGTGGTCTGTTTAGGCTGCTTTGTGAAATTGTTTCGTATACGTGTGATTTTGTCTGTGAAGAAAGAACCAAACATATTGGCAAGGAGCGTGTCATCTTTGCCTCCGGGCAAAGCAGCATGATGTTTCCTGTGCAAAATATTGTTCATTTCTTTCCATAGTTTTTTTGGATCATCAGAATTGTTCTTAATAATATTAGTGTAATGATCTCGTTTTGAATTGTTTATGATTGAGTTGCATTTACTGATCTGTCGTCGTAGTTTCGATCTATTCAGCACAGATGGGACTTTTCTCCAAGTTCTTTCAAGCTGTCTACGTAACCGTTTGGCCTCACGATATTCCGGAGTTATCCAAACTGGAGTGGGTTTGTCCACACATTTCGTTTTTAGTGGTGCATGAGCATCAATTACAGAGGAAAGGCTGTTTATATATTGGTCGTAAAGTTCGGTAACGTTGTCAGAAGGCGATACAATGAAGGCAGTATTTTGCAGATCTTGTTTTAGTTTTTCGTGATTTATCTTATGATACTGACGAAATGTTATGTATTTACTAGGTGGTTTAGGGGCTGAGTCGATATCCAGTGTGCAACTGATGCAGAAATGGTCGCTTAAACAACCCAGCCTACACAAATTTTCCACTGTGAAATCCGATGGGGTGATAAGTAAATCGAGAGTGTGGCCATGGATATGAGTAGGGAAGTTTATATGTTGAACAAAATTACAGGAATCAAGCATCAATTTGAAATCACAACTGGTGTTTGAAACGGTATCAATGTGGATGTTGAAATCACCGCTGATTATAGTTGATTATAGTTGAATTGTGGACATATAGGAAATGATATATGCTGAATATTCTCGTGACCTTGAATTTGACTTTTGACCTCATTTTCAAGGTCACAGGACAAAATGGCTAATATCTCGCTTATTATTGACTTTACAGCTTAGGAATCAGTTGTGAACATATAGGAAATGATATATGCTGAATATTCTTGTGACCTTGAATTTGACCTTTGACCTCATTTTCAAGGTCACATGACAAAATGGCTAATATCTCGCTTATTATCGACTTTACAGTTTAGGAATCAATTGTGAACATATAGGAAATGATATATGCTGAATATTTTCGTGACCTTGAATTTGACCTTTGACCTCATTTCCAAGGTCGCAGGACAAAATTGCTAATATCTCGCTTATTATCGACTTTACAGCTTAGGAATCAATTGTGAACATATAGGAAATGATATATGCTGAATATTCTCGTGGCCTTGAATTTGAGCTTTGACCTCATTTTCAAGGTCACAGGACAAAATGGCCAATATCTTGCTTATTAGCGACTTTACAGCTTAGGAATCGATTGTGAACATATAGGAAATGATATATGCTGAAAATTCTCGTGACCTTGAACTTGACCTTTGACCTCATTTTCAAGGTCACAGGACAAAACGGCCAATATCTTGCTTATTAGCTACTTTACAGCTTAGGAATCAATTGTGAACATATAGGAAATGATATATGCTGAAAATTCTCATGACCTTGAATTTGACCTTTGACCTCATTTTTAAGGTCACATGACAAAATGGCTAATATCTCGCTTATTATCGACTTTACAGCTTAGGAATCAATTGTGAACATATAGGAAATGATATATGCTGAATATTCTCATGACCTTGAATTTGACCTTTGACCTCATTTCCAAGGTCACAGGACAAAATTGCTAATATCTCGCTTATTATCGACTTTACAGCTTAGGAATCAATTGTGAACATATAGGAAATGATATATGCTGAATATTCTCGTGGCCTTGAATTTGAGCTTTGACCTCATTTTCAAGGTCACAGGACAAAATGGCCAATATCTTGCTTATTAGCGACTTTACAGCTTAGGAATCGATTGTGAACATATAGGAAATGATATATGCTGAAAATTCTCGTGAGCTTGAATTTGACCTTTGACCTCATTTTCAAGGTCACAGGACAAAACGGCCAATATCTTGCTTATTAGCGACTTTACAGCTTAGGAATCAATTGTGAACATATAGGAAATGATATATGCTGAAAATTCTCATGACCTTGAATTTGACCTTTGACCTCATTTTTAAGGTCACATGACAAAATGGCTAATATCTCGCTTATTATCGACTTTACAGCTTAGGAATCAATTGTGAACATATAGGAAATGATATATGCCGAATATTCTCATGACCTTGAATTTGACCTTTGACCTCATTTCCAAGGTCACAGGACAAAATTGCTAATATCTCGCTTGTTATCGACTTTACAGCTTAGGAATCAATTGTGAACATATAGGAAATGATATATGCTGAATATTCTCATGACCTTGAATTTGACCTTTGACCTCATTTTCAAGGTCACAGGACAAAATGGCCAATATCTTGCTTATTAGCGCCTTTACAGCTTAGAAATCAATTGTGAACATATAGGAAATGATATATGCTGAATATTCTAGTGACCTTTAATTTGACTTTTGACCTCATTTTCAAGGTCAACAGGACAAAATGGCTAATATCTCGCTTATTATCGACTTTACAGCTTAGGAATCAATTGTGAACATATAGGAAATGATATATATTTTGAATATTTTAATGATATTGAATTTGACCTTTGACCTAAATTTCAAGGTCAGTCATTTTATTTTCAAAGTCAGATTACAAAATGGCTTATATCTCGCTTATTATCAAATTTACAGCTTATGGGTCCATAGTGAACATATAGGAAATGATGTATGCTGAATAGTTTGGTGATCTAGAATTTAACCTTTGATCCCATTTTCAAGGTTAGAGATATGGCGATTTCAGTGGTCACCTTGAATTTGACCTTCAACTTTCTCGGCTTAACTCTGTATATTTCTCCGGTAACCTTTCTAGCCCATTGGGCTAATTTTTGGCCTTCAAACACACCAAAACGGCCTAATAACTGAGCCTTGGGCATCCTGAGCCCATTTCCTTGAAAAATATTTCTACTTCCGGTTTGGTGTAATTTGACATCACAGGTGTAATCTTATACTAAACCACACCAGTATATGGCCAATTTGTCCTACGGGTCCGAAAATAACGTCCTTTTTGCTCTACGATCAATATTTACTGAGATATGAAGGTTTTTATGGAAAAATGATGATAATAGGGGAAAGTATTAATTGTGCAATAGGTTTTCAGAACAAAGGTCGGTAACCCAAAAACATTCCTCATACTGAAGCTAATGTTGTGTCAGATTTTCACATTTGTGGGCAATTGACAAAAATCGTTTTCACATTTGTGGTTGATTTTTTTTTTCACATTTGTGGGTGAAGTTTTTTTCACATTTGTGGGTGAAGATTTTCACATTTGTGGGTAGTTGACAAAAAACGTTTTCACATTTGTGGTTGATTTTTTTACATTTGTGGGTGATTTACAAAATTTGTTTTCACATTTGTGGGTTTTCACATTTGTGGGCGTTTTAACATTTGTGGGTTCAACACCGTCCAATTGGATCAACATTTGTTGCGTCTCTGTTTCACTTGAACCCAATTGTGAACCACAGTTTCCTTGTCACTTCCGCCACACACAAACAAGCAGTAATGCACGATATTCTTGTACATCTCTAACCTGGCAAAGAAAATCACATTTCCACGAGAACACACACTCGATTAACAAAACAAACTCACCGCCTTGAAGAGGTGCATCCATAACTCATGCAATTCCATATTTCAAGTTAGAGTCAGTACTGGTACTTAAAAAACTTAATGCTGGAACAACACAAAATGCTTGTCACGATGTGGGGACGTTCTCGGCTAATGGATTTCATTACCTTGCGGGTAAACTGCACTCCCTGTGACGGAATAAGTTTTGTAATCAATTGTTCTCGCGAACAACAATCACAGCGCAAGACAATATATAAAACCAACATTGTCTATTATTTATTTTGTATTTCAAATTAATACAGCAATATTGAGGTGGAAATGGAATATCATGTAGAGAGAAGTATTGTTTCTTCCGAATAATACAACATATCCACACATATTTCAAGTCAAATGGTAAAACAAGTTATTGAATATCAACTTAGGTTGTATTGTTGACCCAAAATATCAGTTCTGCTCTGACAGTAATCAACCTTGCTATACTGGTGTGCACAGCTTGAAAATGGCTCTGGCTCATCCACAGTGCCATACATATGATCAGATGCGTTGTTACAACACAGGAAGTACACCTTAAAGCTTCTTCTATTCACCTACCCGGACGAGCATATCTGAGACATATATAACATTGTAGTCTCGACTCATACATCCAATTCAATAGATATGGGAATATAATTTGCCTAACAAATTATATCTACAATGTGCACATTTCAATTTGGTATTACGTGGTGATCTACTAGTGAGACCACATATTGTGCATGCATAATATTAAGTAAGTGTGTTGGTACGCTCTTGGAACTCACATATATGCACTCCCATTAAACTAGTTCATACTATATGTAAATACCATATATGTAAATATGTAAATATAGCCTGTAACCTGTAACTGCTGAAAGCAGCAGACCACACTTTGTTCTCTTGGAATTAGTGCAATTTGGGACTACTTACAAGTAACGCTAATGGCTGCTATGTGTCACACATATGGATATGGATATGTAGACTATGAATATGATATTATTTTCATGACAAAAGTTTGAAAAAAGTGAGTTTTTTGTGTGTTTTTGTCTGATGTTCTTCATTTTGGATAACTGAACATTCACTGAAGCATGGCGTTATCCATCATTAGGTTCTCTGCCAAAGAACTCTGGGCTTTGGCTAAGCCTGCCTCTTCTAATCGGATAAACCCCGAAACATGGACTAAAGTTAAGAAACTGAGGATTAGTGCTGTGCCTGGCCAAGGGAAGCGTAACTGGCGCTTTCACAGGATTGAAAGTATTATTGGCAACAGAAAGCCAGGTGGTAACAGACCTGCCAAATTACATGATCACCCGAGAAAAAGCCAACTAACTGATGTTATTGAAAACAGGAGTGAACCGAGGTATCATCGTACAGCCTCGAGGTGCACAGCTCGTTTCGGACTATGGAACGCCAGGTCAATTAATAGTAAGATTGCATCCCTTGTAGATCTTGTTGTTAGTGAGAAATTGGATATTCTCGCTATAACAGAAACCTGGTTAACTGGATCATCTGTGGATATTAAGGCTACTTCTGAGCTGAACTATGCATTTCCTGATTTCGAACTTATATCCCGTTCCCGGAAACACAAAGCAGGAGGGGGAGTCGCCATTCTGAAGCGCAAGACCATGAAACACAAGGAAAACAGTTTCCGACAATTTTCCACTTTTGAATATGTTGACGTAAACATATTCTCTGGAGGAGATGTCATTAGACTCGTAAACGTCTACCGACCCCAGCTGCAAATAGATAAAAAGAAGACAACTGTAACTCAGTTTTTAACAGAGTTTTCTACACTGCTAGAAGTTCTTCTCGTATCTGGGGGTCATCTCATGATAGTAGGGGATTTCAACTATCATGTGGATTCCAAAGTTGACAATGATGCAGAGAATTTCCGTCAGCTGATCTCATCGGCGGATTTATCTCAGCATGTTGCCTTACAATCACATATCAAAGGCCACACCCTGGACTTGATCATGACTCGCTCCTCGGATATGTTGGTGTCTAACGTCCTGTCACATACTATGCCTTCTGATCACTTGGCATTGACGTGCAAACTCAACGTTGAACGAACTGACACACTGAAGCAGACAGTGACCTCCAGAAATTTACGAAATCTCGATATGTTACCGTTCATGGAAGATATTCAACTGTCGCTGCTTTTTCATCAACCTGACATGGAAATTGATGAGCTTGTCCAGTGCTACGATGCCACCCTCTGTACCCTATTTGATGAGCACGCTCCACTCGAGACAAAAACACGCCGTCTGCGACCGAATACTCCCTGGTACTCAAACAATATCCACGAGGCAAAAGTCGAGAAACGCAAATGTGAAAGACGTTTTAAGAAAACAGGGCTTGTCGTTGATAGAGAAGTTCTAAATGACAAAACCACATCCTATTTTAAGATGATTGAGCAAGCAAAGACTGCGTACCACCGAGAACAAATTGCAACCAGCAACCCTGCCAGACTGTTCTCAACAATAAAGAAAATATTTGACAATTTCAATTCGAAGAAGTTACCCCAACACACGGATCCTCTGGATATGGCTTCCCAGTTCAATGAATTCTTTGTCAAAAAGATTGAAATGGTTCGGGCAGAAATTGCTGTTGCAAACCATGACAAAACGGCACTTGATCAAAGTGTCTCGGTCAAATTCAACACTTATGATGAATTCCTCCAGGTGACTCATGACGACATCCGGAAGGCCATCCAAAAATCCAAGTTGAAGACCTGCTGCCTCGACCCACTCCCAGCAAAAGTGCTTCAACCATGTATTGAATTACTCATTCCAGTCCTTACAGACATTGTAAACAAATCTCTGACTAGTGGAGTTTTTCCAAGGAAACTGAAACATGCGGCAGTGGCCCCACTTATTAAAAAGACAAGTCTAGATCCTGACATCCTGTCAAACTATCGACCAGTGTCACAACTACCCATGTTGGCCAAGCTGTTGGAACGTGTAGTGGTCGCCCAGCTCAATGATCATCTCCGACAACATAATATGCATGACACGTTCCAATCGGCATATCGAGCTCATCACAGTACCGAAACTGCACTACTTCGAGTCAACAACGATGTGCTGCAACTTCTAGATGCTGGCAAAGAAGTCCTTCTGGTCATGTTGGACCTCAGTTCAGCGTTCGATACTATTGACCATGACATTCTCTTCTACAGATTACGTGAGCGCTACAACATAAATGGAACTGTGCTTAACTGGATCAAGTCCTACCTGTTTGGGCGAACTCAATGCGTAGTCATTGATGGGGTGCACTCTGGTCCCACTGATCTCAACCACGGCGTCCCACAAGGCTCAGTATTGGGGCCCATACTATTTTCGTTGTATGTGGGCCCAATTGGAGATGTCATCCGTCGACATGGTTTCGACTATATGTGCTACGCTGACGACACTCAGCTCTATGTGTCTCTCAATACTCAAAATCGCAGTGAAGTTTTAAACAAACTCACATCATGCATCAGCGACATTCAATCATGGATGCGTCGAAACCAACTGAAATTGAACAAAACTAAAACTGAAATAATGCACATGCATTCAAGGTATCGTAATTGTGACATGATCGGTGCACTCTCGCTTGATGACACTGTTGTTGATACAACATCATCGGTTCGCAACTTGGGATTCATTATGGATGTATCAATGACGTTGATCAACCATGTAAATGCAGTGTCCCGATCAGCTACAAATGGACTGCGCTACATTGGGCGCCTGCGTAAATATCTGGATATGGACTCTATCAAGACACTTATCAATGCCTTTGTGACCAGCAAGCTCGACTATGCTAACTCCTTGCTATATGGTTTACCCGAGTCGTCGTTGCTGAGCCTCACACGTCTACAGAATACGGCTGCCCGGATTGTGACACTGACCTCTCGACATAATCAGATCACGCCAATTCTGGCTGAACTACACTGGCTTCCCATTCCGTACCGGATCCAGTTCAAACTATTACTGATCGTGTACAAGTGTCTACATGACGAGGGTCCCAGCTATCTGAAGGAACTCCTGGTACCTTACAACCCATCTCGCGCATTGCGTTCTGCAAACCAGGACCTTCTCCACGTCCCAAGTTATCGGACTAAAAACATATGGTGCCCGATCTTTCGCTGTGTCGGCGCCTATTTTGTGGAACAAGCTACCCAGTGACATTCGTTCTAGTCAATCCACGGAGATTTTCAAATCCAGACTGAAAACTCACTTTTACATAGCAGCTTTTAATTGAATGTTATTATTGTTGTTGGTGTGTTTTTTCATCATCATTAATTTTTATTTATTTCATACATTTCTTTTTAACATAACTTGTTTTGTTGTTTCAATAATGTAAAGCGCATCGAGAATGTCTGCATTTTATGCGCTATATAAGCAATAAACATTATTATTATTATTATTATTATTATTATTATTATTATTATTATTATACCAGTGGTTATTATAGTATTTGTACTCAAGACCTAAATCCTCGAAGACACATTTTGCAAAAATATGCACCCAGACATCTCGTCGAATTGCCTCGCCAAAACAGGAAATCAAACAGATATCTAAAAACATCTTTTGAAGTAATTGAGTGTATGATCAAACGAGGAAAGAGGATACCACTCATTTAAGACAGCCATACGACGTTAAAATACACGCTGACAAACACGAATGGAGAAGCTGGTGTATGATCAAACAGAACGAACACAATCTGATGATGGGTAAAAATGTGCGTGGGAATCATATCATGATTATATGCCGGTAAAGGTGTGTTTCTGTCAACAACGGCTGCTTAGATGAAACATATGCCTAAATAAGGTCGGGTCTTTCAAGGCATCTATGGGCCTACTTGTAAATCAGAGACGAGAGTACCCATCACCAAATTACCTTGCACTATACTTCTTGAAAATGCTCAGGCTTCAGCGTCCAAAATTAGTTGGAAAAAAGTTGGAACGGTGGAATATATTCACACCACCTGATACCCATAATATTATGTAAGACTGGAATGTATATTCCAGTATCACATCTAGTTTGATGTGTTGTATTGCGAGATAATAGAATTCACATGAGCAGCAATATGTAAATACTTGTGCTCCCAATGCCAATTAACATCACATGCATCACAAACAATCACAAACAAACAATTTTCCTATCGGTTGTTTCTGAGCCTCGTTGTCTTACTAATCATATATCGAGTATGGTTTAAATATTTCCCTCACCTCTGTCTATGTCATCCCAAAATCTGTATTTTATACTTGAACACTAGATGTCTG
Organism: Terebella lapidaria; assembly: GCA_949152475.1. Lineage (NCBI taxonomy): Eukaryota > Metazoa > Annelida > Polychaeta > Terebellida > Terebellidae > Terebella > Terebella lapidaria. The sequence continues at coordinate 28,896,627 of OX424561.1, read as the reverse complement.
GAAACGTGATGATCATAAATTGAATTATGCACTAACGTAGGAAGAGACATAATCGAATGCCACATCGTCACAACGAACGTCACACCCCGTTAGATGACATGGTATTTTTGTAACACCTGTCGCATAACATATCATGATACAATCACGTGAACTGTCACGCGTTTTTCAACGTGCAGCGTAAACGCTCTTCAAATGTTGGTATCTTTGTAACATGGTCATAATCAGTATTATCCTATGAGTACTATTATAATATAGTACAAGACACTGTACAAAACAAACTTCTCTGATGGTTAAAAGTTCCGATTTTGTAATATAGCTGAGAAAATATGCTTTCGCATGTTTTTGCAGTACACGCTATATCGCTGTTCGCTTTGGCATCCATTTCCTGAAGCAAACATTGAAGCAAGGCCGGATATAAGCAGTAACGACATTTGAAGGACGTACCTATTATGAACCAACGTCACCAATCCCTTCATATATAATATCATAACTGTAGTTAAAATGTAGTGCGCATCATATTATATCAAAGGTGGTTGTTTGATGAAACCTTATAATAAGTAGTTGAACGACGCATATTACAACAATTTCAACCTGTGGCAACTGAGATTGTTGAATCAATCATATATATTGTAAAGCTAGTAAAACACACAACTGTGTGGTGGGAATTCTACGACGCTCTTCAACAATGTGCAATATTAGATACTTCCCAGAAAATGCTAAAATGTAATCAAATTGTCCCTGTATAACACATTATGTAACTACGAATTGCCCTGTGTAACTGTGATAAGCACCTAGACTACCACTGGAGCCTTACTGTTTGACCTTTTTCCAACTTATTATCTGACGTCATAGCCATCTGCAAGAGGAGTCGCAAATTTACTGTCAGACGTCAACAGATGGTTCCAGTACATCCCAATTGAAGGCAATTGAGCACACACTAAATTACATGTAAGCCCTAAGGGTGATAAAGGCGACCATGAAACGCACTGTGATTATGAGGTATTTCCTTTCCACTTTCGCGTACATACAATGGATAACAAAAGTTCTGTGAACCTGTCATGGTCATGTCAATGACTTATCCATTATGATATTTCCGATTACGGACTGCGAGTGTTCGTTCAAAGCGATATCAGATTTAGGATATGGTCTACTGAAAATTTCTGACATGAACATGGTAATACGAACGTAGGCTAGCATGTACAATAACGTGGGCAGTTTTATTACCAACTAATTTCCCATACTCAGGATCCGGAACGACAATTGGTTATGATAGAAAAGTGTTCTTTATTACACACCGAATGTTCTTTTTATCTGTATTTATCATTGTGTGCCACTGATTAAAACTCATTCATTGTCATTGAATATCATAGAGAAACAGGATTGCCCACTAAATTGTACATGTGCTCCCGAACGTATGCTATATACCTACTTCCATAATATTTAACGCAGGTTGTTGAAAGGTTGGACATTTTTTTTTTTTGCAATTTGAAGTTCTACTTTTCATTCAAAGAACACGTTCTGTTTTGTTGTATTACATTTTTAGCACGAAGTGTGAATAGCATGAAGTGCACTCCAATTTGAACCCTAATAATCTTTTCATTTCTACTACCACTCTAGCACCAACAGTAATCCAACAGTAATCCATAACACATTTTGACGAAACACATACACTCGACAAGATGAAAAGTTCACCATCTTGAGAAGTTCCTCTTTTGCCTTTTGCATTTAAAACCCTCCCCTGTTGGAAGCACCACCTGCACGTGTATTCAAGAGGTCCGTGAATGCAACTGTGCGACAACACAACATGCTCGTCACGATCAGAGGACGTTCTCAACCATTGGAGTTGTGGTGAAATTGTCAATTGTGTGTCTGAATATTTTTCCCGTAATCAATTGTACTTGAACACAACAGTGTTTTTTTTTTTCAATTCCCAACACAAAACTAGTGTGTTTTAATCATAATATCGAGCTCAAAATTGAATAATAATCACGTGACGTTATTCTGAAATGATACCACAATATATCCATATTCCCAGACACATGGTCGAAGGACTTAATGGAAGTCAGCTCACCTGCAATGTACTGTATGGGGAAGAGACCAATGCTGCGCTGACAATGGTAGGTCTTGTTATACATGTATTCATAGCAGGACATTGACCCTGAGTCAAGCTCAGTGCCAAACAAAAGATCGGAAAAGTCATAACGAATCAGGAAATTGACCTGGAAGCATCTATTTCTCTGATTTGACGTGTGATTGAAAATCGAGAGGAAAAACCATAACACGTTGCGCATACCTGTATATAACCTGGTATCGTGTCTCATACATAGAAGTATATACAAGTACGAGTAACTGAAATACGTGAACTACATTTAACACACTATGATGAAGCCAGTGTGTCTTTGAATAAACTAATTTTTGACCGGGCTTTGTTTTTTTTTTGCAAAATGTTGTATATACGTTTGTTATTGGCATCATCAAAATCTGACAGTATTGGTGGTGATAGATTGGCACTTACATGTAAGTATATAACTAGATTTTTATGATGGCAATAGCAAACGTAACTTACAGCATTTGGGATAGAAACAAAGCCAGATGAAATAGTTTATTTAAAGACACTGATGCCATCAGGGTCAGAGAGTGTGTGAAATATAGTTGTTTCTACTGTAGACCTACACCTGATGGAATTAATATACGGCTGTCCAACAACACACCAGACAAATTTAGGAATCCAAAACAAACAAATGCTATTAGGTGTATGACAGATACATAATACATAGTCACAAACCAAAAGGCTAGTGAGTTCATTGTATCCTCTGGGACATATTCAACGTCCACCACCACCAAGTAGTGTGTGATATGTGGAATGCAAGATGAACTAAGCTTATTAACTGGGATCTCACGATGATCTGGATCAGAACGTGTTGATGATCAAGATGTCCATGTCGTCTGCATCACCTCAGTCAACTTCCTAGATGGAACATACACAGTAGTGTATTTTCTAATGACATATTAACTGATACTGTTTATTCTTTACACGATTTATTACTGTATACTTGTATTCTTCACGTTATTTTTTTTTCAGACAAATATATATTTAATTATTATATTAAATTCACTTGCTATAATAGTATGGTCCATACCAGTTAACAGGCCAAGAGTAGCGTCTTTGAGAGCAGAAAATATGAAACCGGTATCACTAGAACATAATCAAGAATTTGTGTGTTCAATTTCACGCCTCTCATCGATGACAATGGATGTCAGGGAAGTTCCATGATAGCTTATCGTTTTTATCCTGAGTTGATACATCTACGTGTGATACAGGTATAATTGGGTCCTGTGTTGTCAGCAGCGACTAGTGTAATATCATCTATCATCGCATCCGTCAATCGAGGACATATATAGGACAAAATTGCATGCAAGAAGATCGTCAATCAATAACACTGTGGCCCTGTATAGTCGCAGCCACCGACGGTCGGGGTATATTATTCCATCGGACTATGTGATAGATAAGTTATTCAGTATTAGAGTTGACATAAAAGAGAGCAATTCACAATCAACATCACACTGGAACGTAAGTCTCAACATATTACCATCAATACAATCTCATGTTGATGATGCTAGAAGCAAGTTTAACATACCACATCTTTTGGAATAGGAACAAAACCCTACCGAATATTTAGATTCGATTACACAATGGCGTTCACATGCATTGAATGGATCCATACAGCTTGTGACTGTTGGCAACATTGTTTTGGTTTAGTGTTTTGTTTGATAGTGTTTGTATCTCTTATCATTTAACATAGTTAATTCATTGCATATTATAGCCATTTACTACTTCGTTGGGAGCATAATGTCACAGGTTCTATCATTGTTTCCTTCAAATAACGTCCCGCACTCTGCGTATGTAACAGTGGTTCATTGTGATGGGTTACATCAGTACTAAATTTCCAACTCATTAGTTATGGGCACAAATCTATCCAATATGTGTTGATAACAGGCATGAGAAATCAGTTGGCATTGTAGGGATCATTGTAGGGATTATTTGGTTCTATTTGATTATTTGGTTTTATGATTTACTGAAGACATCAAGGATCATTGAGCTGTTGAGCGGGGCCCGTTTGTCAAAGGCTCCAGATTCACTCCCGAATAGTCTCTCTTGTTGACCTTCTCTAAACCCGAAGAAGTCAATCACGGTGCAATGGTTTTATGGAGGTCAAAGTGCAATATTCTTGGACGTTATGATCATCTGGACTTCCCTTCCGACACTGTTATGGTCCAATTATCATGCTTGTAACAATTCCGTAGACTATCGGTCAACAACAGCGACCACACCATTCAATAAAAATGGATCGTTCATCAGGTCCGGATAGGCCTTAATATTTACTGTGTACTCTAGAACAACAAATACTTTCTGTTCCGAGATTACAAAGAATCTACTGCTCAAGTATCGTTTCTATGTTTATATCTTCCTACCACATAGACGTGGAATCAATACCCAGTATTAAGTATTCCGAGCAAACAAAACAGGGTCCATTATCCAATCTCATAGTCCGGGGACAGAAAGTCATATCAGGCATACGAAGTGAGAGAAAACAAAAATGACAAGGAAACTCATGAACCCCCGTAAATGGCCATTAGGAGGTGAAATCAGGTGTTCCGGAAAGAGTGAGCATTTCCTGCCCCACTAGTACCACATATACCACTAGTACCACATATACCACTAGTACCACATATACCACATATTACTTCTCAAGAAGAAAGCTCCCCTACTCTGTCTACGTGGCTTTTGCGAGCTCGTACCAGAAAGCACAAGAACACACTGACAAGCCATTTGGCATCGCTGATCAACGACATGACGATACCAAACTATAATTCGATATGACGTGTGTTTAACAATACATGGTGGTATTAAAGTGAACGTCGGTTCTGCAGGGACATTTATCAATATCATTATAGATTGCATTCAACAGAGAACTTGACAAATACTCCCAAATGATGTTGCTCAATATTCATATATCCATGTACATGTAGATCTGCTTATGAAATACAAAGGAGTATTGACTGCTGGGGAGATAAACCGAGGCATTAGCTCACACAAACACCCTACATTCCACATCCACCTACGTGATGTAGGTATGTGAATGGTAGAATGCAGAAATTGTTTTTAATAATAAACTAAGTAATAACCATTTGAAAACAACAGGTAAATTCAAACTGAATTCAAGTAGGTAAGCTATTCCAGTTCGTTTCCGTATTCAGTCTGATTTATACGTTAATTATTTCAATGCCAGGGCAATAGGTACTACATTTCTGAAGCAATGTGGTCTAGAAGCATATAAATGTGATCTGCCATCACTTGTCGAATGATGTCTGCTCAAACGTATATCCCCCGCAATTTGGGCGTCTCTAAAAAAGAATTATACTTGAAGAGCCTCGGTAGAAGTCTTGGTCTTGCCAACAGATTATCTTACAAATCGACATTCATGGGAACAAATATGTGTAATTGAGCCACATTGGTTCAGGGATTATTCGCTGAAGTGCACAGTATTCGATGAATTATTGAGTTCCTCATGACATGTGATTGATGAAACCAACATACTACACTTACGTCACTATGTGTGTCAGGTGTAACAATCTAAGCCATAACAGTAGTTCAAGGTAGGTGTATTCTTGATCCCAACTACCAATATTTACAAGGCTGCTATAAGACCTACTAGGCTATGTTTTCAAATTCATTCAACCTTTGTTGATTCAACGGGTTACGAATGCCATGGATCATGAACGGAATCAATCCCCAATGGTGCATTGCATTAATGTTATCGGTAACACCAGATGCACTCTGTTCGAAAATACCATGTAGTGTCAGCCATAAATATATTTGTTTATTTCCAGTGTGGATACGATTAAACCGAGCTTGAACAGACAAATACTGACGAAAAATCAAAACATATTTCTTCGAGGGAAAGTCTTTCCCAGACGGAATCAATGTTCATCGTCAATAGAAGATACTGTCAGTTCAGTGTCATGTCTCTCACGGGTGGTAATGTCTGTTCGTAAGCTTCTGTCGAAACCTGTTTACATTATTGTCAATATACATCATACAATATCATGAATATATTTCCCTTAGTTCAACAATGCAATAGATGTCCACATGTTTGATCTGATGAATGATGGATCACACAAACACCACGGGAAATTGACAAATACTCCTGGATGGTGATGCTCAATTTTCATATATCCATGCAGGTATAGATCGACTGATTGCTGGAGACAAATTAGGCCAAGGCTAACAAAGATTACCGGAGAAATGTACAGTGTTTAGGTGACGAAGTTTGAAACAGAACTTTTTCGATGACCGTTTTGACCTTCCAGGGTCATCAAAGTTCAAACTCAACGTCACCACTCAAATTATCATATATGGCTTCCAATTGAATGTGCTAATATCTAAGCTCTATCTCCATGCATCCCAGTCATTCCCAATAACAGAGGCCACATTGCTGCTCATATAAAAGAAGAATGGCTCAAAATGTGGTCCAAACCGTTAGTGATTTTGAATCAAATATTTTTTTCCGACCCGTCAGAAAATTAAAATGTAGACACTTATACACATCACAAGGTTGCATATGTGCAGTCTTATACACGAATCAGAAACAAAAAATCAAACAAATTCTGCAAAAATGGCCCTCAAATCCGAAATTTGGAGCTTCTCGTCGAAAACGGCCTCCATTTTGAGAGAAATCAAAAAGTAAAATATACAGCCTCTTTATTTTTAGGCATTTTCCCCAAAATTTTTAGAGAGATTCGCTCATATACTTAAACCATCCTCCTTGTTTCATGACTGTATTACTTCTTTGTCTGGAGAACTCATGGGAATTTGTACCCTCCTTCAAGGACGTTGTATTACACATGTATTATTATGGATGTACTTGAGATGTTATCTGTATTATCAACGTGATTTCCAGGCAGAATGTGATATGAATGTGTGATGCACGTGTAATTCTGTGTTGACATCCAGTAATGCCATTTAATAACGTATGTGGGAGTAGTGCAAACTGTTATTATGGGGGCGAGATGGCCGAGTGGTTACGTGCGAGCGCTTAGTCGCTCAATTTGAACCAACAGCTATCGCCGACGTGGGTTCGATCCTACGTCGGGCCGCATGTGCGGTAATTGTAGAGGGATTTTCTCCCTGCCCTCACAACTGGCAGTGTGCCCGTGACTCGGATATCACGTAAAATGGCGGTCCCATCTCTAAAAAATGTTGTAAAGGGATGTAAAAGACCCCTCTGAGAACGACATGTACCCTGGCAGTGACCACTCTCAGAGGACTAAATTCCAAACTGTGAAGCGCTTTGAGAATGTGTGTAACGTTGATAAAGCGCTATATAAGAACCGATTATTATTATTATTATTATTATTGCAACTAGGGAGGCGTGTAATCCCTTGACGTCAACAAAATAATCTATGGCCACGTCAACAGCACAATTGAAAAACTCTGAAACGGCAGGAAATCCGCCCTTTCCCGTGTCATAATCCGATAGCACGATGATATCACGTTTACAAAATGTGATTCACTTACACTTTTATGATATGGTTTTGCAGACGGCAGTGAATCTCAAATGTCATGGAATGAAATTCAGCTCGTTGTCGGTGACTGGTGGTTATTGAAGGTGCCTTGAATTAGACACCAAGACTGCGTGACTGTCCTTTTTGTTTTGTACCACCTGATTGCGACCTGATTAGTGCGACCCGTCTAGAATATTTTCCACCTTGAGGAAACATTGGGGCCTCTACAGCATCATAGGCCCATAAGAAAAGGCATCAGCGTTTCACGGACTTCATCCATGGACGAGATACTACATTTGTACATATATTTCAATTTTAAAACCTTTTTCAACCGGATATAATAATTATGGCGATAAAATATGGAGATACGTGATAATGAAATCTGGCAAGAATTGCTGGTAATAAGAGATATCAGAATGTACTAAAATGTAATCAACTTTTGCCTGAAGCATGCCTAATGTAATTGCGAACATGACTTATCATGACACAAAAACGTTGCAGCTTTATTTTCTCTCAACTGAATTATTGTCTGACGTCATAACCGCCTGAGAGAAGGGTCACAAATTCACGGACAGACGTCAGCAAATGACATACTTGCCTCTGGTACATTCTACTTGAAACCATATGAGAACACCTCAAATTACATGTAAGCTCGAAATGCACTGGCGTTATAAGAAAGTGTTTCCTTTCAACGTTCTTGTACCCGCAAATGGTACCGCGAGTTCTATGAATCTATCGTGATCCATTTTTTATTATTAAATTAATTCAGCTTAGGGATTGACTCGATAACACTGAAGCGCAGCTCGTTCTAGTTGATAATGTACATGAACTTCAATGACATGGTCAAAGAGATATCGGATTACGACTGAACTGTGTAATTTTCATACACACAGCTAGGTACATGATCATCCTGTTTATAGTGACTTCCTTATTGTATGATATGTTGCTAAGAATGGTTTTGATACGGTGTAACTGAACTATGATATAAACAAATGTACCCATACTTTGTAACGCCAGGAGATAATTGCTAAAAATTTCTAATTTTCACAGCAAGAAAATAACGAATACGTCTGTAAAAAGGAAAAAAAATCTCATTTTTATTTCAATAGCCCGTTACATACTCCATTTAGGAACCCTAATTTCCACCACACGCTAACCAACAATGGTCATTTTCACCACACGCTAACCAACAATGATCCACGATAGTCTGGAACATTTCCGGCCTGGCGAAGGAAATCACATTGCTACCAGAAACCGGGCTCCATTCATGAAATTCTAAAGGGTGCATGCATTTATATGTCTTGGCATTTGTAAAGGTTTCCTGTAGGAATGAGCACTTTTACCAAAAAAACATGAACTTCAAAATTTTGCGTGTACATTTTTGTTCTATAATCAATAGTACTCATAATCAGCCATACAACTTTGGGTATAAAATAGAACAGGAACACGAACGTTTTTTGTAGATGTGAGTATAGCATATTTTCAATTTTCAAATAACAATTCAATAACAGTACATAATCCACCTTTTCAGAAATGGTCTGACAAATCACTGAAAATCCGAGCTTGCAATGGTGACGATATCATTCGTGGTCTTACAAAGATCGTACTGTTATCTTCCATGGTGCGTAGAACGTATGTTATGTATGGCAGAACACTGGTAAGTCATTTACAGTGCTGGGCAAATGGTCGGACAAGTGGGTTACATAGCAGAGGGCTGACGTGGGAGCAGCTTCTCCCCCTTTTTGGATGTATGATCAAGAACGATTTATGTAACGTTACAAAAATATATACAACACTGTAATCGCGTCAATAAATATATGTATATGTGATATTAAGATGAATGCAAGCTGAATCGCACCTAATGACTGGAATCTTGCTATAAGTTCTTGAGATTTAGCAAAGTGTGGTAAGTTTGTATTATTTGCGCCACCCTATGGCCAAATAAAATTGACAGTTCGCTTTGGATTTTCTACAATATGCAGATCAAACACTTATGATTCAAATGAAATATTCACCCTCAATAAATTTTAACCCCCCCCCCCCCCCAATTGGTGCATTGATATTTTTACGCATGTACTCTGACATATAAACTGTCACAGATTCCAAATTTCTCAAACAAGGATACGTAATGCCTAGACTGAGGTCCACTTTCAAAACGTTTTACGGTCGTCACTGTGATCTGGTTGAAAAGCCTGTCACACATAAGATGGAAGACATTATCCCATCCTTATAGTTTTTGTACATATATTTCCATCTCAATATGCGAAGTGTGGATAGCGCAACGGGTGTCCCATTCGGGGAAGGATATGTTATTTCTTTTGGAGCACCTGATCTCACACTCAGCTGGCTTGGTGTCTGTGAAGTTCACAGGATTTTGACTTTGATACTTTAGTATCACACGGATTTGACCACTCACACTGACGTCTATGGATTCGGTCTTGGAATATGAACTTGCCTGTTTGTCGGTATCCATTTCTACTTGTATATACATGTGTACTTGTACAGCGGAAATAATACATTCCCGGCCAATAGATAAACGAAGAGTTCTACATCGTTAAAACAGGGAGTAAAACAGTAATTTAAAAGCATTTTAAGCCATTTTTGGCTGATATAAAAATACGATTCGGGTTAGAGTCAGGAAATCAAATATCAAGCTAGCATACTAGTAGTTTGCTTCAGAGCTCATTGGCTTTCACAAAGTTAGGTGAATACAGTATTTTCTGCTCGGAGAATGCAGCTAGTATATAAACGGCATCGGCAAAGCTTTGGACATCATCGCGATCTGGTTGATGAGTACATCAAATATAGCACAAACAAACATATCAATATGTCACAAATAAGCATAGCAATTTTTCGAAATTAGTGTCTGGTGCTCCATATGGGTGAGGAAATATTCACTGAATGATATCCTCCAACCTTTCTTTCAGCTCAGTATGAGGAATTGTCGTGTACAGTGTGGAAAAGTGATATGTACGAATGCTGTTCACAGTGGAAAATGAATTAGATTTAAGGTTATCTGATAACTGTTTGGAGTTCTTTAATATCCACATTTGGTTTCATTATCAATAAATGTTTACTTTTATTTCTACTCGGGCAATGATTTGTGAATATTTGTGGTACATGTATATGATAATCACACTATCTACATTAATCTTAGAATATTGTATGCTCCCATGCAGCTCGTCATTTTACCTCGTCAAAACAGGAAATAAAACAGATATCTGATAACATCTGATTGGGTGTATGATCAAACGAGGAAGGAAAAGCTAAGGGTACCATTGATACAAGACAGGCTCACAAAGACATTACAACATTGAAAACATATCGGCAAACACTATGAGAAGCCGATGTAGTATCCAACAGAACAAACACAATTTGATGATGAATAAAGATGCCTCAACCTGTAATATGTGCGTGGGAATAATCATTATGATTAAATGCTGGTAAATGTTTATTTCTGTCGCCACCGTTTGCTTGGATGATATATCAAATGCAAGTGTCACAACTTTTATTTCTACTCGGGCAATGATTATCGTTTTTTGTGAATATTTGTGGTACATGTATATGATAATCACACTATCTACATTAATCTTAGAATATTGTATGCTCCCATGCAGCTCGTCATTTTACCTCGTCAAAACAGGAAATAAAACAGATATCTGATAACATCTGATTGGGTGTATGATCAAACGAGGAAGGAAAAGCTAAGGGTACCATTGATACAAGACAGGCTCACAAAGACATTACAACATTGAAAACATATCGGCAAACACTATGGGAAGCCGATGTAGTATCCAACAGAACAAACACAATTTGATGATGAATAAAGATGCCTCAACCTGTAATATGTGCGTGGGAATAATCATTATGATTAAATGCTGGTAAATGTTTATTTCTGTCGCCACCGTTTGCTTGGATGATATATCAAATGCAAGTGTCACAAGTAATCCTGGCATACCGTGGGGAAGTTGGAACGGTGGGGTATATTTTACACCGTTTGATGCCCATATTATTATGTAACACTGGAACGTATGTTTGGATAATCTAGTTTGTAGTGTTGTATTGCGAGAAAATATAATGAGCTACCATTACAGATTGGGACATACATGTAATAGAATTCGCAAAAGGCGAGTATTCAGAAATGTAGTCACAAATTATGAAAAAATGCATATATCTGTATGTATAGATAGTACGTGTGATTCCAGAATACATTCAGTTAAGTAGATATTGGGTGTGGTTTATGATATACACTCGCCATAGTTCGCGTTACTTAAAAACAAGTTTTCTCTCCATTGTTTCTAAGCCTTGTTGTCTCACTAATCATAAATCGATAATTGCTCATACAGTTTCCTCACCTCAGTCTCTGTCAATCGAAAACATGTATTATATACTTGATCACTGGATGTCTGAGAGCGTGAAAATCACAAATTGAATTATGCACTGGTGTAGGAAGGGACAGAATCAAATACCACATCGTCACAACAAACGTCAAACCCCGTTAGATAATGATATGGTTATGTTTGTTACTCCTGTTACATAACATATATAGTATGATATAATCACGTGAACTGCCAGCGTTTTTCAACGTGCAGCGCGTGAACGCTCAGCAACTGTTGGTATCCTTGTAATAACGTATGAGTACTATTATAGTATTTCTTTTCAAGTTTCGCTTTAAAAATTCGTCGTTCATGGAATACTACATGTACGCAGACAGTGTCAGTCACCGAAGACACTGTTTGATAAATAACAAACTACATTGATGGTTTAAATTTCCGATTTCGCAATATTCCTGAAAAATATCCTTTCGGATGCTTTTTGCAGTACACGCTATCGCTGTTCACTTTGGAATCCATTTCCTGAAGCAAACATTGAAGCAAGGCTGGATAAGCAGTAACGACATTTGCAGCACGTACCCATTATGAACCAACGTCACCAATCTATTCGTATGTGTTATCATACATGGAGTATGATATAAATGCACACCATATTTATATCAAAGGTGTTTGTGGATGAAACCTATAGTAGATAGTGGAACGACATACATATGTATATTACCACAATTTCAACCTGTTTGTGGCAACTGAGATTGTTGAATGACATATGTTTTAAGGATTGATTGCATGTGATCGTCATGAACCTGGCATTGACCAGCTGTCCATTCACTTATAATGTAAAAATGAAGGTAACAAATTCATGAATTTACATACTTCCAATCAACGTGAAACTTCGCCTTTCTGATTGTTAGCCATCTAGGATTACTAACCGAGACTCTGTTTCTTACTAAGCAATGTTAAATTTCTTAAATTCATCGTTTTCATATGTCATTTTCCGACCTATTTCTCAGTCTACAAAATACACTCACAACAGGGCGAGCAAAAGGATTATGCTGTGCAGCAAATAGCTGGTGAGGCCAGTAAAACTCACAGGTGATATGCACTCGGGTGCACCGAGGTGTTTGGGATTATGAATGTTCAGCTCATTGTATTCATCTCACAGAAAGTATAGCCCTAGATATTCTCATTAATTTGACGACAACAAGGAATAAATATATGCAACAGCCAGTGCTTGTCAAACAGAACACTCGAATCTTCGTTTTGGTGAAACGTATAAAATTATTTATCTAATCATCAAATTGCACAGCTTTCGTGATATCGTTTATGAAACCATGTCTCGGTTCATCAACCATGAGTATACGTGTGTGTGCTAGCCAAGTTTAAGGTCAGGGGATTGTATTGTTTTGGTGATTTTGTTACCTTTACTTTCACATTATAAGTCAATGGAAAAGTGCCTCAGTGCAGTCACCGGCAAGGCACGTGCAATCACACCTTAACGCCAGTAGAACACACAACTGCGTGGTGGAAATTCTACGACGCTCTTCAACAAAGTGCAATATTAGTTACTCATCAGAAGATGCTAAAATGTAATCAATTTGCCCCCATAAAACACATTATGTAACAATGAATTGCGCCATGTATCTATGATAAGCATTAGAACATTCCACCTTCTTACGACCTACTCTCTGACGTCATAGCCATCCACAAGGAGATCACAAATTTACTGTCAGACGTCAGCGGAAAACACAGTAGGTTCCAGTACATTCCAATTGACGGCAATTGAGCACACAGCAAATTACATGTAATTTAATACAGACGTCAGGTGAACTATACTGTGATTATGAGAAGGCGTTCCCTCTCCACAAGAGTTCTGTGAACCTATCATGGCCCATTCTTGATTTGCATTGAAATTTTGTGACAATGGCAATGACAATGGATTTTCCAGATGAGTGTGAACTGAAATCGGTCAAAGCGACATCGGAGTAAAGCCTACCGAAACTTGCTGCAATGAACATGGGTATATGAACGTATGCTTAACACGTATCTTTCTCAGGTTGGAGAAATATTATTCTCTTGCAATTAAACGTTTTACCTTCCATTCAGAGAGCATGTACGAAGTGCACTCCAGTTGTGAACCCTAATTACCTTACAATTTCACCACATCCAACCAACAGTATTATCCTATGAGTACTATTATAATATTACTTTGAAGTTTCGCATTAAAATTTTTAGTTCATGAATACTTCAGGGAAGCAGACACAGAAGACACTGTTTGGTGAACAACAAATTTCACTGATGGTTAAAAGTTCCGATTTTGTAATATAGCTAAGAAAAAATATGCTTTCGCGTGTTTTTGCAGTACACGCTATATCGCTGCATATCGCTGTTCGCTTTGGCATCCATTTCCTTAAGCAAACATTGAAGCAAGGCCGGATATAAGCAGCAACGACATTTGAAGGACGTACCCATTATGAACCAACGTCATCATTCCCTTCATATATAATATCATAAATGTAGTTACAGTGCGCATCATATTATATCAAAGGTGGTTGTTGGACGAAACCTTATAGTAAGTAGTTGAACGACGCATATTACAACAATTTCAACCTGTGGCAACTGAGATTGTTGAATCACATATGTTGTAACGCTAGTAAAACACACAACTGCGTGATGAAAATTCTACGACGCTTTTAACAATGTGCAGTATTAGCTACTTCCCAGAATATGCTAAAATGTAATCAAGTTGTCCCTGTATAACACATTATGTAACAATGAATTACGCTGTGTAACTCTGATAAGCACCTAGAATACCACTGGAACTTTACTGTTTGACCCTTTTCCAACTTATTATCTGACGTCATAGCCATCTGCAAGAGGAGTCGCAAATTTACTGTCAGACGTCAACAGATGGTTCCAGTACATCCCAATTGAAGGCACTTGAGCACACACCAAATTACATGCAAGTCCTAAGGGCACTACAGGCGTACCGTGAAATGCACTGTGATTATGAGGTCTTTCCTTTCCACTTTCGCGTACATACAATGGATAACAAAAGTTCTGTGAACCTGTCATGGACCATTGTTGATTTGCAATGACATGTCAATGACATTGGTTTATCCATTATGATATTTCCGAGTACGGACTGAGAATGTTCGTTTAAAGCGATATCAGATTCAAGTTATGGTCTACTGAAATTTTCTAGCATGAATATAGTTATACGAACGTATGCTGCATATCTACTTCGATAATATTGAACGCGGGTTGTTCAAAGGTTGGAAAAAAATATTATATTGCAATTTGAAGTTTTACTTTCCATTTAAAGAATGTATTCAAAGAACACGTTTTTTTACTGCATTTTTAGCATGAAATGTGAATAGCATGAAGTGCACTTCAATTTTAACTCTAATAACCTTGTCATTTCTACTACCATTCTAGCACCAACAGTACAGAAATCCATCGAACATTTCTTACCTGGCAAAAAATAACACATTTTGACGAAACACATACACTCGACAAGATGAAAAGCTCACCGTCTTGAGAAGTTCGAACTAGCGACTTGACTGCAAGTAACCCTACTTTAAATGATTCGGTTCTTTCTTTACTAAGATTGCCTCTCGGGTAGCATTATTACCATGTAAGAGTTCAGTTCACATTTCGGCCGTTTCGTAAAAAAAATTTTCACAAAAATATGACCATGTAATCTGTATACATGTATAATCAGGAATGTGACCCAAGTATGATATGGATGATGTCATCAAAAAATAATATAAAAAATATAGTTGAATATTGATTGAAAACTGTAAGATAGCACTACATATATAGTGTAAACAAAGCATTACATTTTATCGTAATAGTGTGGTATGACATGTCATCAAAGCAGCTCCCGTGGGATCTGTGTGCTCAAATTGATTTTTTTGCTGAAACTAGTTCATTAGGGGTAGGACTATTGAAAAATAATGGGAGCCAAATTTTCTGACCCCCCGGCCCCCATGTGGGGGGCCTTTCTTTTCGGACCTCTTGCAGACTGACCCCTCACCTATCTCCGCTAATACTGATCCTATTTGCATAATTTTGGGGACGTTTTAGGGGTTTTGGGTGACATTGAACCCATCCACCATGTTCCTGAAACAACCGGAAGTAGCTATCATCAATTTTCGGGAAATATTTACGATTTCTGATGACAATTAACGATATGTTTTACTTCATTATTCCATTAACATAAAAACCTGGCCTTGTAATACCTCTTTTTGTGGGTTTTCAAGTATGAAAAGTCGTTTGGTGAAGTTATTTATGCGATCAAACTCAAATTTATTGACATTGATAGACAAAATGAACATTATTTCAAGTTTCGAAGAGCATTTATGGTCGATGGAAAAATTGTCATATTAAGCGATTCCCGAGAATCAGAACACCAAACGAATTTCAGTGCATGTTAAACATCACATTCTATTCGTCAATGTCATCATCATGTACATCATCCCTGATCACATTGGGGCAGTTTCTGATGAAGCATTTGCAGAGAGGTGTACAAGGCAGACCGTTGTCGCAACAACTGCATCTTCCAGCACATCCAGTTTTACAACCACACTTTGTCAGCTCAATAACACCTCGAGGAGCAGGAAGGTTGAGGCATCTCACTGGAACATAGCTCCCTTTATCTACCTTCCAGCCATTTTCTTCAAGAGGAAGATCGTTGACTACGTATGACTTATTCCACATGGCGATGAAATTCACTCGTGTTATATGTGGCAGTAATGCAGCACGAGTTGGAGGCAGCATCTCCTCTTCCAAGTTCTTGGAGCGAAACAATTCCCATCTCAACTCCGGAAGATTTGAGGGGCCTGATGAACTGTACTCAAATTACTCCAAAGGTTTCACCTGTGGTGGAGGTTCCTCGTTGATCAGTTCAGTCGGGATGGATCTCTCACCGAGCTCCTGGAAGCACTTAATTGCAGGGTCGTCATTGCTTAGTTTCAGGTACGCACTGATCCATGTTTTCTTTTGGTAATTCCGACAAACTTCCCAGCCCAGTCAGCACCAGAGAAGTTGTGCAGTCCAATCAGACCTTGACACTTGTAAGACCCAATCACTTGAAGTCTCTCCATCACATCAATCTCCCGATATTTTGAAGCCTTGCCAGTAAGGAACTTCAGACGAGTGTGATTTCCGAGACGACCATGAGAGGCCAAGTCGAGGAGCAGCAGCAGAACATCAGTGTCAGGTGACCAAACGCATACTTCCTGACAATCACGCCCGGTTACACTTGATGGGGAATAAGTGTGTCAGCTTCCTCGTGTGAATGGTGTTCCTCAAAATCAACACCCTTAATCTTCGTATCATAGACGACGACCAGCTTGAAAGTGCGGTTACTGGAGAAATGTTGCAACAAACCCTCAGCAAACATACAAGTTAGCGCGTGTTTGGTTTTAGAGGCAGACATTATCTCCTTGAGAGACATGGTAAGTTCCATTTCTGAATGGATCTGGAATTCTGTCGTTGTCACTGCTCTTTTCTGACGTGTCTTGTCTTTCAGTGATTGTAAACAAAGAATTACATGGTGTAGTTTCGTAAAGGTCGTTACACACCGCGCTACCTTGACGCCTCATTTTATCGTAATACAATGATGGTTCTGATTATAGTCAATTACAAGACAAAGATTCACACACACAATGTTTCTACCAAAAATAAACCTCATTACTTGAAAACGTTGCCCGTTCGTGACAAACCTGTTGAGTTGTCGTTCAAATGCATTCATACACAATTTCCGATACAAGTGCTAATTCCGACTGTAGAAAGATTGAAATGTAAGAATGCAATCGTTAGTGTTGCAATTTTATCTGCCATGTCAGAAAAATTCGAATCTATCATGGATTACCGACGTTTTGCATGTGGAGGAAATGGCAAGGAAATTGGTGTTGGAGTGTGCTTAGGCTGCTGGAATAGATGTAGAAAAGCAACAAACATTTACGCAGGCGTACTGGACATTTTTTGTCAATAAAATGAAACTAAGGCCTGTATTCAGAAAGCTCACTCAAGTGGGGTTCAAGTGTGAGTGGAGCATGAGTGGAGTGTGAGTGGTAGTGGAACTGAAGTGGACCTTCGAGAGTACTAGTTTTGTCTTCAATAGTAATATTAATTGATGCTATCACTAAGCCAGCATATTACAACGCATTTGATATAAGATATTATTGACACATATATGTGGATATTGAAATAATCAGTAGTGGTGGGAATTCAGCAAAATTTATATTCCAATCTGAGACGTAATAATATTAGTTTTCATTGTTGTTAGTTTTCAATGTTGAAAACGCTCAAAATTCGTGATGACTGGACCCAGACAGAACGATAATTCATCCACCTGTTACAATTTTTATGTTACTGGTCTGATTTATTTTCATTCACCAATTCCCTTGTATTCATTGTTGTCCCTGACAAAATTCTCGTCCACAAAATCAAAATAAAGTACAGTTTGCATTTCCAGTTTTTCCTCATCCCAGTATTGATGAAATTTTGCAAATAAGTTTCTGGATTCTCGCTTTCAGCATACTTCCAAATTGTTTATCCCAATTTGAAATGGTAATAAGCATTGCAAAATTACGTCTTTACATAATGCGTCTGATATTAGTTTTATTCTTCTATTGTCTTCCCTATTACAACACCCTAAACGGGATTATCTAAACATACTTACCAATGTTGCATCTGGGAATTAATCAGTGTGAAATATATCCAACAAGTTCAAACTTCTTAACACGTTATTTTAAGTCGACGAAAAACACATCTATTTCCATGTCAATGCTTGATGTTTTCTCCTAAGGCCCAAATATCTGGATTCTGTGTATAGCAATGTTTGTGTCATATTGAAATGTGTGTGCCCTGCTTGAAAGGTTTGTGCCCAGCTAGAAAGGTTTGTAACCTGCTAAAAAGGAGTGTGCCTGGTATTGAGGGTTTGCATCATGCTAGAAGCTTTTACTGTTCACTAACTAGGAAACTGGTTTCAAAATTACTTTTAACTCAGTGATGAATGTAAGTATCAATCTATTACCACCAATACAGCCAAATTTTGATGATTCCAATAACAAAAGTACAAAATACTTCTGCAAAATACATTTTACAATAGAAACAAAGCCAGACCAAATACTTTATCAAAAGACACACTGGCGTCATTAGGTGCAGAGAGTGTGGTAAATGTAGTTGTTTCTACTGTACACCTGATGGAATTAGTATACAACTGCCCAACAACCTATGAAAATAATTTAGAAATCCGGAACCAACACCATAGAATAGATATATGACAAGTACCTAAGTACCTAATGACAAGCCAAAAGGCTACTGAGTTGATGGTATCCTCGGGGACAGACTTAACGTCTACCAGCAATGACACCGACTCAGTGGTATGAATTATAAGTATCAATCTATTACCACCAACACAGCAATACAGAATAATGGCAGCATTGGGTCGCCGTAAATAACGCCCTCGATCATCATAATGAATCTCTGCCTACCTAGCATAAAACAGTTCATTTGAAATCGCTTGTGGGTGTTTGATCCTGAAATGATGAATCATATATGACTTGACGTTTCCTTGGTTCGCAAATAGATGTGTACATGTACTGACAAACAGGCATAATTCCACCCCTGGTTAACCCAAATTATTGGCATTACTGGATCACAGTCTCAGATTTGTTTTCAGTTAGTGATAACGTAGCAATATACCAACACAGAATAACATTATGAAATATTATTTATATGATCAGTGTTTCAAAACCAGTTCAAAACCAACCCAAACTGGCAATGCAGGATTTGTCGAAGTACTATATCACAGACAAATATTAATCTTGACCACCTACATTTTGTGTATTGCATGTAGTCGATAGACTCCCACCGCAAGGAATGAAGGCCAAGTATACAGGCGTCATTTCTAGTGATCGAAACCTAGTCCATTATCCAATCTCTACCTGTCAATAATTTTTGCAAGGAGGTGAGAGCAGGTGTTCAGTGAAGTGTGAACATTTCAAGCCCCACATGTGGCACCCGTCATGGGTTCCGAAAAATCAATATGCAAACAAGTTTTGCCGCGTATTTGTCATAGATTTGGTGTACTTGTTTGTGACTCGTGACTAGTCCCTTAGTGTGAAGGTGTCCTAGAAAACACACTGATCAATACATATGATTTATTTGAGCAACTGGCCTTCAGGTGTTGGTCGAAACACACGTTTGCATGCATTTAACGATGATAATTCTCACGGACATATTACAATTTGCTTCATCCACATAATATTGTGTTCTTTTCGTGTCTGTCAACATGTATTCCATTTCGAAAGCAAATGTCGTCCTTCCTCGTTTTACACCCAAATAGATTGATGCAGCCCGATTCCTGTTTGGCCTCCGTTTTTTTGCGATGTTAGATGACTTTCATGCAGAGATCAGTCGAGATGTCTTAAAACATAGTAGTGTTCGAAGTACATACACTGTATATGTCACGGTTCATGATGAAATGTATATTTTTTTAAGTTTATAGAGAACAACATAGTCCTGTGCATATATTAAAAGGAAGTAAGCATTTACTGAGAGTGAAATGCACTTGAAGTATAAGCGAGCAGTTTGAATATCAGTCGTAATATGCCATATAGTTGATGCGTTTCAACTACATAATATTTTGTCATTCCTTATGTGTTTTACTTAATTCCCCTTCAATCATATTCCTCCCATATTTTGAACTCAATGTGGTACATGTAGTTACCCATTTTCAACTGAAGCTGGTACATTTCCGGAAACGAGGAGTTTTACCACGTCATGTGGCTTCACTTCCTCTTCTTCCATCATATATTTTACATGATTATTCATCAATTTTAGCACGAAATTTATGTGGATATTTATTGCACACAATAATGGTTTTAATTGATGTTTACGAGAGCACAATTGACTACGAAAGAAAAATTAAGACGTAATTTTCCGTTTCCCCACAATTTAATGAGCGCGGCTCCTGGTCGTGACAAACATTTTGTCTCCTTGCTTTATCGCATTAATAGTGGTTTATTCAATGCAAGAGAAGATTTGGAAATGCGAGAATCATAAATGCACCCCTTCAAGAAAGTGATATTATTGTTGGTTTACATTGTGTTAATGGCAAAAGAATTAGATTTCATAATTGTGTGTCTCGTGCTATCGAAATGACATGTAATGAAGCAAACTTATGTCATAGAATTATAGTGCATTTGATTATATGCTTATATTCATCCTTTTTGCAGGCGTATTGAAAAAAATTCTGAATTGAAAATCAAGGCTTTCAGCTGTAAGGAGCGCTTACTAATTTGAGAGGCTTAGTAAGTTGAGCATCACTGTCACACAGCGATTACCGTAATGAGTTTCATTTGGCGTTGGCGAACCCACATCAAACTCATAATTATACAAGCTTTTCTGTGACATGCGGCTGAGAGATGCATGCATTCACATTATCGCAAACCACTTTCGGATAAAAAAAACAGTATGATTCGCTGCTTAAACATCTCGATCCATCAACCATGCATATTGCAGACGGTTGGAAATGTCACCCTTGAGTATGTATGCTTACCCGGTATATTTGATTCCCTCTGAGCACAATCCGCAGTGATAATTTACCAGGCGCAAATCAAATTTCACCCAAGCGACCCTTGACATTATTAGTAGCTAAATAGCACTAGCTGGACCGAAGTAACACCACGTACATGTAATATGAAATATCGTTCCTCTTTTGCATTCGTAAATGCGTTCGTTTGAACAGACATGTCATCCACCTTAATTCCCCATCAAGAAAACTCATATTCGCATGCATATAATTTCTGTTCATCGCTGATGAAATGAGTAGTTGTTATGCTGTTGAATAACGCACTTATCTATCAAGAACATAAATATATATCAGGAAAGGTTGTAGACATTACTGATACATGTATACATGTATGACCGCACGGCTTATGTCACCTCTTGTCTACCGCTCAACACCTTGCGTCATACTGATAACGACCTGTACTTCTCACAGACGTTATTGTATACATACTGCATGAAGACATGTTTCGCTCCACCATTTAAACAGTGGCGATACAAGTCGGTACTTCAAACTGGATGGTTTTTCTCGTATCGTATCACGGGCGAAGAAAATCAGATTTCGCTCTAACAAACGAATAATTTCCTGTTCCTGTACCAGTAGAAGTATAATATGATGGGGTATCGGAAATCGACACTCAGATGGACAAGAGTTTGTGGATATCAACGTTAGAATTTTGTGGAGTGCCGATGTTCAACAAACGGGCGTTCCTAAATGTGTCCAGTGTAAATGATGTAAATGAGAATAACAATGCACCGATAACAGTGCACATTTATACCTACGTTGTAATAAACTTTTAAAAAATGGAATCAATGATTCTGTCCTTCAAAGACAAACCAGACTCATTGTACATAATTTGTCACGTTATCATGGTTATAGTCTAGACGTTATACATTGCAATAAACTGAAACATTTTGGAATCAAGGATTTTGTACCCAAAAGACAGAACCGGGCTCATTGTACATAATTTGTCACGTTATAGTCAAGACTCCTCGCATTTGTGCATCATTCCATCAGGTCACAAAATTCAAGAGAAGCCATCTCAAAACACACCAGCGTTATTGGCAGCACGACAGCTGGATACTACCATAGACCATATGTGACACACATCATGAATTTTCGGTCAGGTATCTGATGTTGCCCATTCTTCTTTATTCAATAATATTGACGAGTAGTAAGATGATATTAAGCTAGGCTATATTAGGTAGCAACACCTCCTATTTTGGCAGACTTCTGTGAGGCATGAGATACTAGATACTATGTTTTTGTTTTTGCTTCTCACTCCCAGCCAGTGCCAGCGGATGAAAACAACGGTCTTATAGATATAATATCAGATTACTTGTATATTTCATAAGAACCTGACTTTAATTTGCGCCGCAAAGCAAAATTTATAGCCTATATATCAAATTAATCTGGGGAAAATCATTCGATCAATATAAAGAGAGAAAATGTCACCCTACTTCACTTTCTTGAAACCATGCAACCAGAGTATGAAGAATTCATCTGTATCAAATTTTTGTCAACCATGTGATCTGGTCCAATCAAGCGTTATTCATAAGTTGAACAAAAACATCACAACATCAACATTTGAAGACTCTACAAATAGATGTTGATAGGTTTTGAAGAAAAATTATCAGGATTTATGTAATTGATATTGAATACATGTATCGATCGCCCACCGAGAGTCGAAGAAGATTCCACTAAGAACCCTTGAGAGATGTTTTATGGGAACCCCTAAGTGAGGAGTACAATATCTAGGATAATCACAACAGGTATGGGTTTCGAACTGGGCATAATTCAACACTTCCATGGTGCAAAGATGTACATGTTCATGTACTACTTTCACATTAAACTGCTTATAGAATTGGAGTATATCCATACATATTTAAAACAACGCTTTGACATTTCGCTTTCTCGCCTTAGTTTATGCTTCACTGCAGCATATATTTAATTCGATAGAACTATAATTATTGTTTTGAATTTCAGTTAGGAAATACATTCGTTTGGTAGTAAATGTGACAGTTTCAGCATTTTGTATGGTGCTAAGGGATACTGTCAAAGGCCTCTCATCCAATCTTCAAGTCCTGTATCAGGCAACATCATAAACCCTCATATATGGCCATAAGGAAGTGAAATCACATGATCTGGAAAGTGAGCATTTCCTGTCCCACCGGTGGCACCCGTCATTAATACCAAGAGTTATTCTCTTGCTGTATAGAATTGGTGTTTTTTTCTCAACCAGATCGAGATGACGTCCACAAGATTCTTCAGCGAAAGGTATTTGGTAAAATATAGCAATTCTCAGATTGGTTGGGCACTTCTGTGAACGAAGTCCTCATATCTGCAGCTACCTCTGGAATAACATACGAGTTTCAAATCAAACACTGGCATGTGGATGACTGGGCAGTGTCATGCCATGAAATATCATATAACTACATCATGGAGTTAAAACATCCACCACCATTGCAGTAAAATGGCGGCCAATTTGGACAAAACACGACCACTTTCTGATTTTGGTGGCCATTTTCTCAAAATATGTTCAGACAGTTTTGAGATTTTTGTTTCAAAAGATTTCCCTCATATACTTGTGTGATGTGTATAAGTTTCGTTGCCCTTGAATTGACGGTCTGTGTGTGGCGGCCATTTTGATTCTTTCGACGGGTCCCAATTGGCACTTTCCCATGTTAAATTCACCTATGCTTTATAATGAGACACATTATTTCTGATATCGCATTTATTATTGAGATTAGAGATTAGGAATTAATTGTGGACATATAGGAAATGATATATGCCGAATATTCTCATGACCTTGATCTTGACCTTTGATCGTATTTTCAAGGTCACAGCACAAAAATGACTAATATATCGCTTATTTTCGATTTTATAGCTTAGGAATCAATTGTGAACATATAGGAAATGACATATGCTAAATATTGTCATGAGCTTGAATTTTACCTCATTTTGAAGGTGAGAGCAAAAATGTCTCATATCTTGCTTATTATCGATTTCACTGCTTAGGAATCAATTCTGGACATATAGGAAATGATATAAAGTGAAGTGTTTTTTATTATAGTGTCACCTCTATTGAAAGGGCCAGCCTCAATCGGGCTTATGAGACACTTCGTTCTCTTGTACAGCTTTACCCCGATTCCTATCCTATATGCCAGGTAGGGAGGCAATCGGCAACCATTCTTTAACTAGCTGGCGGCTCTCCAACCGGCCACATCAGAACAAGCCCCTGGCAAGGCTCGAACCTTCGACCTTTCGCACCAGTGGCGGACGCCTTACCCATAGACCACTGGTGTCTCATATATGCTGCATATTCTCATGACCTTGAACTTGACCTTTGACCTTTTTTGAAGATCAAAGCACACAATGAGTAATATCTCGCTTATTATCGACTTTACAGTCGTGAAACATATAGGAAATGATATATGCTGAAATGATATAGGAAATGATATATCGTCATGACCTTGAACTTGACCCTCGATCTTTTTTTCAAGGTCAGAAATCGGAATGGTTAATATCTCGCTTACTCATAGTGAACATATAGGAAATGATATATGCTGAATATTGCCATGACCTTGAACTTGAGCTTTGAACTTATTTTCAAGGTCAGAGAACAAAATGGCTAATATATCGCTTATTATCGACTTTACATATAGGGAATGATATATGCTGAATATTTTAGTGACTTTGAATTTGACCTGTAACCTCATTTCAAGGTCAAATCACACAATAGGTAATATCAAGGATCCTATAACAATTGTTATAGGATCCTTGGTAATATCTCTTATGTTTTTGTTTATGTGTTTATGTTCATTTGTTTATAAAGCACAATAACTATACATTTACATGATAATCTATAGTGCTATACAAAATACATGTAGGGAGGGCTATGACTAGAATACTAGGAATGACTAAAATAACAAAACAAGAAATGAAGTTATAGACAATTATGAATAAGCAAGGTTGAAATAATGTGTTTCAAGAGTTTTTTTAAAGAAATCGTTAACGTCTGTTGTTGACCGAAGGTCTGGTGGGAGGTCGTTCCAGATCTTGGGTGCAGCTGCTTGGAATGCTCGGTCGCCGAGTGTCGTGTGCCGAGTTCTGGGGGACTGCAAGGTGATGACATCGTTTGAGCGGAGACTATAGTCACTGCGCTCTACGATGAGCATATCCGAGACGTATCTGGGACCATGACCTGGAAGAGCTTGGAATATGATGACAGCTATCTTGAACCGTATGCGAAAATGTACGGGCAGCCAATGTAGACGTTTCAACGTCGGAGTGATTCTATCATACTTCCGAAGCCTGCACAGAACTCTCAATGCCGTGTTTTGTACCATCTGCATTTTACGAATGGCAGCTTTGCATTTGAATTTTATGTGTTGTTCCATGGTCATGTTCTTGTCAAAGAATACACCCAGACTCCGAACACAATCAACGGGTTTTATTGTCGCTTCACCAATCGAGATTGCTATGTCTGGACATTTTGCAAGGGTATGCGCTGTACCAAACACAATAAATTCTGTTTTTGCATCGTTCATCTTGAGATGCATTGATTTCATCCACGAGCGGATGTCAGAGACACAGTCCTGCATTGGAGTGAGTTCTGCTTGAAGGCAAGATGGATCAAAGGAGGAGTAGACCTGGTGATCGTCTGCATATCCGTGGACGACTTTTCGTGATCAGTCACAAGATTGGAGATGGGACGTACTCCAGGAACTTGACAGTTCCTTTTTTTCTGAAAATGTGGATATTTTGTGATATTTGGTAGACTTGTTAATATGTCATACATCATATACACAATGATGGTTCTGATAATTATCGATTACAAAACAAATATTCACATACACAGTTTTTGTACCAATAATAAACTCCATTACTTGAAAACGTTGTGACAAACATGTTGTGTTGTCATTCAAATGCATTCATGCACGATCTTCAATAAAAGTTCCGACTGTAAAAAAGTGAAATTTAAGAATTGTTAATGCACTCTGTGCAACTCTGCAACTCTGTGAAAAGATGTGAGCTTTTCAATTGAGTACCTGTTGTTGAATTGCAATTTTATTTGCCATGTCAGAAATGGTCGAATCTATCATGGATTTCCGGTGGTTTGCTTGTGGAGGAAATGGCAAAGAAATTAGGGCTGGAGTGTGCTTTGTCTACTGAAATAAGATGTGGAAAAGCAACAAACATTTACATAGTTGTGTTGGACATGTTTTTGTCATTAAAATGAAACTAAACTATAGTAACAGTTATGCCACAATGAGAACGACTCTTGAACGTGCATTTTATATATCATGTTCGTTGTTGGTCATATATTAGATATTGACACTGTAACTGGCTTTTAATCATATATCGTAGATGTACTTCAATATATTTTAGTAGACCTTAGTTCAGGCGCAACCTGATACTGCTGTGACAGAACTATTATATATACTTATCAGCGAGAACTAGCTGTCACCTATTTATCACCATTTTCCCAAAGCCATTTCAATTTGAGCCTTAAACCCCATGATATCCCTTCTACATCATCAGTGCATCTTGAGGTGCATGTATACTAGTAATTGCATCCAGGGATTACGTCGAAATTGATGTGTGAACAACTGGCTTCGATGGGATTGTACTGGAACCGAATTCATCATTCGCCAAGGTATGCTGGTAGGTTAGTTCGCCCGTCTTGAACATTGCTATGTTGCGGATGATTATTTGGTCAAGAGACAATCAAGCTGCAAAATCAAATTCCAGTGGTATGAAAAGCCAAGTTTGTTCACCGATACCTATTGTTCATTACAAGAAGTTTATTGTTTTTTTTCCTTATCTTTTCGTATCGTCTTATATTCGAAATATACCCTTTAAGTTGTTCGATGGATCTCATTATCACGTGGTTTTGTGTGTTATTGGCTTTATTTACATAAATCATTGTTTTAATTTGGAATGGGCTGGAAATTTCGAAATGTGTGTAGTAGCACGACCTATATTCCACCAGAGTGTCGATAATAACTATAGCTGAAATGTGGTATATATTACATATATAGTGGTATTCGTTGTGAAAAGAAGTGACTACGTTCACATCATGGATGGTCATGTCCTTGAAAAGGCGGCACTGCTTATTCGACCTTGTTTGTTGAAGAAAAACGAAATGAATAGGGACTGGGCGACTAGTGCATAGCACGCATATACAGGGTTAATGTTTGTTTATGCTTTCCAAATACTGTAGAATCGGAAATAATAGCTATAAATGTATTTTGTCGTTATCAGATGACTTCTGTTCTTTTGTCATTACCATCCGATTGGTTATCTCTTGTACCAATACCTGTGTGTCTTAGCATACCGTCAGTTCAATAGCCTTTGGGTTTGTGGCATGTTTAGTTGTATATATTTGTCGTAACTCATGTATTTTCAAACTGATTAAACTGTCATGATTGTTGATTGTTGTTTCGGGTGTATGACAGAAACGACCATATTTCACACATTGTCTGCCCCCTGATGACATCGTGTTGAGATCTCTCTTTGATTCCTACAGGAGAAATAGTGCTAGGGGTATACGGTGACAGTATTGAATATCATACAGCCCATAATTAGATAACATGGTATTTTCTCAATATTATTTTATCATATTATATGTTTCTCCATATTAACTTATCACTATACAACACGCTACAGTTATCATATTTAACGTAGTCCGCTACAAACAGTCAGGTAACGGAGAGTCAAAATTTAAAAGTCATTTCTTGAATATTATCTCTTCAGAATGACATTATTTTATAGAGTAAATGATCAGCATCCTAATACTGAAAAGAAAATAGGGGGTCACCGTGCTCGTTTCTTCTACATATTCGATCAAAATCACACCTATTTACCTAAAATGACATAAATTCTGGCATTTTTGCACATTTTTTTTGTCCATATTCACATCTTGTATCGTGTTTTCCATGCGAACGGATACGGTGACCCCCTATTTTTTTTCAGTTTTAGGATGCTGAACAGTTACTCTATAAAATATATCATTTTGAAGCTCTAGATTATGTTGAAACAGGTATTTATTTAAAAAAAACCTTTGACCCCCTTCCCTCACTGTTTGGAGCGGACTACCTTAAGCCGTCACGTGTTTTTCAACATGCAGTCCAGAAATGATCATGAATTATCTTCATGGAAATATTTATCATAATTGTTTAAATCAGACATTATAAATTTATTATTAGTTTTCAATGTTCGCACCAAACATCACACTTCATAACGGTCAACATTATTGATTACTGAAACCAGGCAGAAAGAAAAATCAGCTTCCTGCTGCCATTTTTATATTATTGATCTGATTTATTCCATTCACCAATTCCCTTTTGTTCATTTTGTCCGTGACAAACTCTCAGTCTACAAAATCAAGATAAAATCCAATTTTAATTCAATTTCCATAACCAGATTTTCCTTATACATATACTGATAAAAATTACAACTATGTTCCTGGATTTCCGCCTTGAACACACTTGCAATATGTTTATCCCATTATGAAATGGTATTTGGCATTGCAATATTACGTCTGTTACACTACGTAACGCTTCCGATATTACTTTTATTCTTTACAGTGTGAAATATATTCAACAAGTTGAAACTTCCTATTGCGTTATTTCAAGTCGAATAGAAACACATTCTATTTCCATGTCGATGCTTGGTGTTTCCTCCTAAGGCCCAAAAATGTTATGCTCTATTTAGCAGTATTCTTTGTATACCAATGTTTGTGCCCTATTGAAAGGTGTGTGCCCTGATAAAAGGGTTTGTGGCCGGCTAGAAAGGTTTGCATAAAAAAGATTGTACCGGGCATAAATGATTTGCGCCATGATAGAAAATAGTTTCATAACTAAAAATAATTGTTCACTAACCAGGAAACTGATTTCAAAACTACTTTCACAATCTGTCATAAACAATGCATTGGGTCGCCGTGAAAACGCCTATTCTCGGAATCTATTATCGGAATGAATTCCACAAACATTTCAGTCGAATTCGCTTTCCACAAACATTTCAGTCGAATTCGCTTGTGGGTATTCGATCACAAAATGATTTGACCTTATATGGTTTGACGTTTTATTGGTTTGCGAATTGATGTGTACATGTACTGATAAACACAATTCCAGCGTCATTGTCTTCGTTTTGCCCCCTGTCACCCCAATTCAATGACATTATTGGATGCGTCTTTGTAGAGCGTTTGCCTTATTTTCACGGGCCGCTCTTTCTGTTAAGTATAATTCCAACCAGACATCTGGAGTTATATAGTCAATTAAATCCCCCGTTAATAGACTTTTGAGTACCTCACCATAATTGAGGCTGTTGGTCATTTTTTCAGGATTTTTTAATACTATCACGAGTTCATTGTGAACAAGTATATATCCTCTATAATATACAGTGTAGAATACTATATCTACTATCATTGAATTTGGTTGGAACTATCTGATGTGACAGGTAAAATCGGAAAATTACTTGGAATTTCATGATTCCCCATATGAGTTCATGAACAGGAGACACATGTGTCCTAGAAATAGTGAATATTTCCTCACCTATATGGGGCACCAGACACCAATTCCGAAATATTGATATGCTTATTCGTGAAATATTGAAATGTTTGTCATGTACTCATCAACCAGATCGCGATAACGTCCATGTCTTTGCCGAAGCCGTTTAGATACCAGCTGCATTCTCCGGGGCAGGAAATCTTCATGTATTCACCTACTGTTTTACTCCCTGTTTTAACGATGTAGAACTCTCCGTTTATCTGTTGGTCGGAAATATATTATTTCCGCAGTACAAGTACACATGTATATACAAGTAGAAATGGATACCGACAAACAGGCAAGCTCATATTCCAAGATCGAATCCATAGACGAATTTTACAAACTCAGTGTGAGTGGTCAAATGCGTGTGATACTAAAGTATCAATGTCAAAACCATGTGAACAGCACAGACACCCAGTTAGAAGAATGTGAGATCGGACTAGATCACAGTGACGACCGTAAAACTTCTTGAATGTGGACCTCAGTCTAGGCAGTACGTATCCCTGTTTGAGAAATTTGGAATACGTGACAGTTTATATGTCAAAGTACATGAGTATATGCATATGCATTAATTTTTTTTAATCAATGCACCAATTGTGTGTGTGTGTGGGGGGGGGGTAACATTTATTGAGGGTGAATATTTCATTTGAATCATAAGTGTTTGATCTGCATATTGTAGAAAACCCAAAGCGAACTGTGAATTTTGTTTGGCCATAAGGTGGCGCAAATAATACAGACTTAACACACTTTGCTAAATCTCAAGAACTTATAGCGTGATTCCAATCTTTAGGTGCGATTCAGCTTTGCATTCATCTTAATATCACATATATGTAAGTATATTTATTGACGCGATTACAGTGATTGATTGATTGAGTTTATTTGCATATTCCATGTAAAAATACAAGTGTATAAATACAAAATGTAAATGATACTATAAAATACACAGGGTAACACAAGAAAGCGAAAAATCACTTGTTTCCATTGTGGCCCATATGATCACAGACAATATGAGGCAGAGAATTTAACAATAATAAAAATAACAATGGTAAATGTAGGTAATACTAATAATAATAATAAAAATAATAAATCTTACTAAATAATAATAAGGGATATGTAGAACAATACTGGTAATAATTAGACGGTAATAAAGTGAATAACATAACAAAAGACACAAATACAAGATGTATAAGAAATAAAATTAAAGATAGGTATATATGTCATCTTCTGCTTGGACCATGTTAAGAAATAAAAGCTGTTTTACCCTGCTTTTAAAATTAGAACGAGAAGAACAATTTTTTATATGACTAGGAAGAGAGTTCCAGACCTTAGCACCAGTGTACATAAAAGAAGAAGCACCAAAGGATCTCACTGAAGGGATGACTAAGGACAAGATGCTGGACCTGGTGTTCCTATGATGGATTGTGGATACTTGTGTAAAGGATGAAGATAGATATTCAGGAGCTTTATTGTGAATTACATTATACATATGATTCAACTTAATCTGATCGACTCTAAGGTTTACTGGCAACATATTGACCTGTTGAAATTCATTGATACCTATATGGGTTCTGGGTTGAGCGTTGAGGAGGAAGCGTATTATCTTGTTCTGCATTGTCTGCAGCCTCCCCTGATACTTCTTGGTTAGGCCAGAATACCAAGAAGAGCTGGCATAATCATAATGGCACTGTATGAGTGCTGACACCAGTAGCCTTTTGGTCCTAATGTCAAACTGCCTGGCCTGTCTGTACAAAAATTTCAATTTGGAACTTGATTTGCTGATGATATTTTCAGCAATTTGATCTCCAGATAAGGACTGATCAATGGTCAGTCCTATATATTTTACACAGGATTTGCAAGTGATGTTATCACCTGCACAGGCTACCTGCAATTGGCTATGTTTGGCGAGTCTTTGTTTGGATCCGAACAGGATTGTTTCTGTCTTCCCCAAGTGAAGAGACTTATTGTCTAACAACCATTCTCTGACTGACTCAAGTTCAGAGCTTAGGGTTTGCTGAATCTCTGCAACATCCTTGCCAGACACAATTAAAGCAGAATCATCAGCATACAACAGCAGCTTGCAGGACACTGCTGAGGGCATGTCATTCACATAGATAAGAAAAAGTAGAGGCCCCAGGATTGAGCCCTGAGGTACTCCACATTGAACTATGGCAGCAGTTGAGAGGGTGCCCCCTATCTCAACTGACTGCAGCCTTCCATTAAGGTAGGATTTGAACCAGTCTATGGTAGGTTTCTGAAATCCTAAGGCTTCCAGTTTACATAAAAGAATTTTGTGGTCCACAGTGTCAAAGGCCTTCTGGAGATCCAATAATATCATACCTGTGTAATTGCCTTTGTCTTGTTGACATTTGATGGAGTCCAATAAATGGATAAGACATGTATCTGTGGAATAAGAGGGCCGAAATCCAGATTGAAGCTCATATAGGAGCTTGTTATCACTCAAGTAGTGATGGATTTGTTCACATACAACTTTCTCCAAAATCTTGGATATAACGCTCAATATTGACACAGGTCGATAGTTGCCAGCTTCAGTCTTAGAGTTCTTTTTGTGGATTGGATTTATTCTAGCAGCTTTCAGATCATCTGGAATAATGCCACTAGATATAGATAAATTTACAATATGAGTTAAGGGAGATACAATATACCTAGCTCCATCCTTTACAAACCTGGAGGGAATTTTATCAAGGCCAGTTGCCTTACTAGGGTTCAGGGAGGTAAGTATGTCCAGAATCTTGTCCTCAGTCACTTGAAATAGACCAAAATTATCTGGATGAACACCTTTTTCACTGTAGAACTTGGTTGTGTGATCTTTACCATATTTGCCCAGGCTGCTTGGAAGTTGCTGTACCAATTTATCAGCAATAGTAGAGAAATACTTGTTAAAAATATTGGCAACCTGGGACTTATCAAAGGTTACTGAGCCATGATCATTTATCAGACCAATGTTTCGTGAGGATGTAGTACATTTTGATGTACCTAGAGTACCTAACAGTTGCCACAACTTTTTGGGTTTGTCTTTGTACTCATCCACCTTGTTGACATAATAAGATGATTTGGCTTTTGTTTTACAATACTGCAACTGGTTTCGATAATACAAGTATTTATCATATTCAGCCTGATCTTGTGTTTTTTTGTACTTACTATAGGCTCTATTCCGCTCATTAACCAGTTGTACAATATCGCCAGTGATCCAAGGATCAGATCGTGGTTTGACTCTGAAAGATTTTACAGGTGCAACATCATCAAGTACAGATAAAAATATACTCTTGAATGCATTCCAAGCCTTTACCACGCATGTACAATCTAACACCATACACCAGTCTGCCTCATGAAGCTTAGCTTCGAGAACATCTTTGCTGTAGTTTTTCATAGACCGCATTGTTTTGGTATTGTGTTGATTTACCACACTCTTTTTAATCTTGCGGGTACAATACACCAGACAGTGGTCACTAATAGCAATACTGGAAACACCACTATGTGATATACGACATGGATCTGATACCAGTATGAGATCAATAGTTGTGGCTGAGGTTTTAGTGACCCTGGTGGGACATGTTATTAACTGTGTAAGGTTAAACATGGACATGAAGTGTTTGAAAGAATTATACAACACATTATTTGCACCTGATTTACAGTCAGTGTTCAAATCACCCATTAATATGCATTCATTGGATGAGAAATGATCACACGAGGAACAACAATCTTCGAGTTTCTCATAGAAGTCCATTTGTTTAGGTGGTCTATACACAGTTCCAACCAAAATAGGTTTTGTCTTGGGAAGTATGGGAAGTATGTGTTGAATGTATTTTTGTAACGTTACATAAATCGTTCTTGATCATAAGTCCAAAAGATGGAAAGGCTGCTCCCACGTCAGCCGTTTGCTATGTAACCACTTGTCCGACCACTTGCCCAGCACTGTAAATGACTTACCAGTGTTCTGCCACACATAACATACGTTCTACACACTAGGGAAGATGACAGTACGATCTTTGTAAGACTACAAATGATATCGTCATCATTGCAGGCTCGGATTTTCAGTGATTTGTCAGAACATTTCTGAAAAGGTGGATTATGTTGTGTTATTGAATTGTTATTTGAAAATTGAAAATATGCTATACTCGCAGCTACAAAAAAAGTTCCTGTTCTTGTTCTGTTTCATACCCAAAATTTTATCGCTGATTACGAGTACTATTGATTATAGAACAAAAATGTACACGCAAAATTTTCAAGTCCATGTTTTTTTTTTTTGGTAAAAGTGCTAATTCCTACATGAAACCTTTACAAATGCCAAGATATATAAATGCATGCACCCTTTAGATCTTCATTTATGGAGCCCGGTTTCTGGTGGCAATGTGATTTCCTTGGCCAGGCCGGAAATGTTCGAGACTATCATGGATCATTGTTGGTTAGTATGTAGTGTAAATGGCAGGGAAATTAGGGTTCATAAGTGGAGTATGTAATGGGCTGTTGAAATAAAAATGGGATTTATTTTCCTTTTTACAGAAGTATTCATTATTTTCTTGCCGTGGAAATTAGAACTAACTACAAGACGAAAAACGATTCTTGAACTGAATTTAGTTAATTATAAGCAATTATCTCCTGGCGTACAAAAGAAGGGGTACAGGGGTATATCATAGTTCAGTCATGTCGTATCGAAATCATGCTTAACATGGGCTGTTGAAATAAAAATGGGATTTTTTTTTCCTTTTTACAGAAGTATTCATTATTTTCTTGCCGTGGAAACTAGAACTAACTACAAGACGGAAAACGATTCTTGAACTGAATTTAGTTAATTATAAGCAATTATCTCCTGGCGTTACAAAAGAAGGGGTACAGGGGTATATCATAGTTCAGTCATGTCGTATCGAAATCATTCTTAACATATCATACAATAAGGAAGTCACTATAAACAGGATGATCATGTACCTACCTGTATGTATGAAAATTACACAGTTCAGTCGTAATCCGATATCTCTTTGACCATGTCATTGAAGTTCATGTACATTATCAACTAGAACAAGCTGCACTTTATTGTTATCGAGTCAATCCCTAAGCTGAATTACTTTAATAATACAAATTGACTACGATAGATTCATAGAACTCGTGGTACCATTCGCTGGTACAAGAACGTTGAAAGGAAACACTTTCTTATAACGCCAGTGCATTTCGAGCTTACATGTAATTTGAGGTGTTCTCATTTGGCTTCAAGTAGAATGTACCAGAGGCAACTGTGCCATTTACTGACGTTTGTCGGTGAATTTGTGACCCTTCTGGTAGGCGGCTATGACGTCAGACAATAATTTAGTTGAGAGGAAATAAAGCTGCAACGTATTTGTGTCATGATAAGTCATGTTCGCAATTACATTAGGCATGTTATACGCAAAAGTTGATTACATTTTAGTACATTCTGATGAATAGATGATATCGCTTATTACCAGCAATTCTTGTCAGATTTCATTATCACGTATCTCCATATTTTATCGCCATAACTATTATATCCGGTTGCAAAAAGGTTTTAAATTTGGAATATATGTAGTATCTCGTCCATGAAACGGTTATTCCTCTTCTTATAGGCCTATGATGCCCTAGAGGCCTGAAAACAACGTTTCCATTGCATCTCTAATATACTAATATATGATGTTTGTTCAATTTTCAAGAATTTCAATGTTTCCTCAATCACCAGTTGCTCAATGATCCAAGCATAGTTTTGCTATTTCATTATCATTGTGGAAAATATTCTAGACGGGTCGCACTAATCAGATCGCAATCAGGTGGTACAAAACAAAAAGGACAGTCACGCAGTCTTGGTGTCTGATTCAGGGCACCATCAATAATCACCAGTCACCGATAATGAACTGAATTTCATTCCATGACATTTGCGATTCACTGCACTCTGCAAAATCATATCATAAAAGTGAAAGTGAATCACATTTTGTAAACGTGATATCATCGTGATATCGGATTATGATATGGGAAAGGGCGGATTTCCTGCCGTTTCAGAGTGTTTCAATTTTGTTGTTGACGTGGCCATAGATTAGTTCGTTGACGTCAAGGGATTACACGCCTCTCTCGTTGCAATAACGGTTTGCACTACTCCGACATACGTTATTAAATGGCATTACTGGATGACAACACATAATTACACGTGCATCACATATTCATATCACCGACAATGTTGACTATTATCATCCTCTTGATTAGTGCTGGGCATGTAGCGTGTACATTACCTGCCTGAAAATCACCTTGCTGATACAGATCACATCTCCAGTACATCCATAATAATACACGTGCAATACAACGTCTTTCGTTCTTGAAGGAGCGTACAAATTCCCATGAGCTCTCCAGACAAAGAAGTAATAATGTCATGAAACAAGGAGAATGGTATAAGTATTTCACCAGACTATTTTAGGTTACCGGGCCTCTGGTATGATGATCTCTTACCATTGCGTTGCATCCGTCTAGTTGTCCGTTCACCTGGCGTCCATCGACCCAAATTTTATTATTAAAGTTTACCGGCGAATCTCTCGGAAAATTTTGATGAAAATGCCTAAAAATAAAGATGGTGGCGGCCGTTTTCGACGAAAAACGCCCAATTTCGGATTTGAGGGCCATTTTCGCAAAAATTGTTTGAATCTTTTGTTTCTGATTCATATATAAGACTCCTTATATGCAGCCTTGTGATGTGTATAAGTTTCGTTGCCCTTGAGTTACTAGTCTACACGTGCCGATCATTTTGATTTTCTGACGGGACGGCATAAAAATATTTTATCCAAAATCACTGTTTGGACCACGTTTTTGGACCACGTTTTAAGCCACATTTTCCCTTTATATTAGGATCAGTGTCGTCTGTACCCTTGGGAGGCATGGAGATAGGGCTTAGATATCGGCACATTCAATTGGGAGCCATATATGATAATTTGAGTGGTGATATTGAGTTGGAACTTTGATGACCCTGAAAGGTAAAAATGGTCGTCAAAAAATTCTTTTTCAGACTTTGTCACCTAAACACTGTACATTTCTTCGGTAATCTTTGTTAGCCTTGGCCTAATTTGTCTCCAGCAATCAGTCGATCTATGCCTGCATGGATATATGAATATTGAGCATCACCATCTAGGAGTATTTCCGTGGTGTTTGTGTGATGCATCATTCATCGGATCAAACACGTGGACATCTATTGCATTGTTGAACTGAGGGAAATATATTCATGATATTGTATGATGTATATCGACATAAATGATAGCAGGTTTCAACAGAAGCTTACAAACAGACATTATCACCTGTGAGAGACACGAAACTGAACCATGTGAACTGACAGTATCTTTTATTGACCATGAACATTGATTCCGTCTGGAAAAGACTTTCCCTCGAAGAAGACTGTTTGATTTTCGTTAGTGTATATTCATGGCTGACACTACATGGTATTTCCGAACAGAGTAGTGTTACCGATAACGTCAATGCAATGCACCAATGGGCATCGACTCCGTTCATGATCCATGGCATTCGTAACCCCCTAAATCAAGAAAGGTTGAAAAAATTTGTCAATGTTGAAAGCTGGGACCAAGAATACACCTACCTTGAACTACTATTATGGTTTAGATTGGTACCCCAAACACACAGAGTAAAGAAAGTGTAGTGTGTTGGTTTCATCAATCACATGTCATGAGGTACTCATGAAGTAATTCATCAATACTGTGCACTTCAGCGAATAATCCCTAAGTCAATGTGGCTCAATTACACATATTTGTTCCCATGAATGTCAATTTGTAAGACTTCTACCGATGCTCTTCGAGTATAGTTCTTTTCCAGAGACGCCTAATTTGCTGGAAGATCTGCGGGGGATATACGTTTGAGCAGAGGTCATTTGACAAGTGATGGCAGAGCACATTTATATGCTTCTAGACCACACCGCTTCAGAAATGTAGTACCTATTGCCCTGGCATTGAAATAATTAATGTATAGATAAGACTGAATATGGAATCGAATAGCTTACCTACTTGAATTCAGTTTGAATTTACCTGTTGTTTTTAAAGACCTAGTAGCATGCCGATGAAAGTGCCTTTCATTTAGTCCATTATGAATAGTTATCTGTGAATTTGAACGAATTTTACAAATACAATCAATGGGTTTCGAGATATTGAATCAAATAGGCACTCCTTCCGTAAATTGCCGAAGATTTTGATCACGATTTTAGTATGGGTCACGTGGTTTGTGACGTCATTTGAGGCAGTACTGAAAGTACTGCCGAGTGGTTAGTGGTTAAGTACTGCGAGATGGCCGAGTGGTTACGTGCGAGCGCTTAGTCGCTCAATTTGAACCAACAGCTATCGCCGGCGTGGGTTCGATCCTACGTCGGGCCGCATGTGCGGTAATTGTAGGGGGATTCTCCCTGCCCTCACACCTGGCAGTGTGCCCGTGACTCGGATATCACGTAAAATGGAGGTCCCATCTCTAAAAAATGTTGTAAAGGGATGTAAAAGACCCCTCTGGGAACGACATGTACCCTGGCAGTGACCACTCTCAGAGGACTAAATTCCAAATTTGTGAAGCGCTTTGATAATGTGTATAACGTTGATAAAGCGCTATATAAGAACCGGTTATTATTATTATTATTATTATTACATGTAGCCAGCAAGGTAAACTGCATGTCGCATATTCATTCTCCTCGTGTATGTTTTGACGATCCAAGTGAACGGGTGAGATGGTTGGAATACGGCATTTCTTGTCTTGATATTTAGAATCAGTACTATTCATTCTCCCAGAAGGGAGGTTTGTTGAACTGAAAGATGTCCAGTATTTGTTGGTTTTCATGTGTTTTCTTTTGAATCTCATGCATTTTGGAGTGGTTTTCTATCTTTGAGATGACCGCCCAAATTACGTGTTTTACGTTTTTGGCCAGCCATCAAAGCACATTTTGCCCCAACTGACGTCACGATTACGGAAACTGCCGAAGCTATTTTGTCATCGGCATGAGAAGGCGATTGCAATACTGGCTCAATATACTCGATTATATGTCGCTGTTATTAATTACCAATTAACGCGAACATCTTTTTTATCACCAAATGTCCACAATGCCTTTATCTGAACAGGAATAAAACCTTATAATGGTACCTTGCTACTATGACTTTAAATGATTATAACTTAGTTTATTATTAAAAAAAATTCTGCATTTTACCATTTACATACGTACATGATAACATCACGTACATACTAGTTTACGATGAAGAGACAGGGGTTTCCCATCGACGTGTTTAGCTCTTTTTATTCTTCTCTTTATTCTTCTTTTGCCACTGAATCATTGATGTAGTGGATATCTTTTACTTTGGAAATGTCAAAGATGTTCGAAAAGGAATTCGATTTATCCCCGAGTTTAACACAACAGTCACGTCTCAGAAATGTCCTGGACATCTCTCAACATTTGGAGAAATTACGGAGCTCACGGAGTTCCAAAAATAGGATAAAACAGTAAAAAGCAAAATGGAAACGACTGTGGAATGTAGGGTGTTTGTGTGAGCTAATGCCTCGGGTTTTCTCCCCAGCAGTCAACACTCCTTTGTATTTCATAAGCAGATCTACATGTATATGAATATTGAGCAACATCATCTGGGGTATTTGTCAAGTTCTGTGTTGAATGCAATCTGTCATGACAATGATAAATGACCCTGCATAACCAACGTTCACTTGAATACCACCATGTATTGTCAAACACACGTCATATCGAATTAATGGTTAACATCGTCGCGTCGTTTATCAGCGATGCCAAATGGCATTGTCAGTGTGTTCTTGTGTGTTCTGGTACGAGCTCGCAAAAGCCATGTAGAGAGTAGGGAAGCTTTCTTCTTGAGAAATAATATGTAGCAGGGAGATGAAAACATGGAAAAGGGTACTTGAGCAGTAGATTCTCTGTTATCTCAGAACAGAAAGTATTTGTTGTTAATATTAAGGCCTATCCGGACCTGATGAACGATCCATTTCTAATGAATGGTGTGGTCGCTGATGTTGACCGATAGTCTACGGAGTTGTTACAAGCATGATAATTGGACCATAACAGTGTCGAAACGGAATTCCAGATAATCATAAAGTCCAAGAATCTTGCACTGTGACCTCCATAAAACCATTGCACCGTGATTGACTTCTTCGGGTTTAGAGAAGGTCAACAAGAGAGGCTATTTGGAAGTCTGGAGCCTTTGACAAACGGGCCCCGCTCAATAACTCGATGATCCTTGATGTCTTCAGTAAATCTTAACACACAGTAATCCCATGTAATTGCAGTAGGTTTTGATCCCTACATTGCCAACTGATTTCTTTTTGGACATATTTCTGCCCATAACTGATGAGTTGGAAATTTAGTATTGATGTAGTACCCATCACAATGAACCACGGTTACATACGCAGAGTGCGGGACGTTATTTGAGGGAAACAACGATAGAACCTGTGACATTATGCTCCCAACGAAGTAGTAAATGACGATCAAATGCAATGAATAAACTATGTTAAATGATAGGAGATCCAAACACTATCACAGAAAACACTAAGCCAAAATAATGTTGCCAATAGTCGCAAGCTGTATGGATCTTTTCAATGCATATGTACGCCAGTGTGTAATTGATTCTAAATATTTTTTGGTAGGGTTTTGTTTCTATTCCAAAAAAGATGTGGTATGTTATGCTTGCTTCTAGCATCATCAATATGTATTTGTATTGGTGGTAATGGGTTGAGACGTTCCAGTGTTATGTTGATTGTGAATTGCTCCCTTCTATGCTACCTCTAATACTGTATAACTTATCTATCACATAGTCCGATGGAATAATATACCCCAACCGTCGGTAGCTCCGACTATACAGGGCCACAGTGTTATTGATTGACGATCTTCTTGCATGCAATTTCTGTCCTATATGTCCTCGATTGACGGATGCGCTGATAGATGATATTACACTAGTCGCTGCTGATAACACAGGACACAATACCTGTATCACACGTAGATGTATCAACTCGGGATAAAAACGATAAGGCTATCATGGAACTTCCCTGACAGCCATTGTCACCGATGAGAGGCGTGAAATTGAACACACAAATTCTTGATTATGTTCTAGTGATACCGGTTTCATAGTTTCTGCTCTCAAAGACGCTACTCTTGACCTGTTAACTGGCATAGACCATACTATTATAGCATGTGAATTTAATATAATAATTGAATATATATTTGTCTGAAAAAACAAAACGTGAAGAATACAGGTATACATTAAAAAATCGTGTGAAGAATATATAGTATCAGTTAATATGTCATTCGAAAATACACTACTGTGTATGTTCCATCTAGAAACATACACAACCCTCATATTGATGATAGACGAATTACTATGGCTGCCAATACATTAAGACATAAAGGTCCGGATTTATGGTACACATTTCCAGAATTAATACGAAAAAAAAGTCAATAAAATCATTCAGTAATTCATATAAACATCATCTGATCAAGGGATATTAGATCAACCACCGCTGGTCCGCTTTGGTTGGTCACCCCGCCGCCTGCTCTTGGCCTGTCTGTTTGGGGTGCGTGCCTGTTTGGTACCGGTGTCCCGCCATCATTGGGGCTCTCGGGGCTCACCGTCTCGACCATTGTCATTTTCTTTTCCTTTCTAATAGATGACACAAGAAGACAGCCTTGCGGTTATGTGTCACCTAGGATAGCATACTATTTATTCATGTTTGTATATATGTTTATGTATCTTGATTGCTATCCGAATAAATTTATCGTATCGTATCGTATCTAGGAAGTTGACGGAGGTGATGCAGACGACATGGACATCTTTATCAACAACACATTCTGATCCAGATCACCGTGAGATTCCAGATACTAAGCTTAGTTCATCTTTCATTCCACATATCACACACTACTGGTGGTGGTGGACGTTAAATATGTCCCATAGGATAAAATGAACTGTGATTATGTATTATGTATCTGTCGTACACCTATACTCTGATTTTTCTAACTCGTTTACACTGTTTTTCGCTGATATTTTTGCGATGCTAAATGCTATCGTTCTATACCTTGGCATACTTCACCTGGGAGTCAAACGGCAATTATTTACCGAATTTCAGACTTCTATCACGAAAATTGAAAAAGTTGGCAATCTACACCAA
The DNA here is from genome assembly GCA_949152475.1 of Terebella lapidaria. Classification (NCBI taxonomy): domain Eukaryota; kingdom Metazoa; phylum Annelida; class Polychaeta; order Terebellida; family Terebellidae; genus Terebella; species Terebella lapidaria. The sequence goes on along the minus strand of OX424561.1, from coordinate 28,854,436 downwards.
TGTTAAATTTAGCCCCGTCATTTAATTTCTGGGTCCGCACACAATTTTGTGCATTTTCTCGGTTTTGTAGTGGTGCAATCTTTTGAAATCAAGATATTTGTGTAGAATATACACCCCGATGTGTGTTCTGGTCTAAAATTACAACAATATATCGATTCCTGATGGATGTAAACAGGATAAAATCCTCGAATATGCTCAGATTCTCGAGATCCCGTTTTTGGTTGAAATTTAACATTGGGGTACATTGCCAACTTCTTCAATTATTGCGATAGAAGTCTGAAATTCGGTAGAAAAATGCCGTTTGACTCCCAGGTGAGGTATGCTAAGTTATAGAACGATACGATTTAGCACGGCAAAGATATCGTCAAAAACCGGTGTAAACAAGTTAGAAAAATCAGAGTATATTGCATTTGTTTGTTTTGGATTTCTAAATTCTTCTGCTATGTTGTTGAACAGCTGTATACTATTTCCATCAGGTGTAGGTCTACAGAGGAAACTACATTTCACACACTATCTGACCCTAATGGCACCAGTTCTCTAGATGAACGATTTGGTCGGGCTTTGTTTCTATTCCAAAATGTTGTATTTTATGTTCCCTATTGCCATCATCAAAATCTAGTTGTATACTTACATACTACAGTTATAAACTTGTATGTATGAGACGCGATACCAGGTTGTATACAAAACGTGTATACAAGTATGCACAACGTGTTCTGATTTTTCTTCTCAACTTTTAATCACACGTCCAATCAAAGAAATAGATGCTTTCAGGTCAGTTTCCTCATTCGTTATGACTTTTTCGATCCTTTGTTTGCCATTGTGGTTGACTCGGGGTCAATGTCCTGCTATGAATACAAGCTATATAACCTGCTATATAACAAGAACAACCTTGTCAGAGCAGCATTGGTCTCTTCCCTATACAGTACATTGCAGGCTGAGCTGACTTCCAGTGGTTCCTTCGACCATGTGTCTGGGAATATGGATATCAGTTGAACTTCTCAAGACGGTGAGCTTTTCATCTTGTCGAGTGTATGTGTTTCGTGAAAATGTGTTATTTTTTTGCCAGGTAAGAAATGTTCAATGGATTTCTGTTGGATTACTGTTGGTGCTAGAGTTGTATTAGAAATGACAAGGTTATTAGGGTTAAAATTGAAGTGCACTTCATGCTATTCACATTTCATGCTAAAAACGCACTACAAAAAAAACGTGTTCTTTGAATACGTTCTTTGAATGGAAAGTAAAACTTCAAATTGCAATATATTTTTTCCAACCTTTGAACAACCTGCGTTCAATATTATCGAAGTAGATATACAGCATACGTTCGTATAACCATAGTCTAGGCAATCTGAGCCAACTATGGACCTAACCTCAAACAAATTGCAAAAGTTTCAAACCTTGTGGATTTAGCTACCCATGTATACATATAAAAACATATTAAAAGTCTAGGAAAATATATTTAGTGGAGCACTGTTAAAAATTGACATGACTGAGGTACCCCTAAATCACGTAAATCTGTGACGCGTTTCGGTTTACCTTTCAGGACGTTCATAATAATCACCTCTAGGTCCTGTTCAAAGCAATCCACTTTGACATGTAACATACCAAATTCAAGCTTAATGCTTCCTCTATCTTATACAATTGTTCAGTTGTCCAATATGACGTAATAATGCTGTTTGGCAACGCAAAGACTGATGAGTTGTGACATGACAATGAGAAACGTTTGTAAAAAAAAACATGCTTTCTATTTTGGAGATTAATCTCTATTGTAAATCTAATGTGGTGTTCCCACTTATACCGGGCAAATGTTTCCTACGTGAAGCAAACGTTTCCTACACGAAGCAAATAGTTTCCTACACAGAGCAAATATTTCCTTTGCGAAGCAAACGGTTTTTTCACGAAGCAAATAATTTGATTTGCGTAGCAAATGTTTCCTACATGAAGCAAATCATTTATTTCCTACACGAAGCAAATCATTAACTATTTACTTCGTGTAGGAAACGTTTGCTTCGAGAAGGAAACATTTGCTATGCAAAGCAAACTATTTGCTTTGTGAAGAAAACGTTTGCTTCGCGTAGGAACATTTGCTATGCAAAGCAAACTATTTGCTTTGTGAAGAAAACGTTTGCTTCGTAAAGGAAACATTTGCTCCGCATAGGAAACTATTTACTTCGGGTAGGAAACGTTTGCTTCGCGTAAGAAACATTTGCTATGCAAAGCAAACTATTTGCTTGTTGTGAAGAAAACGTTTGTTTCGCTAAGGAAACATTTGCTATGCAAAGCAAACTACTTACTTTGTGAAGACAACGTTTGCTTCGTGAAGGAAACATTTGCTCCGCATAGGAAACTATTTACTTTGTGTAAGAAACGTTTACTTCGCGAAGGAAACATTCGCTATGCAAAGCAAACTATTTGCTTCCTGAAGGAAACGTTTGCTTCATGAATGAAACATTTGCTCCACGTAGGGCACTATTTACTTAATGTAAGAAATGTTTGCTTTGCGAAGGAAACATTTGCTTTGTGTGTAATTAAAATATTTTTATCTGAAATTTTTTTTAACGAAATTAATCTAATTGTGGCAGAAATAAGCCACCGTAGTAGTGACTGTATGGATCTATTCTGACAATAGTTTATAAAGTACATCAAATAATGGTTACTTTTTTTACTATAACAATATTATGACTCAAATCATATATAGATCAACAACTAACTTAATTATTCAAACGTTGTGCGAATTTCCTCGTCTGCTCCAATCCAAATCATATGTCCGCTTCAATCCGAGTGACATGAGTAAAGTACGGTGGCTCATTACCGCCAATTATATTCGTGCATTTTTCACCCCGTCTATAATTATCACCTCGCAATATTCACCGAGTTTATAATATCCACCCCATCTATAATTAACACCTCAGAATTATCAACACGTTCATAGTTTCCACCCCATCTATAATTATCACCTCACAATATTCACCGAATTAAAAATATCCACCCCATCTATAATCATCCGTCTTCATCTTCTCATCCAAAATTGCTATATGTTGTTGTTGGTAATATCTGTTGTTGTTTTACTGTTGTTTTTCTCAACTTCTGTCTACAATGCCCCAGACCAGGGGTTACATGAGAAAAATACATATCTAAATATCTAAACTATCACCTCAGAATTATCACCACGTTTATAATTATCACCTCACAATTTTCACCCCGTTCATAATTTCCACCCCGTCTACAATTATCACCTCATAATTATCACCGCGTTTATAATATCCACCCCGTTTATAATCATCATCTCACTTCATGAACATCTGCAGCCCAAAGGAACAAGACGCTTGTGGAAACGCCTCTATAGCTACCGCATTGAAGCGCATATAAGGACAGATTCTCATATGTGGATTTGTGCATTTTCACAATATATCGAAAATTCAAAACATGTTCACTTATAAGGACACGGCCTCTTATCCAGACATTAAAACACCCAGTTCATTCATGTATAAGGACACTATATACTATACACTGAAAAATGGGGGCCTAATTAAATTATCAAACAATTGTCACATAATTCCCTGTAGGTCTATAACACATACATCCGACATGACTACAATTTAATTTCAAGACCACAAGAATATTCGAGATTAATATGTTGCACATGGTATACGTAGTGGTACATGCTACATGTGTTCCAGTTGCATCATTTTCACAACTTATAATCATCAACATGCAAAATGTCCTATAATATGTAGATCAAATGTTTTACAGGCAGTTTCTAAGAAAGTTCACATATAAGGACATGTTCTTATGTCCGAGTATAAGGAAGTGCTCATATATATGAGGACATGTCTTTATATGCACGTTAATACGGTACACAGAACCCAAGAGTGTTCATACTAATACTCAATGCCCCAATTGAAATTCTGTACCCAGTAATGATTGTGATCAATTCATAATTATAAACTGGGTGATAATTCTGAGATGTTAATTATAGACGGGGTGGAAATTATGAATGGGGTGAAAATTATGAGGAGATAATTATAAACAGGGGGGAAATTATAAACGCGGTGATAATTCTGAGGTGATAATTATGAACGGGGTGGAAATTATGAATGGAGTGAAAATTATGAGGAGATAATTATAAACAGGGGGGGGGGGGAATTATAAACACCGTGATAATTATGAACGGGGTGGAAATTTTGAATGGGGTGAAAATTGTGAGGTGATAATTATAAACGGGGTGTAAATTATAAATGCGGTGATAATTCTGAGGTGATAATTATGAACGGGGTAGAAATTATAAATGAGGTGAATATTGTGAAGTGATAATTATAAACGGGGTAGAAATTATAAACGCAGTGATAATTCTGAGGTGATAAATATGAAAGGGGTGGGAATTATAAACGCAGTGAATATTATGAGGTGGTAATTATAAATGGGGTGAGAAATACACGAACGTAATTGGCGGTAATGAGCCACCGTAGTACAGTATGTATTCGATCCACTGCATTATCTAAACCTGGGAAAGAGTAAAGTAAATCAATTACAGCAAAATGTATGTAAGTTAAGTTATATCAAACACATAAATCATCACTTCCTGTTGTTCTCACACTTGCGTTGGAACTGTGTACATGCATTTACGTCTCTATTATGATTTTGTTAAAAAGGTCTGAGTCAACACATATTCACGCAAGTAAAGTTCAATAATGTACATTAATTATCATATGGTTTGTTGCTCATAATTGTATTATAAATTATGCTCACTAAGATACCACCATTTTTACATATTTCAATCACTATGACGACAAGTCGTGTGAAATTCAATCATTTTTCGAGCCATAAAGTCTGCCTATGACCTGAATATGCAAAGCAATATATCAACATGTTCCACTAAATATATTTTCCTAGACTTTCAGTATGTTCAGTGGGTTCACTATTAGAGTACATTGGCATAGGTTTCAAAACTTTTGCAATTTGTTCGAGGTATAGAGTTAGATTGCCTGGACTAATATTCATGCTAGAAAATTTCAATAGCGGTGTTTCAGTTTTAACGTCTAAAGATAGGCGTGTCATAGGCGATATCGCCTAATCCAAAAGTACGTATAAGGCTCGCATATAGCAGGGGGTCGTATCGAAAGTATCGTGCAAAAATCGTGCATTACATGTACCGACACTCACGTATGGGACACTCGGACAGCCATCATGGAATTTTGCCTTGCACAGCAACAGTGTAATGTGTTCAACTATTACTATGGGAGGTTAACAACTTGTGGGGAAAAAACAGGGGTTGAATGAAGAATGACTGTTTTTATTCGTGATGCAATTTCCTTATTCATATGTAAAGTCATTTCGGATCATTCCTGTATCGTCAATATTTCATCATTGCAAATTGCAATGGTTGCTTATCAGTCAACATATATGCCTTACTAGCCGATTACTGGTATACTGGTACATTTTTCAGGGGGCTATAGCTCTGCCATCCTGGAATGTATTTCGCTGAAAATCAGTGTGGATGTTCCATATGCCCCAAACGCTGCGCCATGTACAAAATTGAAGACAAGATTAATGATTATAGAATCCAGCATGTTATACAACACTTTTAGAGTGACTATAAAAGACAGACAGTGGTCAGGGTGTATTTTCGCACGTTATGGTTGAATTGTTTATCGACACTTCGTGTAAGTTATGTTCGAATCGGCATGTTCTATACCATCTGCAGTTAAAATACACGGAGAAAAATTGATTTCCATCCACATTAACAAAGTCTTTACCCTTTCGTATTCTGAACGCAATCACAAGCTGTATTCTCGTTTTTTTTTAATAACGAATACAGAACACAGTAATACAGAACAGTAATACAGAACACTCTTGGAACAACGTTGTCGACAGCTGAACATTGACAGTGTTTCCTATACAAAAAATCCTCTGACACTTCCTTGTGCGACACTGATCTGCGGCACAAGATATAAGCAAGTAATTGATCACGGTTACATGTATGTGCAATCGCTATAGTTTGGAAACTTAAGACGGTTATACATTGAAGTCGCGCGACCGTTTACGGCGATGTCAACGTTTCTTGACGGTCGTGTCATTTTAGAAACGGTACCATTTTTTCTGTACACACCGAGTACTGACGTTTGTCTTTAGAACTTAACTCATGTCGGTAAAAAAGTAGGTACGTCCTCCTCCTGCAACTCCTCCTGCAAGACGTGGTCATAGGCTATTTAAAGTATTTTCTGATAGAAAAAGGATGATAAGAAGGCCAATAAAGTTACAGGAAGACACCAATTTTGGGCTCTGTGCATCGTCTTTTGTATCCATCCACTAAACCACCTTGGTGAATATAGACCGGTACGGGAACTGGAAGAATTTCGCATTTCAAAAGAGCAATTTGAAGAAGTTTAATTTGATTTTTACATTGTTTGTTATTGTTTACCACAGAAAATATACCTGAATAGGCCTTTTTGCAACCGTGAAGTACGTGTTACCGTCTTTCTCATTATGATGTGTGAAATAGGGAGGCATTCGTGTGGATTTCCATTATGTACGTGATGTATGACGTATTTGCAAATTTTAAATAAAGTTAATGAAATATCACAAAAAAATCCACATTTTCAGAAAAACGGTTGAACAAAGTCAAATACATACAAATTGGCTCATGCTGCAATGATCCTTGTTTTAACTCCATGATGCATTTTGTGTATGATATATCATGGCAGCACACTACCCAGTCATCAACAGTCCAGTGCTTGTTTTACAGCGTTTACGTTATTCCAGAGCTAGATGCAGGTATAAGGACTTGGTTTACAGATATATATTTACCAATTCTAATATCTGCCGTTAACGAAGCCTGTGAACATCATCTCGATCTGGTTGATAAAATACCAATTTTATATAGCAAAAGAGTGGTTGTTGCAGATTGACGATAGGCGCCACGCATGGGACAGGAAATGCTCACACGTTCCAGATCACGTGATTTCACCTCCTTATGGCCATATATGAGGGTTTATGATTTTGCCTAATACATGACTTGAGGATTGGATGAAAGACCTTTGACAGCATCCATTAGCGCTGTACAAAAATGATAAAACTGTCACATTCACTGCCAATCGAATGTATTTATTAACTGAAATTATAGTTCTATCAATAATTATAGTTCTATCAAATTTAAATATATGCTGCAGTGAAGGGAACCATAAGTTAAACTTAAAACTAAGACGAGAAAGCAAAATGTCAAAACATTGTTTTAAACATTTATAGATATGGTCCCATTATATAAGGCAGGTTTCACGAACATGTACATTTTTGCTACCGTGACTAAATACATATATTCAGACGCACGTATCTTGTATAATTGCATCATAATTGTATTATGACTAATGTGCACAGTCTGAGCACATCATTATCTATAAATAAAATAAAATCCATGTCTCTGGTTCTCGTTGGGAATTGGCAACCAAATAAAATGTTTTTCCATTTTGGACAAAAATTGGACGAGCCGCTGCTCAGTATCATTATACAACTCTGAGTATGAGGCATATCACAGGCAATTCAGCCTAATATTGATAAGAAATGTGATACAAGTTGTCAAAGGACTTTATTGAAGAAGATTATACAAATTTTTTTGCCAAAAAAGTTAATGGTTTTGATAAACAAATCAATTTACCTGACAGTTGCTATCGCCACACGCTGGTTTCTCAAAATATTTATGATCACGATAGCAAAATAAAACAGTGTAATACATAGGTTAGGTGGCTCTTGTCGGCATGGGAGCCGTTGCGTTCGTTAAATGACACATCTATATCGAAGCTGAGGTGTCAGGTACTGTTCTTCAATGAAGTATCTGCAAAATGCATCCGCTTTAAAATTGCTATCATTACGGTGTGAAAAGTGGTGTCCAACTGGTGTAACGATAGCAAGGGCCAAAAACGTGCCCATCATGTGACCTGTCGTATGTTGCACGTGATTCAGAGCATGTGCATCAATGGCGCGAAACGCCAGTTAGCAGATAAAACTAGATTCATTATGGCTGATTCACAGGTAATACAACAACGATGTCACAAATGTTTGGTGTCCAGAATATAACGATAGATCTTGAAGTCGATAGCAATGGACATTTGATGATTTGTTGTCAAGTTTTAGATCAAACATGACAGAGTTGTTCACATTTTCCTCATCATACTGTATTATCACGCATGTAGGATGACCATGCGACCAGCGCTTTTAGGGCAGGTCATTCATAGCCTAAAATACAGCGTGGTTTCTGTTGCTATCGCCACGTACTGGACACCAGCTTGCTATCATAACACTTATCCACGGATTATGTCCAATTGCTATCGTAACGTATTGCTATCATAACACTTGTCCACAGATTATGTCCAATTGCTATCATAACATATTGCTATCATAACACTATATGAAACAATATGTCCAATTTGCTCTCATAATACGTTGCTATCATAACACTTGTCCTGAAGATGTGTCTATTTGCTATCGCAACAACTTGCTATCATAACAGATTTGTGTGCGTTATGATAGCAAAGAGCTACGTTTTCCTTGTTGTAAATCACATATTTTTATTCTCTTTATGCAAAATACGTGATAGTATTGTAAATCTGGATCAGACATAATTCCTGCACATACATTGATGCCAAAATACAGGCTATTTTATATTATACGGAATTGCCAAATTTGTGCATGTCATAAAATGTCAAACTATTGTCCTGAATTATTGAATATTTTAGGTTTATTTCTGTTGGATGCAAGATTTTTTCATATTACAGGGTAAAACACGGTGTAACCTACCTCCAGAAGCGAAAATTAAATGAGCTAAACTAAATTCCATTGCTCACGGGGAGTTTCAAAATCATAAAAAAACGCACAAAATTGCCTGAGGGTACCAGCGTTTCTGACGTTTATACACATTTATGGCGTAAATATTTATAAAAGAAAAACTATAATATGATAGGCGATGTATCCAGCTTTGTCATCAAAGTGAAAAAATCAATAAGTTACCTATTTCAGATTTCATGCAAAAAATGCCATTTTCACCGGGGTTTTCGTGCAAACGAATACATGAACATGTACATATTTGCACCATGGAAGTGTTGAATTATGCCCAATTCGAACCTCATACCTGTCAAGAGTGCCCTAGATATTGGATTTTGTCACTCTCCGAGATATCTCAAGGGTTCTCAATTGAATCTTCTGCGACACTCGGTGAGCGATCAATACAATATCCATTACATCTAGATAATTTTGCTCCAAACCAATCAATATCTATTTATAGTATCTTCAAAAATGACGATGTCCTTAGGTTTTTATTAATTGAGCTTGGAAAATTGGATGTGGATAAATTCTGCATCTATATTCTGGTTGCATGGGTTCAGGAAGTTGAAGTGTAGTGACATTCCAAAAATAATTTAATATATGCTATAAAAATGCTGTGGATATCGCATAACAACGTATGACGCAATTACATGTCCGATTCATATGAAATATACAGGTAATCTGATATTACAAGGTCGTCGTTTTCATCCGCTGGCACCGGCTGGAAGTGAGAAGCAGAAACAGAGACAGAGTTGTATCTCATGCCGTACAGAAGTCTTACAGAAATAAGTTGTGTTGCTACCTAATGTTGTTAGCATAATATCATATTACTACTCGTCCATATTATTGAACAAAGAAGAACGGGCAACATCATGTACCTGGACCGAAAATGCATGACGTTTGTCACATGGGCCATGTGGTCATGCTGCCATCAACGTTGGAGTGTGTTATGAGATGGATGGGTGGAATGATGCACAAGTGCGAGGAGTCTAGACTATAACGTGACAATCTTCATGCAATGGGTCTACGTTTTTATATCGGAATAGAATCCTTGATTCAATTTTTTTTCATAAGGTTCACTCACAGTGTATGTAAAAATGTGCAACGTTAACAGTACAGCTGCGGCTGCGTTATTTACACGATCGGGTGTCGGATATCAACATATATAGACACTCATTTGTTGGACATTTGCAATCGGCTGAAACCTCGTGTGTCGTTTGTGAAACCGTTAGGCCTATATGTTTCTACTGGTACAGGAAGAGGGAATTATCCGTTTGCCCCCACCTGTGGAACAATACGAGAAACCATCTAGTTTAAAGTACCGACTTGTGTCGCCACTGTTTAAATGGTTGAACGAAACATGTCTTCATACAATATTATACAGTAATGCCTGTGAGAGGTACATGTTGTCATCAGTATTACGTAAGGTGTTTTTGTACACTCAAATTTGCGTTCATATCTTGTAAATTATATCTTTCTGGTCTGAAATTTTGGGAAGATATGTTCGAAAATATTTCGACACATTATATGAGCACAGTGATTATAGATTACTGGCAACAGACGGTCATCATTTGTAGCACAGTTTGATACTAGACGCTTTCCGGTCGCCGACGACCGCGTGAGTGAATCTCCCTTAGCTCTACCATCACTGTCGTTCCAAATATATTATTGTATAAATAATATCAGCACTACCCAGTTAGTGTTTTTTCCATCAAAGTCTGCAATAAATGTTTCATTTTTTCATTTTTTATTGAAATTACTGTTTATCAGCAAATAATTTATGAAAAATTGTCAAAAGATTGGAATCTAAAATTTTGCTGAATTCAGACCACTACTGATTATTTCAATATCCACATATATGTGTCATTAATATCTTAATTAATTGTGTTGTAATATGCTGGCTCAGTGATATCACCAATTAATATTACTATTAAAATCATAGAATATCTCTTGGTCAAAACCTTTTACCCGCTTCAGCCCAATAAGAAATGTTTGTTGTCCAAAGTGTTTTATTGTGCTCAGTATCAACCTTAACCAGCGGAAAATAATAACTTTTTCACGAATATTGCTCTGTTTCCTAACAAGTTCTGAACATTCAAAGCTTCTATACCTACCACATGTACACTATGCTCACGCACACAAAATTTAATCTAATGCCATGCATGTGCTTCTCAGACAAGTAACACTCGAGTGAGTTCATGATACAAAATTAGTTCTCTCGAAGGTCCACTTCAGTTCCACTCACACTCCATTCATGCTCCACTCACAGTTGAACCCTACTTGAGTGCCCCTCACGTAAGTGTTACTGGACTGTTAGTGTGCGTCAGTGACTTTTCTGTCCAGTACGCCTGCGTAAATGTTTGTTGCATTTCTACATCTTATTTAAGCAGCCTAAGCACACTCCAACCCCAATTTCCTTGCCATTCCTCCACATGCAAAGCGCCGGCAATCCATGATAGATTCGAATATTTTCTGACAGGGCAAATAAAATTGCAACACATACTCGATTGAAAAGCTCACCTCCCTAATAGAGTGCATTAGCGATTCTTACATTTCAATTTTTATACAGTCGGAATTAGCACTTGTATCGGAGATTGTGTATGAATGCATTTGCACGACAACACAACAGGTTTGTCACGACCGGGCAACGTTTTCCAGTAATGAGGTTTATATTTGGTAGAAACACTGTGTTTGTGAATCTTTGTTTTGTAATCGACTATAATCAGCACCGTCATTGTGTTCGTGATGTATGATATATTTTTAAAAAATTCTAAGTATACCAAATATCACAAATATCCACATTTTCAGAAAATGGCTGAATGAATAGATAACAATCAGCTTAGGCTGAAATGGTCGTCTTTGTTTCACCCCGATGGTGTATTTTTTGTATGATATATCATGTCAGGACGCTGGCCAGTCATACACAGGCCAGTGCTTGTTTTACAACTCGTACGTTATTCCAGAGCTAGATGCAGGTATGAGGACTCGGTTCACAGAAGTGTCCAACTACTCTGTGAACTGCTTCGACGGGGTATATGTTTGCCAATATTAATATATGTTTCTAAAAAATCATATGGATTTTCGTCATTTCGATCTGGTGATAAAATACCAATTTTATATAACAATATATATAGAGTAGAGTAATTGTTGCAGATTGACGATAGGCGCCACGTGTGGGACAGGAAATGCTCACACTTTCCAGATCACCCGATTTCACTTCCTTGTGGCCATATATGAGGATTTATGATTTTGCCTGATACAGGACTTGGAGATTGGATGAAAGGCCTTTGACAGCATCCCTCAGCACTGTACAAAAATGCTGAAACTGTCACATTTACTACCAAACAATTGTATTTATTAAGTGAAATAAAAGTTCAATCAATAATTATAGTTCTATCGAATTTAAATATATGCTGCAGTGGGAATATGCTGAAGGGAACCATAAGTAAACTTATAACTAAGACGAGAAAGCAAAATGTCAAAACATTGTTCTAAACATTTATGGATATACTCAAATTCTATAAGCAGTTTAATGTAGAAGTAGTACATGAACATGTACATTTTTGTACCATGGGAGTGTTGAATTATGCCCAGTTCGAAACTCATACCTGTTGTGAGTATCCTAGATATTGGACTCGTCACTTAGGGGTTCAATGGAATCTTCTGCGACATTCGGTGGGCGATCGGTGGGCGATATACACGTAATCTAGATAATTCTGCTCCAAAACTTCGAATGTTCCGAGGTTTTTGTTCAACTTATGAATTGAAATATACATTTATTCTGATATAGGACCGTCCTTTTGGCACTGGCTGAAAATGAGAAGAAAAAACAGAAACATTGTATCTTGTATCCCATGCCTTAGAGAAGGCTGCCAAACCAGGAGGTGTTGCTTCCTAATATTGCCAGCTTAATATCATGTTACTACTCGTTCATATTATTGAACAAAGAAGAACGGGCAAGATCAGGTACCTTGACCACAAATTCACGATGTGTGTCATATATGATCCATGGTGATATCCAGCTGTCGTGCTGCCAATAACGCTGGTGTGTTATGAGATGGCTTTACTTGAATTTTGTGACCTGATAGAATGATGCATAAGTGCCAGGAGTCTAGTCTATAACGTGACAAATTATGTACAAGGAGTCTGGTTTTGTCTTTTTGATACAGAATCCTTTCCAATTTTTTTTCAGTTTATTGCAATGTAGAACGTCTAGACTATAACGTGACAAATTATGTACAATGAGTCTGGTTTGTCTTTCGGAGACAGAATCCTTGATTCCTTTTTTTTTTAAGTTCATTACAATGTAGGTATGAATGAATTGTGCAATGTAATTCCCATTTACATGATATACATCATTTACACTGGACACATTTAGGAACACTCGTTTGTTGGACATCGGCACTCCACTAAAGTCTCACGTTGATATCCACAAACTCAGATTGTCCATCTGAGTGCCGGTATCCGATACCTCATCATATTATATTTCTACTGGTACAGGAACAGGAAATTATTCGTTTGTTAGAGCGAAATCTGATTCTCTTCGCCTGTGAAACGATACGATCACTCATCCAGTTTGAAGTACCGACTTGTATCGCCACTGTTTAAATGGTGGAGGGAAACATGTCTCCATGCAGTATGTATACAATGACATCTGTGAGAAGTACATGTCGTTATCAGTACGACGCAAGGTGTTGTGCGGTAAACAAGAGGTGACATAAGCCGTGCGGTCATATTCAACAACGACAATGACAACGGTTGGCGTGATACCTGTTCAGTTCAGGTTGTTACCCAAAAACTACTTCCTAAAATAGAACCTAAAAACGGTAATATGCCGTAAGAGATTTCGCACATTTCTCAGAATGTGGGAGTCGGTTTCTCAGTTTTCTGAGAAGACTTCGTCACGATTGTTTCAGCTGACATATTATATATATTACTTGTGTTCAAAACATTTGTCACATCTCTCATGTCTGGTTGCGTGAAGAACCACTGGGGAGATATCAGAACTTTGTTTTTTCCATGAAGACAGCTATCAATATAAAATATATCAGTTCTACATATGTATGTAGGGATACATTTATAAGTAATGTCTACAACATTTCAGGATATTTGTATACTTGTGTACTTGGTAGATTTGTGTAAGTGTGTTATTCAACAGCATAGTAACTACTCATTTTATCAGCGATGAACAGAAATTATATACATGCGAATATCACGTTTTCGTGATGGGGAATTAGGGTGAATGATATGTCTGTTCGAACTAATGCATTGATCCAAAAAGAGGAATGATATTTCACGTTGTCCAGCTAGTGCTCAGTTTATTTAGCTTATTATAATGTCAGGGGTTGCTTGGGTGAAATTTGATTTGCGCCTGGTAAATCATCACGTATGGACCGTGCTCAGAGTTAGTCGAATAAACCGGGTAATGCATACGTACTCACGTGCTAGGGTGACATTTTTTCAACCTTATACAATATGCATGGTTGATTGTTAGTGCTGTTTATACAGCGAATGACACTACCATTTTATCAGAAAGTGATTTGCAATAAAGTGAATGCAACTTTCAGCCATTTGTCACAGAAAATCTTGTATGAATATAAGTTCGATGTGCGTTCTCCAACGCAAAATGAAACTCATCACAGCCTCTCAAATTACTAAGCGGTTCTTGCAGCTGAAAGCTTTGATTTTCAATTCAGAGATTTGTTTTCAATACGCCTGCAAAAAAAATGAATATAACCATATAATTACAGGCAGTATAATTCTATGGTATAAGTTTGCTTCAATACGTGTCAGTTCGAAGGTATGCAACACACAATTATGAAACCCAATTCTTTTGCCATTAACACAATGTAAACCAACAATAATATCACTTTCTTGAAGAGATGCATTTATGATTCTCGCATTTCCAAATCTTCTCTTGCATTAAATAAACCACTATTAATGCAATAAAGCAAGGACACAAAATGTTTGTCACGACCAGGAGCCGAGCTCATTAATTTGTGGGAAACGGAAATAATTTTTCTTTGTGCTCTCGTAAACATCAATTAAAACCATTATTGTGTGCAATAAATATCCACATAAATTTCGAGCTAAAATTTATAAATAATCATGTAAGATATATAATATGATGGAAGAAGAGAAAGCGAAGCCACAGGACGTGGTAAAACTCCTCGTTTTCGGAAATGTACCAGATTCAGTTGAAAATGGACAACTACATGTATCACATTGAGTTCAAAATATGGAAGAAATATGATTGAAGGGGAATAAGTAAAACACATAAGGAATGACAAAATATTATGTAGTTGAAACGCATCAACTATATGGCATATTACGACTGATATTCAAACTGCTCGCTTATACTTCAAGTGCATTTCACTCTCAGCAAATGCTTACTTCCCTTTTAATATATGCACAGAACAATATTGTTCTTTATAAATTTAGAAAGAATATACATTTCATCATGAACCATGACATATACAGTGTATGTACTTCGAACACTACTATGTTTTCAGACATCTCGACTGATCTCTGCATGAAAGTCATCTACCGTCGCAAAAAAACGGAGGCTAAAAAGGAATCGGGCTGCATCTCTCTAACTGGGTGTAAAACGAGGAAGGACTCTGAGAACTATCTCAAGACATAATATTTGCATTCGAGATGGAATACAAACACGAAAAGAACACAATATTTTTTGGGTGAAGCAACTTGTGATATGTCCGTGAGAATGATCATCGTTAAATGCAGGTAAACGTGTGTTTCGACCAACACCTGAAGGCCAGTTGCTCAAATAAATCATAATTGATCAGTGTGTTTCCTAGGACACCTTCACACTAAGGGACTAGTCACGAGTCATAAACAAGTACACCAAATCTATCACAAATACACGGCAAAACTTATTTGCATACTGATTTTTCGGAACCCATGACGGATGCCACATGTGGGGCTTGAATTGTTCACACTTCATGCAACACCTGCTTTCACCTCCTCGTAAAAATTCTTGACACGTAGAGATTGGAAAACGGACTAGGTTTTGATCACTAGAAATGACGCATGTATACTTGGTCTTCATTCCTTGCGGTGGGAACCTATCGACTACATGCAATACACAAAATGTAGGTGGTCAAGATTAATATTTGTCTGTGATATGGTACTTCGACAAATCCTGCATTGCCAGTTTGGGTTGGTTTTAAACTGGTTTTGAAACAATGATCATGTACTGAATGTTTCAGAATATTATTCTGTGTTGGTATATTACTACGTTATCACTGACTGAAAAGAACTCTGAGACTGTGTTCCAGTAATGCCAATAAATTGGGTGGACAAGGGGTGAAACGAAGACATTTGCAAACGAAGACATTATGCCTGTTTGTTAGTACATGTACACATCTATTTGCGAACCAAGGAAACGTCAAATCATATATGATTTATCACTCAGGATCGTACACCCACAGGCCATTTCGAATAACCTGTTTTTTGCTAGGTGTGCGGAGATTCATTATGATGATCGAGAGCGTTATTTACGGCGACCCAATACTGCTATTATTCATCACTGAGTAAAGAGTAATTTTGAAACCAGTTTCCTAGTTAGTGTAGAAAGTTCTAGCATAATGCAAACTCTTAATACCTGGCACAATACTTTCCTTTTTAGCAGGTTACAAACCTTTCTAGCCGGGCACAAACCTTTTTAGCAAGGTACACACCTTTCAATCATTGCTATACAAAGAATCCTGTAAATATAAACCATCAATATTTTTGGGCCTCAGGAAAAAAACGTCAAGCATTGACATGGAAATAGATGTATTTTTCTTCGACTTGAAATAACGCGATAAGAAGTTTGAACTTGTTGAATATATTTCACACTGTTTAATTCTCAGATGCGATGTTGGTAAGTATGTTTAAAAAATCCAGATTTTATCTTGATTTTGTAGACCAAGAGTTTGTCAGAGACACAAGGGAAATGATGAAAGGAATAATTCAGATCAATAACATAAAGATGGCACCAGGAAGCTGAATTATTTTTCTGCCTGTTTCAGAAATCAATGATGTTGAGCAGTTTCATGAAGTATGATCTTTGATGCGAACATTGAAAACTAATAATAGATTTATAACGTTTGAATTAAACAAATATTATGATAAATATTTCCATGAGGATAATTCATGACCACTACTGTGCTGCACGTTGAAAAACGCGTGACAGTTCAAATATGCTGACTGTAACTTGTTGTATAAAGATAAGATAAAATTGTGAAAAATAGAATATGATAAGATAATATTGAGACAAATACCATGTTATCTAACTATGGACTGTATGATTTTTAATACTTTCACCGTATACTCCACTATTTCTCCTGTTAAATCAAAGAATCGAGCAGATATCTTGAGGCCAGGCATAATTCAGCCCATGGCTTTGCCTGGTCTCTTTCAGTTCCAATGCCATTAATGTGTCTGTTCCATTATTTTTCATTTATTATTTCAGTTATTAATATTTTTTGATGAATGGAACTGAATAAAAATTATTTTCAGTTCAATTCAATATCTCGAAACGATGTCATCAGGGGGCAGACAATGGTCGTTTGTGTCATACACCCGGGACAACGCCCAACAACCGATCATGATCATTAAACCAGCTTTGACAACCCATGAAC
Source organism: Terebella lapidaria (assembly GCA_949152475.1). Lineage (NCBI taxonomy): Eukaryota > Metazoa > Annelida > Polychaeta > Terebellida > Terebellidae > Terebella > Terebella lapidaria. Next base: position 28,836,980 of record OX424561.1, on the reverse strand, counting down.
TACGACAATTATATACAACTAAACATGCCCCAAACCCAAAGGCTATTGAACTGACGGTATGCTAAAAAAAATGCGTATTGGTACAAAAGATAACCAATCAGTTGGGAATGGCAAAAAAGAAGTTATCTGATAACGATAAAGTATACTTATAGCTATTATTTCCGATTTTACAGTATTTGGAAAGCATAAACAAACAAAAACCCTGTAGATGCGTGCTAAGCACTAGACGCCCAGTTGCTGTTCATTTCGATTTCCTTAAATAAACAACGTCGAATAAGCAGTACCTCCTTTCAAAGACATGACCATTTGTGACGTGAACGTAGTCACTTTTTTACAACGAATATCACTACAATGTATACCACATTTCAGCGATAGTTATTGTTTTCAGCCCATTCCAAGTTAATAAAATAATTCATGTAAATAACGCCAAAAACACACTAAACCGTGTGATAATGAAATCCATCAAACAACTTATCAGGTATATTACGAATAAAAGAAGATACGAAAAGATAAAGGGAAAAAGCAATAAACAGTAGGTATCTGTGAACAAACTTAACTTTCCATACCACTAAAATTCAATTTTGCAGCTTGATATCTCAACCAAATACACATGTAATCATCCGCAACATAGCCATGTTTAAGATGGGCGAACGACGAAGTAAGCTAATGCCATTCAATCTAATGCCATGCAAGTGCTACTCAGACAAGTGGAATTCGAGTGAGCTTCATGATACAAAACTAGTTCTCTCGGAGGTCCACTCCAGTTCCACTCACACTCTCACTCCACTCATGCTCCACTCACACTTGAACCCCACTCGAGTGTTCCTGACGTAAGTGTGACTGGAGTGTGTGTGAGTGAGCTTTGTGAATACAGGCCCTAGTTTCATTTGAATGACAAAAGCATGTCCAGTATGCCTGCGTAAATGTTTGTTGCTTTTTGTTGCTTATTTCAGCAGCCTAAGCACACTCCAACCCTAATTTCCTTGCCATTTCCTCCACATGCAAAGCACCGGTAATTCATGATAGATTCGAATATTTTCTGACATGGCAAATAAAATTGCAACACATACTCGATTGAAAAGCTCACATCCTTAATAGAGAGCATTAGCGATTCTTACATTTCAATTTTTCTACAGTCGGAATTAGCGTTTGTATCGGCGCTTTTGTATGAATGCAATAGAACAACATCACAACGTGTTTGTCACAATCGGGCAATGTTTACAAGTAATGGAGTTTATCATTGGTAGGAAAACTGTGTGTGTGAATCTTTGTTCTGCAATCGACTATTATCAGTACCATCGATGTGTACATGATGTATGACGTATTTGCAAATTTCAAATAAAGTCAATGAAATATCACAAAATATCCACATTTTCAGAAAAACGTTTGAACAGATAGATACAAATCAGCTCATGGTAATGATCGTCCTTGTTTCACCAACATGGTGTATTTTTTGTATGATATATCATGGCAGGACGCAGCCCAGTCATCCAAGGCCAGTGCTTGTTTTACAACTTGAACGTTATTCCAGAGCTAGCTGCAGACATATGGGTTTTCATAATGTAAGATGAATATACTACATGATGAGTATACTATATATACACACGTATGCAATGACGGTGATGAAATACGGAGATTTGTGGTGATGAAATCTAACTAAGAATATAACATTGTATGTGATATCAGCTATTGATTAGAATATGCTAAAATGAAATCAACTTTTCCCCACAACACACCTAATGTAATGAATGTTCTGAGGTTTTTGTTCAACTTATGAATTGAAATATACATTTATTCTGATATAGGACCGTCCTTTTCATCCGATGGCACTGGCTGAAAATGAGAAGAAAAAACAGAAACATTGTATCTTGTATCCCATGCCTTAGAGAAGGCTGCCAAAACAGGAGGTGTTGCTTCCTAATATTGCCAGCTTAATATCATGTTACTACTCGTTCATATTATTGAACAAAGAAGAACGGGCAAGATCAGGTACCTTGACCACAAATTCACGATGTGTGTCATATATGATCCATGGTGATATCCAGCTGTCGTGCTGCCAATAACGCTGGTGTGTTATGAGATGGCTTTACTTGAATTTTGTGACCTGATAGAATGATGCATAAGTGCCAGGAGTCTAGTCTATAACGTGACAAATTATGTACAAGGAGTCTGGTTTTGTCTTTTTGATACAGAATCCTTTCCAATTTTTTTTTCAGTTTATTGCAATGTAGAACGTCTAAACTATAACGTGACAAATTATGTACAATGAGTCTGGTTTGTCTTTCGGAGACAGAATCCTTGATTCCATTTTTTTTCAGTTCATTACAATGTAGGTATGAATGAATTGTGCAATGTAATTCCCATTTACATGATATACATCATTTACACTGAACACATTTAGGAACACTCGTTTGTTGGACATCGGCACTCGACTAAAGTCTCACGTTGATATCTACAGAGTCTGACTCTTGTCCATCTGAGTGCCGGTATCCGATACCTCATCATATTATATTTCTACTGGTACAGGAACAGGAAATTATTCGTTTGTTAGAGCGAAATCTGATTTTCTTCGCCTGTGAAACGATACGAGCACCCATCCAGTTTGAAGTACCGACTTGTATCGCCACTGTTTGAATGGTGGAGCGAAACATGTCTCCATGCAGTATGTATACAATGACATCTGTGAGAAGTACAGGTCGTTATCAGTACGACGCAAGGTGTTGTGCGGTAAACAAGTGGTGACATAAGCCGTGCGGTCATATTCAACAACGACAATGACAACGGTTGGCGTGATACCTGTTCAGTTCAGGTTGTTACCCAACAACTACTTCCTAAAATAGAACCTAAAAACGGTAATATGCCGTAAGAGATTTCGCACATTTCTCAGAATGTGGGAGACGGTTTCTCAGTTTTCTGAGAATACTTCGTCACGATTGTTTCATCTGACATATTATATATATTACTTGTGTTCAAAACATTTGTCACATCTCTCATGTCTGGTTGCGTGAAGAACCACTGGGGAGATATCAGAACTTTGTTTTTTCCATGAAGACAGCTATCAATATAAAATATATCGGTTCTACATATGTATGTAGGGATACATTTATAAGTAATGTCTACAACATTTCAGGATATTTGTATACTTGTGTACTTGGTAGATTTGTGTAAGTGTGTTATTCAACAGCATAGTAACTACTCATTTTATCAGCGATGAACAGAAATTATATACATGCGAATATCACGTTTTCGTGATGGGGAATTAGGGTGAATGATATGTCTGTTCGAACTAATGCATTGACCCAAAAAGAGGAATGATATTTCACGTTATATCTACGTTGTCCAGCTAGTGCTCAGTTTATTTAGCTTATTATAATGTCAGGGGTTGCTTGGGTGAAATTTGATTTGCGCCTGGTAAATCATTACGTATGGACCGTGCTCAGAGTTAGTCGAATAAACCGGGTAATGCATACGTACTCACGTGCTAGGGTGACATTCTTTCAACCTTATACAATATGCATGGTTGATTGTTAGAGCTGTTTATACAGCGAATGACACTACCATTTTATCAGAAAGTGATTTGCAAGTGAATGCATCTTTCAGCCATTTGTCACAGAAAATCTTGTATGAATATAAGTTCGATGTGCGTTCTCCAACGCAAAATGAAACTCATCACAGCCTCTCAAATTACTAAGCGGTTCTTGCAGCTGAAAGCTTTGATTTTCAATTCAGAGATTTGTTTTCAATACGCCTGCAAAAAAAATGAATATAACCATATAATTACAGGCAGTATAATTCTATGGTATAAGTTTGCTTCAATACGTGTCAGTTCGAAGGTATGCAACACACAATTATGAAACCCAATTCTTTTGCCATTAACACAATGTAAACCAACAATAATATCACTTTCTTGAAGAGATGCATTTATGATTCTCGCTTTTCCAAATCTTCTCTTGCATTAAATAAACCACTATTAATGCAATAAAGCAAGGACACAAAATGTTTGTCACGACCAGGAGCCGAGCTCATTAATTTGTGGGAAACGGATATAATTTTTCTTTGTGCTCTCGTAAACATCAATTAAAACCATTATTGTGTGCAATAAATATCCACATAAATTTCGAGCTAAAATTTATAAATAATCATGTAAGATATATAATATGATGGAAGAAGAGAAAGCGAAGCCACAGGACGTGGTAAAACTCCTCGTTTTCGGAAATGTACCAGATTCAGTTGAAAATGGACAACTACATGTATCACATTGAGTTCAAAATATGGAAGAAATATGATTGAAGGGGAATAAGTAAAACACATAAGGAATGACAAAATATTATGTAGTTGAAACGCATCAACTATATGGCATATTACGACTGATATTCAAACTGCTCGCTTATACTTCAAGTGCATTTCACTCTCAGCAAATGCTTACTTCCCTTTTAATATATGCACAGAACAATATTGTTCTCTATAAATTTAGAAAGAATATACATTTCATCATGAACCATGACATATACAGTGTATGTACTTCGAACACTACTATGTTTTCAGACATCTCGACTGATCTCTGCATGAAAGTCATCTACCGTCGCAAAAAAACGGAGGCTAAAAAGGAATCGGGCTGCATCTCTCTAACTGGGTGTAAAACGAGGAAGGACTCTGAGAACTATCTCAAGACATAATATTTGCATTCGAGATGGAATACAAACACGAAAAGAACACAATATTTTTTGGGTGAAGCAACTTGTGATATGTCCGTGAGAATTATCATCGTTAAATGCAGGTAAACGTGTGTTTCGACCAACACCTGAAGGCCAGTTGCTCAAATAAATCATATGTATTGATCAGTGTGTTTCCTAGGACACCTTCACACTAAGGGACTAGTCACGAGTCATAAACAAGTACACCAAATCTATCACAAATACACGGCAAAACTTATTTGCATACTGATTTTTCGGAACCCATGACGGATGCCACATGTGGGGCTTGAATTGTTCACACTTCATGCAACACCTGCTTTCACCTCCTCGTAAAAATTCTTGACACGTAGAGATTGGAAAACGGACTAGGTTTTGATCACTAGAAATGACGCATGTATACTTGGTCTTCATTCCTTGCGGTGGGAACCTATCGACTACATGCAATACACAAAATGTAGGTGGTCAAGATTAATATTTGTCTGTGATATGGTACTTCGACAAATCCTGCATTGCCAGTTTGGGTTGGTTTTGAACTGGTTTTGAAACAATGATCATGTACTGAATGTTTCAGAATATTATTCTGTGTTGGTATATTACTACGTTATCACTAACTGAAAAGAACTCTGAGACTGTGTTCCAGTAATGCCAATAAATTGGGTGGACAAGGGGTGAAACGAAGACATTTGCACTGGAATTATTCCTGTTTGTCAGTACATGTACACATCTATTTGCGAACCAAGGAAACGTCAAATCATATATGATTTATCACTCAGGATCGTACACCCACAGGCCATTTCGAATAACCTGTTTTTTGCTAGGTGTGCGGAGATTCATTATGATGATCGAGAGCGTTATTTACGGCGACCCAATACTGCTATTATTCATCACTGAGTAAAGAGTAATTTTGAAACCAGTTTTCTAGTTAGTGTAGAAAGTTCTAGCATAATGCAAACTCTTAATACCTGGCACAATACTTTCCTTTTTAGCAGGTTACAAACCTTTTTAGCCGGGCACAAACCTTTTTAGCAAGGTACACACCTTTCAATCATTGCTATACAAAGAATCCTGTAAATATAAACCATCAATATTTTTGGGCCTCAGGAAAAAAACGTCAAGCATTGACATGGAGATAGATGTATTTTTCTTCGACTTGAAATAACGCGATAAGAAGTTTGAACTTGTTGAATATATTTCACACTGTTTAATTCTCAGATGCGATGTTGGTAAGTATGTTTAAAAAATCCAGATTTTATCTTGATTTTGTAGACTAAGAGTTTGTCAGAGACACAAGGGAAATGATGAAAGGAATAATTCAGATCAATAACATAAAGATGGCTGCAGGAAGCTGAATTATCTCTTTGCCTATTTCAGAAATCAATGATGTTGAGCAGTTTCATGAAGTATGATCTTTGATGCGAACATTGGAAACTAATAATAGATTTATAACGTTTGAATTAAACAAATATTATGATAAATATTTCCATGAGGATATTTTATGACCACTACTGTGCTGCACGTTGAAAAACGCGTGACAGTTCAAATATGCTGACTGTAACTTGTTGTATAAAGATAAGATAAAATTGTGAAAAATATAATATGATAAGATAATATTGAGACAAATACCATGTTATCTAACTATGGACTGTATGATTTTTAATACTTTCACCGTATACTCCACTGTTTCTCCTGTTAAATCAAAGAATCGAGCAGATATCTTGAGGCCAGGCATAATTCAGCCCATGGCTTTGCCTGGTCTCTTTCAGTTCCAATGCGATTAATGTGTCTGTTCCATTATTTTTCATTTATTATTTCAGTTATTAATATTTTTTGATGAATGGAACTGAATAAAAATTATTTTCAGTTCAATTCAATATCTCGAAACGATGTCATCAGGGGGCAGACAATGGTCGTTTGTGTCATACACCCGAGACAACGCCCAACAACCGATCATGATCATTAAACCAGCTTTGACAACCCATGAACTACGACAATTATATACAACTAAACATGCCCCAAACCCAAAGGCTATTGAACTGACGGTATGCTAAAAAAATGCGTATTGGTACAAAAGATAACCAATCAGTTGGGAATGGCAAAAAAGAAGTTATCTGATAACGATAAAGTATACTTATAGCTATTATTTGCGATTTCACAGTATTTGGAAAGCATAAACAAACAAAAACCCTGTAGATGCGTGCTAAGCACTAGACGCCCAGTTCATTTCGATTTCCTTAAATAAACAACGTCGAATAAGCAGTTCATTTCGATTTCCTTAAATAAACAACGTCGAATAAGCAGTACCTCCTTTCAAAGACATGACCATTTGTGACGTGAACGTAGTCACTTTTTTACAACGAATACCACTACAATGTATACCACATTTCAGCGATAGTTATTGTTTTCAGCCCATTCCAAGTTAATAAAATAATTCATGTAAATAACGCCAAAAACACACTAAGCCGTGTGATAATGAAATCCATCAAACAACTTACCAGGTATATTACGAATAAAAGAAAATACGAAAAGATAAAGGGAAAAGCAATAAACAGTAGGTATCTGTGAACAAACTTAACTTTCCATACCACTAAAATTCAATTTTGCAGCTTGATATCTCAACCAAATACACATGTAATCATCCGCAACATAGCCATGTTTAAGATGGGCGAACGACGAAGTAAGGTAATGCCATTCAATCTAATGCCATGCAAGTGCTACTCAGACAAGTGGAATTCGAGTGAGCTTCATGATACAAAACTAGTTCTCTCGGAGGTCCACTCCAGTTCCACTCACACTCTCACTCCACTCATGCTCCACTCACACTTGAACCCCCTTCGAGTGTTCCTGACGTAAGTGTGACTGGAGTGTGTGTGAGTGAGCTTTGTGAATACAGGCCCTAGTTTTATTTGAATGACAAAAGCATGTCCAGTATGCCTGCGTAAATGTTTGTTGCTTTTTGTTGCTTATTTCAGCAGCCTAAGCACACTCCAACCCTAATTTCCTTGCCATTTCCTCCACATGCAAAGCACCGGTAATTCATGATAGATTCGAATATTTTCTGACATGGCAAATAAAATTGCAACACATACTCGATTGAAAAGCTCACATCCTTAATATAGAGCATTAGCGATTCTTACATTTCAATTTTTCTACAGTCGGAATTAGCGTTTGTATCGGAGCTTTTGAATGAATGCAATAGAACAACATCACAACGTGTTTGTCACGATCGGGCAATGTTTACAAGTAATGGAGTTTATCATTGGTAGGAAAACTGTGTGTGTGAATCTTTGTTCTGCAATCGACTATTATCAGTACCATCGATGTGTACATGATGTATGACGTATTTGCAAATTTCAAATAAAGTCAATGAAATATCACAAAATATCCACATTTTCAGAAAAACGTTTGAACAGATAGATACAAATCAGCTCATGGTAATGATCGTCCTTGTTTCACCACCATGTTGTATTTTTTGTATGATATATCATGGCAGGACGCAGCCCAGTCATCCACAGGCCAGTGCTTGTTTTACAACTTGAACGTTATTCCAGAGCTAGCTGCAGACATATGGGTTTTCATAATGTAAGATGAATATACTAGATGATGAGTATACTATATATACACACGTATGCAATGACGGTGATGAAATACGGAGATTTGTGGTAATGAAATCTAACTAAGAATATAACATTGTATGTGATATCAGCTATTGATTAGAATATGCTAAAATGAAATCAACTTTTCCCCACAACACACCTAATGTAATTGCGGACATCACTTATCATGGCACTTAAACGTTGCAGCTTTTTCTTCCTTCCAACAAAACTATCGTCTGACGTCAGAGCCGTCTACCGAAAGGGTCGCAAATTCACCGACAAACGTCAGTAAATGACATACTTGCCTCTAGTACATTCTACTTGAATCCCTATGAGCACACATCAAATTACATGTAAGCTCGAAATGCACTGGAATAAGAAGGTGTTTCATCTCCACGTTCTGGTATCAGCAAATGGTACCATGAGTTTTATTAACCTTTCACAGTCCATTGTTGCTCATTAAATTAATTCGACTTACAGACTGACTCGATAACACTGAATAAACTGCAGCTAGCACTAGTTGATACCTGAACTTCAATGATATGGTCATAGGGGTATCAGATTATGATTTAACTGTGGTCTACCGGAATATACTTGTTATACATACACGTAGGTACGCGATTATACTACATCATATCGACTTCGTTATTATATAATATGTTGCTGATAATGATTCTATTATACTCAATGCATGGCTTGATTATGATGTAATGCCATCCACCCATATTTTTTATCAATAGGAGATTGTTGCTCAAAAATGAACTAAATGTAGTAAACCATGTTCATAAATCGTTTTTCGCCTTGTAATTAGTTCTAATTTTCATGACAAGAGCATAATGAATACGTCACTAGAAATTTGTGTTGCTTTCCTACGTTTATTTCAACAGCCCATTAAATACTCCAGTTATGAACCCTAATTTCCTTGCCATCTCCACCAGATGCAAACCAACAGTGATCCACGATAGTTTTATTGGCACCAAATCCGTACTCCATAAATAAAGTTCAAAAGGGTGCATTTATATATCCTGGCATTTCTAAAGTTTTCCTGCAGGAATGAGCACTTTTACAAAAAAAAATTACGAATGCAAGGAGAATGCATCAGGGGACGCTCTCGAGTAACGGAGTTCATGGACTTGAAAATTATGCAGTTTTGTTCTGTAAATATTATTATTATTATTATTATTATTATTATTATTGTTATTATTATTATTATACCAGAGCTTATAAAGCACAGAATCCAACATAAAATTGCTCAATGCGCTCTACAAAACATAAAGCTAGGAAAATAATATCATGGAGCAAAGATTGGAAATAGCATAGTGGTGGACATGAATTAAAAAATCGATTGTAATCGTGAACAGCGATGAAACTTCGTCTATCGAAGTGCCCAGCTAGTCTCTAAACTGCTGCGAGGATATGTTTTACCAAGACTTATAGCTGCGTTTCAGAAATTCTATGGACGTCATCATGATCTGGTTGATAAATACAGCAAATCCATGTCTGCCATGCAACTAGATCTATTTTCATGTTAATTTTGGGGAATTGATGACGGGTGCCACTAGTGGGGCAGGAAATGCTCACTCTTTCCGGAACACCTGATTTCACCTCCTAATGGCCATTTTGGGGGGTTCATGAGTTTCCCTGTCATTTTTGTTTTCTCTCACTTCGTATGCCTGATATGACTTTTTGTCCCCGGACTATGAGATTGGATAACGGACCCTGTTTTGTTTGCTCGGAATACTTAATACAGGGTATTGATTCCACGTCTATTGGTTTTATTAGATCATGAACACTAGCAGGTTTTTTGTAGCTGTCAGTAGTGCGTATTCCCAGTTTTCAATTCGAGAACAATTCAATGGAATAACATATCCACATTTTCATTCAAATGGTAGAACAAATCACTGAAAAACGATATCATTTCTGCTCTTGTAAAGATCGTATTGTCATCTTCCATGGTGTGTAGATCATGTGTTGTATGGCAGAACACTGGTATGTCATCCAAAGTGCCGGGCAAATGGTCGGGTAAGTCGTAAGAAAGCAGTGAGCTGACATGGGAGCATCTTTTCCCCTAATTGGACATATGATCAAAGGACGAAAGAACGATTTATTAACAGGAATACATACAGTATAATATATGATATTACGCTGGATGCAAGCTCGATGCAAATGCTGGATGCAAATCGAACCTAATGATTGGAATCTCGCCTAGGATTTAGCAAAGTCTGTTAAGGATTAGTCATTAAGTGTATTATTTGCGCCATCTCAAGGCCAATTATTGTCACAAATGGATCATGCAAAATGATTACTCCTGCTCCAGGGTTTCAAGACTAGAATATGCAGATCAAAACACATGACTCAAACTGGAATAATCGTCCTCAACATGCTCCATAAATGTTAGTTCATAAAAATTGATGGTCGAAAACAAGGTCAATAAGCAGTACCGCCTTTCAAGGACATGTCCAGTCATGATGTGAACGTAGTCTCTTCTTTTTACAACGAATACCTCCACAATGTATACCACATTTCAGTGATATTTATTGTCGACACTCTGATGGAATATAGGTCGTGCTACTACACATATTCCGAAATTTCCAGCCCATTCCAAATTAAAAGAATGATTTATGTAAATAACCGCCAAAAACACACAAACCCGCGTGATAGTGAGATCCATCGAACAACTTAAAGGGTATATTATGAATGAAAGACGATACGAAAAGATTAGGAAAAAAACAACAAATTTCTTGTAATGAACGATAGGTAACTGTGAACAAACATGACTTTCCAAACCACTGGAATTTGATGTTGCAGCTTGCAATCCCATTGAAGCCAGTTGTTAACATTGCAATTTACACGTAAGCCCTGGTTGCAATTATACATGCACCTCAAGATGCACTGATGATGAAGAAGGGATATCATGGGGTTTTAAGGTTCAAATTGACATGGCTTCGGGAAAATGGCGATAAATAGGTTCCAGCTAGCACTCGTTGATAAGTATATATAAAGTGCAATAGTTTCGTCGCAGCCAGACCAGATTGCACCTGAACTAAGATGTACTAAAATATGCTGAGGTACATCTGCGATATTTGATTTAAAGCCAGTTATATAGTGTCAATATCTAATATATGACCAACAACGAACATTATATATAAAAATGCACGTTCTAGAGACGTTCTCATTTTGACATAATTGTTCTTATAGTTTACGCCTGTATTCAGAAAGCTCACTCAAACTCTCACACATTTAGCGGCCACCTACACTCTATGTATATCACTCAACACTCAGCGAGTGGTCCCTCACACTCAATGATTGTGAGTCTGGACTTCCACTCCATTCATTCACAAGCATCACTCACACTCAAGTAACGATGACTTTTTGAGTGTTGGCTGAGTGTACGGTGCTCCTCCCTTGAGCTCCACTCAATGAATACACACGCATACAACTTGAATAATAGATGGTTGAATAGACTCGCGTTGTTGGATAATATACCTCATAATAATGAGAATACAACTGTGACTATGACAAGTATGATGACGAACAGTCCCGGAGCAGATATAGGTTAACGAAAGATGCATTTTATGAGCTACTTGAGATAGTTCGCGCAGATATATGCTGAGCTTCTGTGCAACTGGCACTTTTCAGTTTGCATTCCGGACAGGTGAAGGGTCTGGCGAACCCCTTCGATTATGAGTTTTGACGACAGCGAGATAGCAACACATATACACTCAATACTGCGTTCATATCTTGTAAATTATATTTTCCTGGTCTGAAATTTTGGGAAAATATGTTCGAAAATATTTCTACACATTATATAAGCGCAGTGATTATAGATAAGCAACAGACGGTCATCATTTCCAGCACAGTTTGATACTAGACGCTTTCCGGTCGCCGACGATTGCGTGGGTGAATCTCCCTTAGCTCTACCATCTCTGCCGTCCCAAATATATTATTGTATAAATAATATCATCACTGCCCAGTCAGTGTCTTTCATCAAAGCCTGCAATATATCTTACATAACTCAGTCATTTTTCATTGAAATTACTGTTTCAATATTTCAATATCCACATATATGTGTCAATAATATATTATATCAATTGTGTTGTAATATGCTGGCTTATTGATAACACCAATTAATATTGCCGTTAGAGTCATAAAATATCTGTTGGTCGAAACCTTTTACCCTCTTGAGCCCAGTAAGAGATGTTTCTTGTCTAAAGTGTTTTATTGTGCGCAGTATCATTACAGAGTTACGACAATTATTATACAACTAAACATGCCACAAACCCAAAGGCTATTGGACTGAAGGTATGCTAAAATAACACAGGTATTGGTACAACTAATGGCCATAGACATCTCTGTTCTATGTCTATGGTAATGGCAAAAAACAGAAGTCATTTGACAACGAAAAAGTACACTTATAGCTATTATTTCCGGTTTTGCAGTATTTGGAAAGCATGAACTAACATTAACCCTGTGGATGCGTGCTAAGCACTAGACGCCCAGTCGCTGTTCATTTCGATTTCCTTAAACAAACAATGTCGAATAAGCAGTACCTCCTTTCAAAGACATGACCATCCATGACGTGAACGTATTCACTTCTTTCTACAACGAACACCACTACGATGTATACCACATTTCAGCGATAGTTATTGTCGACACTCTGATGGAATATAAAATAGAATAGAAAAATACGTTCTGTCCAGTGACTTGAAATGAAATGATAACAAGTAGTAAGCACTAAGTGAGAAAAATAAACTGTCAAAATATCAAATGAACAGACATAACTTGCAAAACAATCAATTTCCATACATGTAAGTTGCTTAACAGACCACACAAAGCCCGAAGGCTGTATTATGTAAGGCCTCAAAAAATCTAAAAAATAAACAAATGATAATAATAAACATATTTCAGGATCTTGATACATTGCAAGAAAACATAGAGAGGAAAAAAAATACTAAACAAACATACATGTCATGACAAAACATATACCAAGGGAATAAAATTCTAAACAAATGTACATATAATGAGAATAGAAGATATAGGTCTTGCGGCCCATGTAGCGCAGCTTACTATTTCTTCTAAATTCAATGATGATTAAAAATGTGCCAGACGGATTTTATCATTTCCTATATGTCACTATGAATAAGCGAGATAGTAACCATTCCGATCTCTGACTTTGAAAAAAAGATCGAAGGTCAAGTTCAGGGTCATGACGATATTCAGCATAATCATTTCCTATACGTTTCACAATTCATTATCAAGCTGTAAAGTCGATGATAAGTGAGATATTACTCATTTTGTGTTTTGATGTTCAAAATAAGATCAAGTTCAAGGTTATGAGAATATTCAGCATATATCATTTCCCATATGTCCACAATTGATTCCTAAGCTGTGAAGTCGGAAATAAGCGATATATTAGTCATTTGTGTGCTGTGACCTTGAAAATTCGATCAAAGGTCAAGTTCAAGGTCATGAGAAAATTCGGCATATATCATTTTCTATATGTCCACAATTAATTCCTAATCTCTGATCTTAATATTAAGTACGATATCAGGGATATTGTGTCTCATTATAAAGCATATGAGAATTAACAAAGGAAAGTGCCATTTGGGACCCGGCGAGAAAATCAAAATGAACGTCACACACAGACCGTCAATTCAAGGGCAACGAAACTTATACACATCACAGAGGTATATGAGGGGAATCTTTTGGAACAAAAATATCAAAACTGTCTAAACAGTTTATTAAAACTGTCTAAACAGTTTTTGAGAAAATGGCCGCCAAAATCAGAAATTGGTTGTTTTTGGTCCAAAATGGCCGCCATTTTGAAAAAAAAAGCGAAAATCAAAAAATACTCCCTTCTCAGAATATTTTTAGGCATTTTTGTACAAAATTTCAGAAAGAATCACACGTAAACTTTAAAGATAAAAATGTGGATGTCCAACGCAGCCACCGACGCAGACGTCGCCGGCGATGGATAACGGATACAATGCCATGCCAATAGGTTATCGGACCATAGGTCCGGTAACCTAGTAAATCAGCTCAGACTTCAATGGTCGTCGATGTTTTAACTCCATAAACATTAACCCTGTGACACTGCCCAGTCATCCACATGCCAATGTTTGTTTTGAAACTCGTATGCTATTCCAGAGGTAGCTGCAGATATGAAGACTTCGTTCACAGAAGTGCCCAACCAATCTGAGGATTGCTATTTTTTACCGATATTAATACCTTCCGTTGAAGAATCTTGTGGACGTCATCTCGATCTGGTTAAAAAAAACACCAATTTAATACAGCAAGAGAACTCTTGGAATTAATGACGGGTGCCACGTGTGGGACAGGAAATGCTCACACTTTCCAGATCACCCGTTTATGATTTTGCCTGATACAGGACTTGAAGATTGGATGAAAGGCCTTTGACAGTATCCCTTAGCAGTGTACGAAATGCTGAAACTGTCACAGTTAATACCAAAACGAAGGTATTTCTCAACTTCAATTCAAAACAATAATTATAGTTCTATCGAATTGAATATATGCTGCAGTGAAGCATAAACTAAGGCGAGAAAGAAAAATGTCAAAACGTTGTTTTAAACATGTATGGATATACTCCAATTCTATAAGCAGTTTAATGTGAAAGTAGTACATGAACATGTACATCATTGCACCATGGAACTGTATTGGATTCCTCTCTTAGGGGTTCCCATAAAACATATCTCAAGGGTTCTTAGTGGAATCTTCTTCGACTCTCGGTGGGCGATCGATACATGCATTTAATATCCATTACATCAATCCTGATATTTTTGCTCCAAAACCAATCAACATCTATTTGTAGAATCTTCAAATGTTGATGTTGTGATGTTTTTGTTCAACTTATGAATTACGCTTGATTAGACTAGATCACATGGTTGACAAAAGTTTGATACAGATGAATTCTTCATATCCTGGTTGCATGGTTTCAAGAAGGTGAAGTCGAGTGACATTTTCTTTCTTTATTTTGATCGAATGATTTTCCCCAGATTAATTTGATATATAGGTTATAAATTTTGCTTTGGGTATCACATAACAACGTGCGGCGCAAATAAAAGTCAGGTTCTTATGAAATATGCAAGTAATCTGATATTATATTTATAAAACCGTTGTTTTCATCCGCTGGCACTGGCTGGGAGTGAGAAGCAAAAACAGAAACATAGTATCTTGTATCTCATGCCTTACAGAAGTCTGCCAAAATAGGGGGTGTTGCTACCTAATATTGCCATCTTGATATCATGTTACTACTCATCAATATTATTGAATAAAGAAGAACGGGCAACATCAGATACCTGGACCGAAAATTCATGATGTGTGTCACATATGGTCCATGGTAGTATCCAGCTGTCGTGCTGCCAATAACGCTGGTGTGTTATGAGATGGCTTCTCTTGAATTTTGTGACTGGATGGAATGATGCACAAATGCGAGGAGTCTTGACTATAACGTGACAAATTATGTACAATGAGTCCGGTTTTGTCTTTTGGGTAGAGAATCCTTGATTCCAAAATGTTTCAGTTTATTGCAATGATTGTATTACGTCCAGACTATAACGTGACAAATTATGTACAATGAGTCTGGTTTGTCTTTAAAGTACAGAATCCTTGATTCCAATTTCTTTCAGTTTATTACAACGTAGGTATGAATGTGCACTGTTCTCGGTGCAATGTTATTATCATTTACATCATTTACACTGGACACATTTCGGAACACTCGTTTGTTGGACATCGGCACTCCACTAAAGTCTCACGTTGATATCCACAAACTCAGATTGTCCATCTGAGTGCCGGTATCCGATACCTCATCATATTATATTTCGAATGGTACAGGAACAGGGAGTTATTCCTTTGTTAGAGCGAAATCTGATTTTCTTCGCCTCTGATACGATACGAGAAAACCCATCCAGTTTGAAGTACCGACTTGTATCGCCACTAAATGGTGGAGCGAAACATGTCTCCATGCAGTATACATGTTTACAATGACACCTGTGACAAGTACAGGTCGTTATCAGTATGAGCAAGGTGTTGTGCGGTAAACAAGTGGTGACATAAGCCGTGCGGTCATATTCAACAACGACAATGACAACGGTTGGCGTGATACCTGTTCAGTTCAGGTTCTTACCGAAGAACTACTTCCTATAATAGAATCTAGAGGGTAATATGCTATAAAACATGTCACACATTTCTCAGAAGGAAGTGGGAGTCGGTTTCTCAGTTTTCTGAGAAAGACTTCGTCATAATTGTTTCAGCTGACATATTATGTATATTTACGGTGGCTGATTCATGCCATAATGCGTTTCTCCCGAATAGTTTTGGTCGCGGATTTAATTGTGACGACTGAAATAATTTGAGTCGCAACCAAAATCATTAAATCCACGACCAAAACGTTTTCACTGCGGCGAAAACATTCTCGCCGCGAATTAAATACTTTTAGCTGCGACCAAAATAATTTTCGCTGCAGCGAAATAGTTCTCGCTGCGATTTGAATACTTATAGCCGCGACCAAAACATTCTCGCTGCAGCGAAAATGATTATCGCCGCGGCGAGAATGGCCATACTTGTTAGAACGTTTTTTTTTCATCACTTCAAAGAGAACAAATGATTTATTATTGCACTTATCGCCGCGGCGAATATTCAGAGGTAAGTACAATTATCGCCGCGGTGGTAATTATTCTCGCTGCAGCAGAAATGTATTGGTCGCGGCAACAATAGATTTCGCTGTGGCGAGAATGTTTTGGTCGCGGCAACAATGGTTTTCGTTGCGACCAAAATGTTTCAGTTGCGACAACAACTATTTACGCTGTGACGAGAATGTTTTGGTCGCGGCGAGAATATTTCCGCTGCAGCGAAAACGTTTCGGTCGTGATTTTAATCATTTCCGTCGTCAGAATTAAAGTCGCGACGAAAACTCTTCAGGACAAACACATTATGGCATGAATCAGCCACTGTATATATTACTTGTGTTCAAAACATTTGTCACATCTGTCGTGTCTGGTTGCATGAAAAACCACTGGATAGTTATCAGAACTTTGTTTTTTTCCACGAAGGCAGCCATCAATACAAAATATATCAGTTCTGCATATGTATGTAGGGATACATGTATGAGTATGTCTACAACCTTTCCTGATATATATTTGTGTTCTTGGTAGATAAGCGCGTTATTCAACAGCTTAGCAACAACTCATTTCATCAGCAATGAACTTGGGTTATGTAGTCGAACAAAAATACCGGTATATATGCATGCGAATATGACGTTATATGGGAAATTGAGGTGGATGATGTTTCTGTTCAAAAGGGTTCAAACGAATGCATTGACCTAAAAAGAGGAACGATATTTCACATTACATGTACACTGTGGCGATTCTGGATGCACTAACAATCTTTATTTTGATCGAATGATTTTCCCCAGATTAATTTGATATATAGTTTATAAATTTTGCTTTGGGTATCACTTAACAACGTGCGGTGCAAATAAATGTCAGGTTCTTATGAAATACACAAGTATTCTGATATTATATATATAAGACCGTTGTTTTCATCCGCTGGCACTGGCTGGGAGTGAGAAGCAAAAACAGAAACATGGTATCTTGTATATCATGCTTTACAGAAGTCTGCCCAGATGGGCTGTGTTGCTACCTAATATTGCTGGCTTAATATCATATTACTACTCGTCCATATTATTGAATAAAGAAGAATGGGCAACATCAGGTACCTGGACCGAAAATTCAAAATGTGTTTCACATATGATCAATGGTGATATCCAGCTGTCGTGCTGCTATTAACGCTGGTGTGTTATGAGCTGGCGTCTCTAGAAATTTGTGACTGGACGGATTTATGCACAAGTTCGGGGCAATGGATTGATGCACAAGTTCGGGGCGTCTAGACTGTAGTCTGACGATATATGTACAATGAGTCTGGTGTTGTCTTTTGTGTACAGAATCCTTGATTCCATTTTTTTTTAATTTATTGCAATGTATAACGTCTAGACTATAACGAATGAGTCTGGTTTTGTCTTTTGGGTACAGAAGCCTTGATTCTAAAATATTTCAGTTTATTATTACGTCTAGACTATGACGTGACGATATATGTACAATGAGTCTGGTTTTGTCTTTTAGGTAAAGAATCCTTGATTCCAATTTTTTTCAGTTCATTACAATGTAGGTATGAATGTGCAACGTTATTCGTGCAATGTTATTCTCATTTACATCATTGACATTCGACACATTTAGGAACACATTTGTTGGACATCGGCACTGAGCTAAAGCCTCACGCTGATATCCATAAACTCTTGTCCATCTGAGTGTCGACACCCTTTACCCCATCATATAACCTCTGATTATATATCTAGTTTGTTATATCCTTTGTTAGAGCGAAATCTGATTCTCTTCGCCTGTGCAACGATACGAGAACCCATCCTGTTTGAAGTTCCGACTTGCATCGCCAATGTTTAACTGGTTGAGACAAACATGTCTTCATGCAGCATGTATACAATGACATCTGTGAGAAGTACATGTCTTGATCAGTATGAAGCAAGGTGTTGAGCGGTGGGTGTCATATTCAACATCGACAATGACAACAGTTGGCGTGATACCTGTTTAGTTCAGTATGTTACCCAGCAGCTACTTCCTAAAATAGAATCTTGACGGCAATATGCTGTAAATTTGTCACTCATGTCTCAGAATGAAGTGGGAATCGGTTTCTCAGTTTTCTGAGGAGACTTCGTCACGATTGTTTCAGCTGACATATTATGTATATTACACATGTTCAATACATTTATCGCCGGTAGCATGTCTGGTTTGCATAAAGAACCACTGGAGAATTATCAGACTTTCGTCTTCCACGTAGGCAACCATCAATCCAAAATATATCAGTTCTACATATGTATGTAGGGATACATGTATAAGTATTGTCTACAACCTTTCCGGATATAAATTGTGTTCTTGATATATAAGTGCGTTATTCAACAGCATAGCATCTACTCATTCCATCAGCAATGAACTTGGATTATGTAGTCGAACAAAAATGTATGTGCATGCGAATATGGCATTATATGGGGAATTGAGGTGGATGATGTATGTTCAGACGAATGCATTGACCCAAAAAAGGAACGATATTTCACATTAAACGTACGTGTGTCACTTCGGTCTAGCTTGTGCTATTCAGCTTCTAATAATGTCAGGGGTCGCTTGGGTGAAATTTGATTTGCGCCTGGTAAATTATCGCTTATGGATCGTGCTCAGAAGTAATCAAATATACCGGTTAAGCATACGTACTCAAGGCTGACATTTTCAACCTTATGCAATATGCATGGTTGATGGTTCGAGCTGTTTATGCAGTGAATGATACTGCTATTTCATCCAAAAGTGATTTGCAATAAAGTGAATGCATCTTTCAGCTGCATGTCACAGAAAAACTCGTATAAATATAAGTTTGATGTGGGTTCGCCAAAGCCAAATGAAATTCATTACGGTAATCTACGGATCCCATAAGGGGACATAGCACAGAATTCTGAGATATTTTCCTCGAAATATATTTCGTTCCCTCAAATTAACATTCCGTTTTTTTTAAATAACATTTATTGTATTGAGATAAATTTCATTCCCTCGAAATAACATTTCATTCCATCGAAATAACATTTCATTATCATTGCCTCCATGCACACACAACTCTAAATAGTCTGGAGATTTTATCGATAATGATCTCGAAATAATATTTTGTACACCCGAAACATATTTCGATTACTCGAAATAGTATTAGAATGAAATCTATTTCATTATAATGAAATGTTATTTCGAGGGAACAAAATCGGATTTCGTTCGAATGAAATCTATTTCCAAGGAATGGAATCTATTTTGAGGGAACCAAATCTATTTTGAGGGAACGAAATAATTATCTCAGAATTCCCACCATGTCCCCTTAGGGGCTCCGTAGGTAATCGCTGTGTGACAGTGATGCTCAACGTACTAAAGCCTATCGAATTACAAAGCGCTTCTTGCAGCTAAAAGCTTTGATTTTCGCTTCAGGTTTTTTAAAATACGCCTGCAGAAAGCATAGAATTACAGGCATTAATTCTATGATATAAGTTTGCTTCACTACGTGTCATTTCGAAGGTATGAAACACACACATGTATGAAACCTAATTCTTTGCCATTAGCACAATGTAAACCAACAATAATATCACTTTCTTGAAGGGGTGCGTTTATGATTCTCGCATTTCCAAATCTTATCAGGCATTAAATGAACCACTATTTATGCAATGAAGCAAAGACACAAAATGCTTGTCACGACCAGGGGACGAGCTCATTAAATTGCGGAAAATGGAAAATTGCGTCTTAATTTTGATTCCATAGTCAATTGTACTCTGGTAAACATCAATTAAAACCATTATTGCGTAAAAAATATTCTCATATATGTCGAGCTAAAGTTAATAAATAATCATACAAAAGGATTAAAATGGTAGGAGTGTAAGTGAGGCCGAAGGAAATATGCAGTTTATCATGAAGCGTAACATATACATTTATGTATTGTGAACACTAGTAGGCCTAGGTTTCGAGATATCTCGGCTGATCTCTGCATGAAATAAGGCATCTAACATCGTAAAAACCGGGGCCAAACAGGAATCTCGAAGCATCTCTCAAACTAATTGGGTGTAAAATCAAACGAGGACGGTAAAACTGAAAACATTACTCTGTCAAGACAGTCGCATGGTATTGGAGACGGAATACATGTTGACAAACACGAAAAGAACATAATATGTGGGTGAAGTAACTTGTAATATGTGCGTGATAATTAGCACATCAAATGCGGGTGAACGTGTGTTTCGACCGACACCTGAAGGCCAGTTGCTCAAATAAATCATATGTATTGATCAGGGTGTTTTCTGGGGCACCTTGACACCAGGGATTCGTCACGAGTCACAAACAAGTGCACATACACCGAATCTATGACGAATACGCAGCAAAACTTGTTTGCATATTACTTTTTTCAGAACTCATGACGGGTGCCACACGTGTCCACACTCCACGGAACACCCGATTTGACCCCCGTATTGTCACCCTGGGTAAACGGTTGCGTGCGTACTGTATTGAATGCTAAGCAAAGTCCCGGATGTGTACGCACGCAAAACAAAAGGTAAGAAGGGATCGTAGGTGATATTCTTGTTATGTTTCGCCCACTAAAGTCTATTTAGAAGGAATCAAAGACACAAGTACCTGGATTCGATGTCAATTGTCACAAGCTCACTAACTATCAAGCAGTTTGGGGTTCTTTAACTGATAACATTATGTAATTTGGTACCGAGTGTACAGGTACCCCTATTATCGCCCCATTCGAATGTTACAGTCCCTCAATGTCGTCCAAATTACCGGTATATTAACCAGTATCAGCACAATTCGATAAAAAATAAGCAACCTTCCTACCTGTGTTTTCCTTCTTACCTTGTGTTTTGCGTGCGTACACATCCGGGACTTTGCTTAGCATTCAATACAGTACGCACGCAACCGTTTACCCCGGGTGATTGTGTGCGACCGTGATATTCCTTGAATTTTTGTCATTCGGCTCAACACTTCATAAGAGATTGGAAAACGGATTCGGTTTCGATCACTCGAAATAATGTATATATACTTGGTCTTTATTCCATGCGGTTGGAGTCTATCGACTGCATGCAGTTCAACAATGTACGTGTTTGAGATTCATATTTGTCTGTGATATGGTACTTCGACAAATCCTGAAATTGCCAGTTTGGTTTAATTTTGAACTATGATGAAACAATGATCATAATACTGAATATTTCAGAAGTATTCTGTTTTGGCATATTACTACGATATTATGACATGATATCTTGCTTACTGTATGTTCTGGGTTTTTGCCTTCTGGGTTCGAATGTTTGCAGTATATTGCAATCTTGTAACTCGACAGCCAAATAGTTTCATTGTCACATGAATTTTATTCGTTTTACTACAACAACAAACAATCGGAAATACTCGTGTTGATCAACAACACCATAATAACTCCGCATATATAATAATATTACACCATACATCAAATGGACAATATAATACTGGTGTGTGGTTCAAATGTTCATAATTCTACCGTGTTTGGCGAAAGTGTGATTTAATTATACTCAACAGATAACATGAATAAGGGCACTGGGAAATGCACATATTTTTTTCAATTTGTAAGTTATATAAACCTAATGTATGGTATTAAATGTCGTAATGTGATAACACTGTGTTATAACATAATCACGTGCTTAATCGTACATTCTGGTCGAACAGGTATCTCTCATTAGAATTAAGTTGTAACACAACATAAATAATCACAAGGGAAACGTTGTATTTTGTCCCAGTTCAACCTACTTTGATAACAACAAACATGATGCATGTCTCTGGCAATCACAGTCAAAGAACCTCCATGACTAGTGATAAAACAAGTCTACATAAATGCCGCTGTGCGACATATACCAGGACATCATGTTCACTAGCGAGATCACCCTCTACTGGAGCTCGCCATGGAGTAAACATGGACTGCAGCCTGGTCTATTTCCCACTGCATCCCAGTAACAATTTTGTTCAGTTTAGTTCACGTGTCATATACACACATATTCGTCGTTGACGTCCTATGGGCTAAAGCCATCCCCACAGTAGTCGGATCCATTGCTGCCCCCTCCATCGTCATGCGAGAAGTCCACCTTGATGTTCTTAGCTGAACGCGTGGACGTCCTCGTAGTAGATGACTCGATGGACGCGCGGGGCGAGCGTACGCGTAGCTCCTCTAGCTCAGCATGGCAGGCGGCACAGAGGAGTGGCTGCTCCAGGTAGCTGAAGGTTCCCGCCTGTCCAAACTCGCCAAGAGCGGACATACCATAGCGAGCTTGGGCGCCGCAGGGGTCAGCGCTCTTTGGCCGGTCGGGGCTGGTGTTGAACGCCACGTTTTGAATGATGTCCGTCTGCGTCGCTACGCTCGTGTAGTGCTCATGTCTTGTGTTGAATCTGGAGGCAACCGATGTCTTGGAGCGGTTGGTCGTCAGTGATGGTGACCGGTGGCTAATGATCCCAAGGGCGCTGCTACAGCGAGACGTACAGGAGGAGTTACTGCGCACGCTGGTGACTCCCGTGAATGAAGTCACACTGGGCAGACTCCCTCGCTTCTGCAATAGCTTGTTAGATCCTACACCGCCTGAGAGCGAGAGCTCATCCACGTCTTCGATGAGGAGACTGGCATCGTCCGCCTTTGGCGCAGGGAACTGGAAGGACCTCCTTCCCTGGAAATGTCTGGCACCGCCGGGTGACAGCAAGACGCTCTCCTCCGCCCGCCTAGATCCAGCCCTATGTTGGAGGAGGGCCACACTAGGAGAGAGCGTCAGGATCTGCTTAGTGCTGCAACCATGCGCCCGGGCCCACTCCTCGGCATTGTAGCCATGTTCCTTATCACGGAAGGAGATA
Organism: Terebella lapidaria; assembly: GCA_949152475.1. NCBI lineage: Eukaryota > Metazoa > Annelida > Polychaeta > Terebellida > Terebellidae > Terebella > Terebella lapidaria. The sequence continues at coordinate 28,813,229 of OX424561.1, read as the reverse complement.
CAAGCCCGACCCTCCAATGCCAGGATCGAGGCGCATTCGATGAAGCCATTCTTGGCGGCGATCAGAAGAGCCGTCATCCCCTCTGAATTCATGTGGTCGACGTTGAGACCGAGCCGCCGGAACGAGCGCACCAAGATAGCGACGGCCGTGTCATTGCCGATCATGGCACTGTAGATCAAAGCTGTGTTACCTGGGTTAAAAGGAAATTGTTGTTGATAAAACATGGTTCGATAAAAGATTTCACTTCAGAAGCGTACACAGGCTAACTCTAACTCTTACGTCCAAATTTGTGCCCTCTAATGCAGGAAAGTTGTTCACAGTTTGACATTCATATACTCGGATTTCTCTCTTTAGATTAGAATAAGTTCAATGACTAGGATGATTACAGTATCCCCCACCTTTGTTGTCCGGTATGTCGGGATCGATGTTGTTTTTGACCAGGAGTCGGACGATGTCATTACAGCGTGTCTCGCAGGCGTAGCTGAGGACGGTCCTCCCCGCGTCATCTTGCTTGTTGACGTCGGCACCGCGGGAGATCAGCAGACCCACACAGAGATTCCGCGTCTTCTCCTCCTGGGGGTTACAAATGATTACATGTATACATTTCATTTCAATTGTTGCACATTTTCAATTAACGATGATGTCTAAAGTATTTGATGGTAGTCTCACGTTTTAGCTTATGTTGGGAAGATCTTTGTATAGACCTGGCCTGTTGATCAATCCTAATAAATAACGTTTATACAGTAAAAGCTCATGTAGGTTGTGATGCTATTTATGTGTTCACAGAAAAGCTATCATATCGAATTTCGTTGGAGGGTCGGGTCTGCACCGCCTTCCGTGAAAAGGAACATGGTTTAATATACTTTAGTGGTGGGACATCTATTTATATTCAGTCTAAATTTGTTGCCTAAGTTAAAGTGTTTATAATCATTTCTAAAATGAGCCTAAATTCAAGCATTCTTGTATACGAAAATTTGAAAGTTTGAGAATTTGTGAAAATATCGCCAACCGCCTCCGTTCTTGAAGAGACTTGAGAGTCAAGTTTAAACAATACAACCATTACATCAATAATAGGATATGATTGATGGTATGACTGTTGACGTTTGTCTAAAGTTGAAAAAGGTGTAGCGATAACAAATAGCATCCAGTGAAAAATGAACGCAAAACTCGACAATGGAAAATCGAATATTGTCAATACACTGGATTGACCAGGGGCGGCCAAGGACAATGACGCTGGTAGCGTACCCGTCCGTCAGTACATGTACACAGCAATTCTCAAACCAATAAAACGTCAGCGGGACCCTATTACGATTTCTCATTCCGTGATCAAACACCCACAGGCGAATTCGACTGAATTAACTTCCATGATTGTATGAAATTACTGGCATGTAAACGGAATTTCATTTTGAAAATTGATCGTGTTCTCAGATGTCACTGGAGTCACAAAATTACGTTTCCCCCGTCCATGGTACATGTATAATTGCACATGAAGAAACCCAGATATGTCAATTACTGCACCGACATAGAAAAAATACATGTAGTTTTCTCGACCGAGATAAGCGACGAAAAATTTTGAATGTATGTTAAATGTATGTTCCAAACGGTTGAATGTATGTTCCACTTTCCAATGCCAAGATGTTGTAGTGGGATATGTTTGCATAATCTAATTTGTTTTGTATTGTGCAATACAGAATAAAAGAATGAAGAGCATTATGGAAATACCCAACTTCACAATGTCAATTACCATTTCAAATTTGGACGAACATGTCATCAAATTTGCTGATGGCAGTAGTCAGTCATGTAATCCGGAATTTAATCATGTATGTGTAGTGAGTGCCCATTCGCTATTCAAATTTCATTTCCTGAAGCGAACGAAGAGTTATTACCAGAATGACGACCTTCCAAGGTCATGCCCATTATGACGTCAACAAATGTCACAATCATTTACATGTCTATCCAATATGTCGAATTCCAAACCATATTATATCATTGGCTCTTGCTCGAACTAAACTTATAGGTCACGATGCCCCGTATGGGCAATTGGTATCCACATTCAATATTACATACAACAAAACGCAATAATCATATTTGAACCGAATTTCATTATACACTGAATTATTGAATAAAACTGAATTATTATAGGCTGAGCTATCCTAATCGGAAAACTTGATGACGGTGATTTAGATATTTTTTTTGTCCCGTGTGCTTCAATCAATGTCTATACAATGTATACACGTATCTAAGCATTTTAATGACTAAGGATTATTATGCATGCACATATAGCACCACATAGTATGTGGCAGCAATAACACTTGCGATATATTCCACGTCATGTTGGCCACAGCTTGACATTTACCCAGTTCTAAATTATTACCTTGGGGTACATGCTGTGTCTACCCCAGATATTTGATTTGCCACTCAGGGGTCCCGATATAACATTTCGCCCAGGTACTCAATTATATCTTTTGCGACCCTAGCGATCGATGTTTAATATACATGTATTACATAAATCTAAGATCATTTCGCTCTAACACAACCTCCCCTCCCTCGAAAACAGCAATTATTTCAAAGGGGTATTTTTTTCCAATTTGTCAAATCGGGTTTGCCCAGACAAGACCACGTGTTTCACCAAAATTGGATGGATAACTTCATCGTCTACACTCTCATCACGTATATAACTCAATTTGGTTCTATTAGGCCAGAGAAAAAAGGCACTGTGTTTCTGATTGCATGGCTCTAAGTTGAAAAATGATGTGGTGTGTGACTTTCCGCCTTTTTGATGGGAATTACCTTTTTGACCTTTTGGTCAACATACACACCACATTGGACAAAAGAAGTGTCACCCCCTGCTTTATGAGGCAAAATGTAGGTGACAAAAGTCAGAAAACAGACACCGAAACATTTTCGGGGCCTAGATATATATTTTAAGCGAAATTCATGATGGGTGTCACATATAGGTCATGTCTCCTGTTGTCATGTTTCCATTAACGTTGACGTGTGTTATGAGATGACATTATATTGAAACTTATTTGTCCCGATAGACTACTACGCAAATGCAGCAGGTCTAGAAATTGCCGTGGCGAATTCTGCGTGCAGGGTTTGAGTCCTCGTTTCAGAGTTTTAAGTTTTCACGAAGCTCAATTCACATTGGTGTACTGTCCAACGTTGAAGTGCAGTATCAGTTTATGCCTGTGTGCGTTGAACCCGATATGAACCCATCAGGGAATCATCCTGTACCAGAGGTGCATAATTGTGTCCCTATTGTTTGATGAACGATACAAGGGGAAGGTGTACATTCAGTCCCCAATGCATCAAGTACTAATGGTGGTTATGCCCTTTAGTCGCAGCCAATGTTACGTATGTGTACATAGAGGAAAACTACAATATTCGATCAAAGTGCTTCTTTCGATAATTAGGCATTAGCATCGCCAAACGACACGGGCTTAATCTTAACATCGCCGTCATCAACGATTGTTGCATAAGCTGACCACATACTGCGTGCCAGTCTTTCAACAATATATCAGTGGGCCAATATATCACGGGATTATATTGTGTATCGATCCTACGGTGACCATAGTATCTATATATGCCTGTATGGAGTGCATGTGCGATATTGCCACCTTTGAAAGGTGAAAATCGTGGAAATATGACGTAAGGCATATTGTCAACTGTTATGCTGTCATGTTGAGCAATTGGCGTGAGGCATCAACCAACACCAGTTTGTTACCTAACGAGTGTATAAGTTTCGTTACCCTTGAATCACCGTTCTGCGTGTGGTGGCCATTTTGATTTTTCTGACGGATTCACTGTAAGTTCACCGAAAAAAAGGCTATTCTGAGGGTATCAGAACTGGGCGAGTGAGGCATACGCGGTTGATGATGGTGCTCTCGCCACCGATTACAAACTATATCGTATTGTTCGAGTCAAATTGTTTAAATATCCATCTTTAAAAAACCATTGTTGGTTACCGTAACGTGTACTGATGATTACAGTAACGTGAAAATGAATACACGGAGCTGATTACCGTATCATAGAGAAGCTTGCATGACAAATACGATATCTGTGACAATGACTTGTAGCTGTGATGCGATTTGTGTGTTGCAGACGTTTGGAAAATGTGGCATAATAAATATAATAATAACTTAATATAGTGATATGATAGATCTAGTCTTGTCCTACATACGAGGCAGCAGACTCGTCAAGGATGGTGTGATATCCGATAATTGACTTCGTGACCGCAATTATTCTAGTCCAGATGTCAGTAATGTAGCTCGAAATGAACGTTTATTTTTCACAAACCATATTGTTTTAGATGGGGGAAATAGCGATTGCTCCACTATCGATGCTTCTTAATTTCCCACTAAAATACTGGTTTATTCTATCACATTTTTTTATAAATATATTGATGAAAGTTCGTCATGTCACATAATGTGTTAGTACAAGACACGCACTTTGCTCGAGTGTTGGTATATCCGTTGGTATTTTCAAAACCATTTTTGACAGGTAATTTCAATATGCCATGTTATTGGTATATGCGCACGATATTCTGACAGTTATTGCTCCATTTGCGTTTAGGGTGGTTGGTATTCTATTCATCAAAAACATTTACCATCACATTATCATCCCATCTTTTACGGTTATAATTCTTCTATGGTGAATTTGACGTTAGGGTAATCGCAACGAAAGTCGCCTTTCACGTTACGGTAATCACGATGACATTTGATTTTTCAATCTACTAACGATACATCCAGCACAACATAAACTTATCATCCGACTTGGTTTGATATTATTATTATCCAATATTATCGGATATATTATATATAATATAATATTACGGTAATCGTACGGTAATCGGGATATCAACAGTGGGATTGGCGAAAAAAACCGTTCCGCTCCAAATCAAGTTACTATCCTCTTTGACCCATTTCCATCAAAATTCTTTTTTAAAATTTCGCCATTGAAAAATGTTCGGGACCTAAAAATTAAACCACCTTTTCCTTCATAATGGGGAATATGTGCGAAGTTAAGTACTAGAAAACTTCAAGATAGAGCATTTGCACATTCAAATGGGAAATCATTCCAGTGGTGACCTTGAAATTGACCTTCAATTACCTTCGAAGGCCTAAACGGCCTCTCTGTTGAAAATAACGATGACTTTTGGATTTTGGCAGCCGGTTTCTCGACATGTTTTCATACGTAAGCCTGTGATGTGTATACGTGCCCATATTGCGGACATTTTGATTTTCTGACGGGTCGGCGAAAATAAGTCACTATCTGTTTGAGTCATTTGAAGCCGAAAAGAAAATTTCATCCATATTTCTTTTCATATTGGATGCTGTGCGGAGTAAACTCCTACAATACTACAAGATAGTCGTTCAATATTGAAACATTCCAATACGAAGCCACATATAGTGATTTCAATGGTGACCTCGAATTTGACCTTTAGTGACCTTTAAAGGTCAAAACGGCAATCTTAGTGAGAACAAAAAAAAAACGATTGTGTCTCTGGTAACCTTTCTGAGCCCTTGTGCTATTTTTTTACATATATTGTCGTAAAGACAAAATAATGGAAGTCATGATGGTTATAACATAGTACTCCCTTCACTAAAGGCCTGACGCCGCCTGACTGGATGGAAGTGGTTGTTCTTGGGGCAGTAAGTTTCACAGTGCGGCAGGTCTGGGGTTCGCGCCCTGGTCCGGCACCTAATAACTGTGGTTTTTCTTCCTGGTTATTCATGGTCTCCCTACTTAACTGAAATTTGCATTCGAAATTCTGTTACCCAACATGAAGCTTTAAATTGCAAGCCTCTGGTTTCCCACAATACATATACAAGCGAGTGGTGATTGCCCACGTTGGGAAAAATCGAACTTCCCAGGAATTGTTAATCGTACAGGTAGAATTGATCGCACACTTCCCATAATGCTAGTGAATAATAATGTAATACATGTCGCGTATACACTTCAAACGTTCACCCCAATCTGCCCCGACGATGACAACGACACCACAACGATGGCGGATAGGCATTGCCCCGGTAAGTCTTTTGTATCAGTAATTAGCACGTACCTTGATATAGCACGCCCTGATGAGTGGCGTCTTTCCTTTGAAATCCCTAGTGTTGACGACGTCGGCTTCCCCGGCGTCCAGGATGAACTTTGCCAGGTGGATCTTGCCCTTATTAATGGCGTCTAGGAGTGCGGAGCCCCCGGCCGCCAGCCCCTGGCTATGGTAGGGGTTCGTCACTTGGAACTGCGATGCCATCTTAGCCTCTAGCTGGGGGGATTGTGGAGCCGTCATGAAGCCAGTTGTGGAAGGTTTGAGTGCCTATAATCGCACGAATTGGCTTCCTCTCGCTTGGAATTTGGTCACCTGCATTGTCAGTTTTCTGGCTTTGTTCCGTATGGTGATTAAAATCCGTTACATTTTGGCACCAAGTATCTGGTCCCAAAGTCTAGAGTTCAATGGTTATTTGTCAGATGACCATCGTTGTGTTTTATCACATCGCCCAGTCTGTGGAATAAAAAAAAAACAATCATCAAATCATGGTAGTGACTAACGCATTTACATATACCTGCATACATGCAAAATATAATGGAACAAAGTATCATTTACAAGTAGAGAACTCTAAACTATTATGGTGGTGAACTAAGAATTTCTCACACTGATAAGATACATTGGCACTCTTACGTTACACACACATACTTGGAGTGTATATGACAGGCAACAGTTCAGATATTATTGCAACGAATCACCGATTCTTTCCAAACGAAACTACGATAACATTTTTCGGGGGGGGGGTCACATCGTTCGATCATAGCTGCAGCAGGCTCCCGGTATAATGTGCAATACGTGAAATTCCCTCAATACCTTCATACCTGTTACCTTTTCTAATCCAACATCGACACCGCACTCCTAAGGGGGAACACGATTATGCGTCTATCTCTAATTGGTTATTTTTACAACGATGCGATCATCATCTATGTTTATTCTTCCAGAAAGGACACGGACATATGCATGTAGATCGAAAAAAAGGCAGCGCATGGGGACTTACCTACATCCCGTGTGAACTCATGGGAAATCCGGCCAGTAATCTGACAAATTAATACCAGAAGTACTTGGCATTCGCGTGTAGGATTTGACTTACAGGTAGTCTCCGATTCTCCAACGTGAGCTACAGGTGAGCTTGCTGGTCTCATTCGGAGAGAGAGGTCTTCCTCCATTGAAAGACGGAAGAGGTGATGAACTGGGTGCTGTGGCAAACACTATCATCTATCAGAAAGCCCTCTCCGCCTCCCCCACCCCCCCCCCCCCCTCTCCTCAAGGGAATCGTCACTGAGCCCCTCTCTTTGGGCGAAGACCACGTCGTAACCAGCGTCATTATTACACCTGTTATGGTACATGTATAGCAGTGTCCTTGCACCCCACAAGATGATCAGCATTCATGGGTGCGCTGATTAATTAAAGATTTACGGTAATCAAGGTGCATATCATAGAACGGCCGTACCCGTACATGCTAATATCAGTTCGTAGCTTTCGAAGTCTCGAGCTCATCCATTAGGTCGCCATTGTTATGTCGATTTTTTCATGTAAAACATATCGATAATTCATAAGCATGTTCAGCATGGCATGGCTGGGCATAATTCTGCCATAATATGAGCGTGCCATACGACAAGGTCAAACTGACCAAAACAAGTATAATTGCCGCACATTATATGCGGTGCAATGTCATGCACATTTCCGGGATTCTTTATGGCCTCTGGTTAACACATGCTCGGGCATTATTCCGACGTTGTTGTTGCCTATGAACATTCAATGACACGAAATGTGCTGCAAATTTCTATGGTAGATAATGAGGAGAGTCTGTTTGGGGAATTCATGCGTACTTCGGGAATTCACGCGATTGTTCACATATTGTAGAGCAGCTAATTAAGTCGCGTAGGCCTAGATCCTATTTAGAGATTAGTGATTTTTCCTAAAACTTTGCTCTTTTTGAAATTGAAAGGACCTACAAATAATCCTGGAACACACTGTCAATATGGCTGCGGGTACTACCGATGTCTTTGTCCAATCACTCTACTGTGAAACCTGACTGCCTAAAAAAAAGCGAAAACGTTCAATACTAGAAACCCAGATTCTCTTGAGGGTTTTCTGATATTACCTGTTCCTCTGCTTGGCACTCACCTGTTCATCCGCAGCTATCATTATATTTCCCTTCTGGCGTGTCATCGATTTTGGTATCTCCCTTGTTCCTGGCGACCAGCAAGGCACACCGTCTAATTCCGTTCACATGTATGTACATGTACGGCAGAGTTGTTCCATCTAATTCCAACTTTCAAGTCCAAACGAAACAATCACCTCGATCCGCCAACGCGAAGTCGTCACATGGCACAAAACTTGCTATAATTCATAGCGAGTTACTGGATACCTGTCCCCGCCGCACTTTGATTTGATTGGTAGCGAACTCCACATGTAATGCACGATGTCACCTCCACCGTGTCTCCAGTCGGGTCCACGGAGACGAATGCCACCGCCTCCGTCTCCCTAGCGGCATCCCCATGCTTCAGCGACACTGCCCGGTAGCAGCAAAGGCGGCTGTCGGCGGCGGAGCATCGCTCACCGGCCAACTTTAAGGTGGTCACCGCAAATCACACGAGGGTTCCCTTTAGCCACGGTCAATACATGTGAACACGGGAGATATGGCAGGGTGGATCTAACAAAGCGCACAGTCAGAGAAAGATTCGTGTCGATTATTGAATTACTACGGATATTGATGAAAAAAACCACAATTGTACGATAAAGTATAGATGATTTGTGTTTATCGTTAGATTCTCAATTATCTATAGTGTATAGCTGCTCAGATGATGGCAGGAGATGATATGATGTTTGGATTTTTTGAATGTGCCCTGATGGCTTTCTCCTCTTCTGTGTGAACATTTGAAAACAATTTTATTTCACCCGATGTAGTCTTTGTCATCTACATGTACATGTCTCATAGACAGTAAATTGATAATATAGCTAGACAGTCATAGCTAATCACATCATAAACCGTGCATGATGTACCAAGAATTCGCCGTACTGTACATGTATATAGACATGTTGCTTTACCACATTCTTGTCAGATGGAAGTATCTTCTAAAGTGCAGCGCGATGTATCATAGATACTTTGGAATAAAAATGCACTTCTATTGTGCTCGTCAATCTGTCCATACGATACGCTACAAATTTATGTTTTATTCATTGAAAATATAACTAGTGGATGGTTGGAACCATTTCTGGTTTCTATTGAACAGAGTTGCGACCAGGTTACTAATTTCTGTCAATACATGTAGAAACCTCCTGCACTAAGTCAGACATTTCATGAGGACGCGCTTCTCTCGCCAGTAGTAAACACCCTGCAACATATCTTGAGTCGGTGACTGATCTAGTTCTTTTGTCTAGGGGCCAGGTGATGTTTTTGTCACCGACTTGAGCTCAGAATTTTTGGACAGAACATCGACACACGCTAAGAAAAATGCAATTTCTGCGATTTGATGCATATATAGAGTAACTGATGGGGATGATACGGTGTCCGAGATACGATTGCTCGTTTATGTCATTCACAAATGTTAGTAGCAGTTGATATTCCCCAGAAATAAGGTTTCTTCCGCCGGTATTTACCCCAATTTTGACAGGGTGATCACATTCATCGTCATTCTCAAAAACGTCCGGACATTGTATTTCAATAATTTCTACATGGAAGTTATGATAATCATATATCACCAAATATCACACAATTGATAAATCCCGAGTTGTGTTTTTATCAGAGTTTATATAAAGGTGGGATGTGGTGAGGATACACTTAGTGACTCCACGATGTTTATGGGAGACACGCGAGTGTCGCATCAAAGTGAAATGGTCAACAAATGATGCCAAAGAATCCATCCCCTCTTCAGTTTGTGTTCTTCCCGGAAGGCCTTTAATGTACATATCCATTACCCTTTAGGCCTAAAAAAATTAATTTTCTGTTTCTCGTCTTCCTATTTTTTCAAAACTGGGTAGGGAAGGACTTCTTATTTTTTATTTTTCATTTTTTATTCTGCAAAAAATACCGTCCTCAGCTCAAGAGGAAATTGGGTAGGGAGGCACTTTCTATTTTTGGTGGGACGACATTTCACACATATGAAAATAAATTTGATTTATTGATTGATTAAAATCACTTGCGCACAGACGCATTCAAGCCCAAATAAATCAAGCCTTTTGAATTAAAATCATGTTTAACACATGACTTTAATGATTTCATTTCTAGAGGCTTGATTTATTTGGGCTCGAAACCTCTTGGCTGGGCACCTTGGCACTACTGGTGTGCCATCATTATAGCAGTCAGCACAGACAGAATGATTCTGTGTACTAGTAGTATTATTATCAAAAACCGTCAGTTGATAATATATTTCAATGATGAGTAATTGTTGAGAACCGTTCTATCAATTAATTAGTCCTTTGAAGTATAACATGAGGAATATAGTAAATCAATTCTTGATCGCAATTGTATATGTATTATTACATACACGTAACCACATACTAGAATAACTGTTTTTGGAAACTGGTAGCGTCTTTGTCTCATTTGGCGGAGAGTGAAAACAAGGAGGTAAGTTAAATATATGCCTAAGTTGCATGCTGTGATTCGGTTTCTCGGTCATTCACTATCCTTTTTTTTAGGCCTTATTATGTAGAATTCTCCATCCCCTCGTTGAGAACGACCACAGACCCAAGTACCTTGCACTGCTTCGTACATATACGTAACACCACTCGTCCTCCGGGCCCGTTCTCAACCTGAGTGACTACTGCTACAGGTTGACGCCACCGAGTGAAGCTCTACTCGCCTGCTATGTACACACAATCTGTTTCCTATGACGCGTTTGTCATAGGGAAGGAGCAAAACTTGATACGAATGAGAAGTTTGATACATGATTCAATGATACATTGTTATATTGTTATATTGAGAACATCATACCTATTGCCTGATATCGTCTGGACCTCGAGATTAGGTTACAGGTGCGAATGTGGCTGCCTTGAAAACCGGACACTAGGTAAAGATAACAGTGAATTTCCGAATCCTACAATTCCACAAACATTTCAGGTCAATGTTTACTGGAACGAAGTGAGGTTGGATTCAGGTCAAGGACATTGATACACTGAAAATATTACCCAATCAGCGGTTTGTCAAAATATAGTCAAAAACTTGTTTTTCTGACAAGTTTGCAATCGTCGAGTACGTGACTAGTTTTCGAATCACAGTGGCTGGATCATTTTGTCAAAACCTAGTCATGCCTTCGTCAGAAATTCATATTCGGTTAGTCGGAAGTGATGTCACAAGTGATTACAACCATGACAACACCTGAGACAAAATGACAAGCAGCTGGTTTGTAATTTTGTCTAAGGAATTGATTTTATATCGTTGAAAATCACTGTACTGGTCGGTAATCTGTACAAGTAGAATAGTGTTTTAGCAAATATCAACACTATAGGGCATTGTGATGGAGTGAATTTTGAGCTAAAATGTGTTAGATGGAGCTAGATTGCGATTTTAGATAGGCATTATGGCCGGGTATATAACTGCTGATATTGTACATTTTCTCAGAGCTCATGCTTCGTGGATCATTTCTGGCGCTCATTGTACAGGTCGGAGATAAGGCAGAGGAATCCATCGCACTAGGGAATGACCAGGTAATTTTAAAAGATGGTGCGGTTCCACATCCAAATTGTTTTTAGGTTACCGTACCATTGGTTCGATTAGCCTATATATTGACCTGGCGTTGCGTCCGTCGTCATCGTCGTCTGTCTGTATTTTCATCTTTAAAATTTACAGTGGAATCTTTATGAAATTTTGAACAAACACAAATCTAGAGGGTCTACCTAAAAATATTTACGAAGGAGATATTTTTGTTGCCCTTTGAAAAAAATTCTCGAATTGGAAAATTTTCGGCACTTTTTTCCTTCATAAGGCCAAAAAAAAAAGTATTATGGTTCTGGTTATGCGTGCGTGTCAGTTTTAACCCTGCACATCACTCGTTTTTTTTTTAACCCCCCCCCCCCCCCCCCCAAAAAAAAAATCGCGCGCATCCCTTTTTAAGAGCTGAATTTTTTTTTCCAGTAAATTGACACCCGTACATCGATTTTTGGGAGATGATGATCAAGTAAAATGGTCCCAAGTGTCTTCGACGCTGCAAAACTTGGTGTATGGCTGGCCGAACAGAGCTAATTCAACCGGGTAGCTTATCAACAGCCAATTTTAGGGGAAAATGGTTGGCCAAATGGGCCATATTTGACCGGATCAGTCATCGGCCGCCAATTTTAGCAAAAAAAAGAGAAAATTTAAAAAAAAAGAAAATCGCGTTGTCGCATCACTTTTTTGGGGACCCCAATAACCAGAAACATAATACTTTGTTTTTTTGGGCCTAATGGGAGCTGCCAGAACTGTACACTGGAACGCCTGAAGATAGAGCTTGAAAATTGGCACTTTCAAATAGGAAGTCATATATGGCGAATTGTGTGGTGACCTTGAAAGGTCAAAACAGCCATTTTTGGGTCGAAAAATGCCTAAATTTGCACCTGGTAGGCCAAAATTGTCCGGTAACCTATCTTAGCCCTTGGGCTATTTTTTTAAATATTTTCCAATGATTTTTTTTGCAAATCTAAATACATACTCCATTCCAATCATGTGTCTTGTCTATTCAAGGATGAGAATGAGTCGTTGAAGTTCGTGGTCATAGAGCCCCTGAAGACTTTGGTGGATATGGGATCGGAAATATTCCCTGTAGTCATTGGCGGATTCACCCTCTACTCACTGGATTGTGTGATGAAAGGAGTCATTTCGCATTTGATCAGATATGACCGGTTGAATTGGATATCCGTGACATATATATTGACCAATAACATTATCAATATATCACACTGCTTTGAAGAATCGTTTTGGAAAAAGGGAATAATTTGTGTACTTGTATATACATGCATGTGCCTTTCTATTGTTGAGCATTTGTATTATCATGTCATGAAAATAAAATGAAGTTAAATAGAGTAGTCAGTCTTGATGATGTTTCGGCAATCTTTTGACAAATGTGCGACAAACTTCAATATTTGACGAATAATAAATAAAGTTCATTTACTCAACTAACTATAGACTAACTTTTGACTAACTTTCGACGTTGACCAAGTTTCGACAACCCAAAACTTGTTGTTTTCAGCATCGTCAGGTGGACGACCCAAAGTTCGTCAGGATGATGACCTTTTGACAAACCGATGATTGGCTAATATTTTCAGTGTAGTTATTATTGCTTTGTGGTGATGCAAAAAGCATCGTCCCTGTCATTCGATAGACAGGTATAATACGATACCATGTCATTACTTGGTAATAATAGTGGTCTTGTAATAGGAGCTTGTTTTCTAGACTGTATCAATCACAACTTAATTATCAAGTGCTTCATCTAGGTCTAATTAGGACGTTTCAATATCGTTGTAAATAATAATTAGGTGACAAGTGGTGACGGGCTGCGCATGGGTCAAAGGGTGCATCTAGCCATAAATAAATCTGGTAAAGCAATTATGTCGTAAAAACAAAGGGGATAATCAGTCTTGCTCTTTCATGGTGACTGCTTCACCAAAAAAAATAGAAATAACAATCAGTCATGATAAACCAATGTGATTCTACTAAATGACATTTGGAATGTTGTTTTCTCGAATGCTACATTGTGAAAACTATGTACTCGTGCATTAATATAGTTGGCAGGAATATCCTCAGACATCTTGTTATGATGTATGTATCGAAATATTCGTTTGAACAATAGCTATATCCGATAAAATGTATCAATACTGTCACAGTCATATGATATGCCTTGCTTGCAATGGGAGCAACACCAGTTTGAATGGTATTGTTCTGATTCGTTAACGAATGTGGGCTGATGGTTTTATGACCAGATTGACAAATTAGTTACACCTCGTAATTATCATTGATTATCACATGGAAGTCACGAATTGCCACTTGGCGCAGGTGGTCATATTGTTTGGTTGAAGTCAGGATGTTCCAATCACAAATAACAAACACTACGACTGTTACACATGTTTTGACAGAAACACGCCTCCATTATATTGATGTCATCGACCACCATGTTGTATATGAATATCTTGTTGGTTAGCCCCGGTGATACTGATATCGCACATTACCAGGTGTGACAATACCTGGTTGTCGTCATTTTAGTGCATACAGTATACAGATAACGTACACCTATAATATGTCAGGGTTCATGTACAATTGACCTTGACTGATATAACTAAGGGAGACAGGGTGCAAACTCCCATAAATACACTATACAATGTAACAAGGTCTTAACAACAGAGTAAATAAAAACATTTCCATAAGAAGTTAGTTTCTGTTGTCGTTGATAAGCCTTCATTATCCCTGGTCGAAAAAAGAACAATAACTGCACATCACGTGGTTGAACATGTACTGATATTGAGTTTTTAAAAATTGACATTATAGTACAAGACAATCCAATATTACTGTTGTCACATATTAAACGTCGTGACATTGAACTCATCACCTTGAATACACGTGATGTGGCTGGAAATTTCGAACCGGGAACAATTTATTACACGAAGGAATAATGTCTGGTAACATCAATTCATCACGCTGACTACAAAGGCAGTGGGATCCAACTTGTCCCTGCAATTGTACTGTCATTGCTATGACCATGTTGGTGAATATCGATCATAGATCTTCACACAATAACCTCCCTCCATCCTATGTGGAGTTTTCATGGCATCCCAAGGAATTCGAATGGTTGGGTGTATCCTTTTAATATAGCAATGACTCGAATGCAGGACTGGATACCAAGCTTATTTTGAGAAAAAAATGTAGTTTGATTTTCAACTAAATTTTGAATATAGGGTGGTGCTGATAATTAATTGTGAATGCGAGCTGTTTTCAATAAACTATAAGTATGTATAGCAAATATGCTACAAGAATCTGTCTGCATATATTTAAGTTGATTATTTACAGAATACCTGACTTCACCAGCATACGGGGGTTCATGAATCATTTGTTTTTATAGCAAAAAATGTATACAATTTTTATTTGAGAAAATCTAAAGTTCTTTGGCAATAAGGTTTGTATCATGTACCATTTATCAAATCGAAACAGAGTTCTAATTATTTTTCAATGATATTGAACATGAAATCCATTCATCAGATCCGAGATTTCTCATACATCAGCGTGTTAAAAATATTATCACGATCTTGCCAACATCAGCGTTGGGATCAGAGAACTCTCAAATCCAACATATGAATGAAGTGAATGCAGTGTGTTGACTTCACAAATCACATGTCGTGGTCAACAAATTAGCGAATCAACCTTACATCAAAACGGCATAATTTCATATAATTATTTGTCTCCATAGGCGTAAAATTATAAGGTATTCTGTCGACAAGGTCAATATTTCTACTAGGGCTCTTCAATTATCCTTCATTTCCGGAGACTACTCGTGCCTAACTTGATGGACGATCAGCTAGCGTGATATTCGTTAGGACAGATGACGTTCTTCAAGTGATAGTATAGTATGATTAGGCATTATGCATTTCCTGTACCACAACGCGTTTCAAACTATAACACACTTTTCCTTGGACAGCGTAAGTTGGTGTACTTTTCCTAATGGTACTGAAATAAATGTACTCTTCAACGGAATGAAGCTATTCTTACAGATTCAATGTATGTTAACATACTTAATCTAAACCTAATTAATATCTAATTTCATATTAAATTAACATGTTTTCCAATGGCAAAGAAAAATACCATGGGTTCCTTCTAAATGTTTAGCTCATTTCATTGTTCTAATGTAATGCCACTAAATGATTCAAGTAATGGATGACTTTTATACTTACTCGGGAAATGTCAAAGATGTACCGTGGGTTTTCTACATATCCCCGTGTCTAATACTGCAGTAAGGTTTTAGAACTACCCGGGATATACCTCAATGTTTAGGTAAATCACTGGGTTTATAGGGTTCCTAAAATAGGACAGAAAAGAAAAATAACAGTCGGCGCAACGACCTTGGAAGTTGGTATATTAATGTTCGTTCTGTGAAATCCCTTGGTCAGCTTCACATGAGCCTATATTTAATAATAAACATGGAACCAATACCCAAGCATAAAGTATCCGAGCGAACAAAACCAAGCCTGCTTTTCAAGCTCAAATGGAATTCCCCTATATGGCGATACGGGGTGAAATTAGGTGTTCAGGAATGAGTGAGCATTTCCTGGCCCACATGTGGCACCCATCGTGAATTAAAAAAAATATGCAAACAAGCCCTGCTGCATATATACTAGTCACAGATTTGGTGTACTTATCAACTGGGTCGTGATGACGTCTATAGAATTTATCAAACGCAGCTATCAGTCTTGTTAAAACATATCCTTGTCGCAGCAGTTTAGAGACTAGTTGGCAACTAAACACACCATATGCTGACGACGTAGGAATGTTGCTACTCAGAGAAGGGAAATTGACTATGGAATAATTGAAATCATCACGTTTGTCATATAATCTATTTGACATAAATTATATTATTCAAAATTATTCACGTTTGTCATATTGTCTATTTTTTATAAATTATTCTATTCAAGATAACACTATGAGGTCAGAGCAATACCATCGAATTTATTCCTCATGTCATTACCCTAATATCACATGCTACATAATTACTTTGCCATGCAATCCTGCACTATGATTTTCACACAGAGTTGATATAATGGTTACAGTACATTAATATGTTTATTGGGAAAACGTAACTATTGTGTGAAACAATGATATCCAATGAATGGAATGCTAAGTCAATGAAACAGGATATTTCATTTACCTTCCATGTTCCGGTATGGGCTTCAACCTCAGGCGACAGGCCCTATTCAACATCACAACTTGATTAAAAACTGATAATGTATGCTACTACTAGGTGTTTGACTGTGGAGCCCCGCTGGTAAACGTCACATATATTTTTTCAGAAAAAAAATAGCTACACTCGCCTGACAAACAACCTGTCTATGTTATTTTGAAAATCCTGTAACAAAAATAGGGTTTCATGAATTATGCAATGATTATCGTACAAATTATCATACAAATATCCTTTCAATTGCTTGTAATTGCCTGGACCTAATGATTGGATCACAGGAGCAAATTGGCAGCCTGAATACCCTACACCAGATAATAGTGGTGCCTGTTAATAATACATTTCCCAATCCACCAATTATGAATTTCGCATTTAGTGAACGTTTAAAGAAACCAAGTGAAGACAATGACCTTCAAATTCGAGTTAAATGGATTCCGATCCCAATGTAATGGGAACAATGCTAGTCCTTTTCACCGATTTGTCATCCAATGAAATTATGTCTAGCAAGTTGATGAGTGTTGACTGAATCAACAAGTTACATTCTATACCTTGTATTTTTAGTCAGTGTTGGTACAACTCCTATTTCTAGTTGGCAATTTGACCCCCATCCCATAACAATTATTGATTAGCACATGGACAGACCGAATTGCCTGCCAGTTCAAAGCAGGTGGTCATATCGTTCAGCTGACGTCATCCGCCTTTTTATGTTCGCAATAACAATCTGCACCTCCCCCACATATTCTATACAGAGACAATATTGGATGACAACACGAAAGGCAACCGTACATTATACCCATATCACCGACCATGTCAATTGTGACCATTCCGTTTAGCGCTTTGAGACTGCCAAATAGGATCAATTTGTTTAACACAGAATCACAGAAGCAAAAGTGTAATGTGACATGCACTGCATGGTCACCGGGATACAACTTGTCTCCGTGGCGACGAAATGCTGACATACATGGAGCATAGATTGAAGGAGCTGCCGTACGGAATTTGGAAAACTCTCCAGCAACTGAGTCTTAGCCTTTGCATAATTTCACAAGAAACTGATCTCTTGCAGCTTGCAGTGATACCAAACATGGACTTGTAATTGGTATGCTATAAGGTTTCCAATTTTGAAATTTTAAGGTTTCCATTATGTTTGCAGTGGTACCAGGATGGTTTTGGGTTTTTTAGGGGAGGGGAATATACACTGATCAATGAATCTATAATACTTTTTAACGATACATTATGCTACTTTTATTGAAATGAACTGAGGTTGAGAGTGACGAAAAGATCTTAACACACTTATTGGCAAGTCGAACGAACTAGAGCTGCATCAGTAGTTTGTTACAACTCAGCAATGGTTGAATGTACCATTGCACTCCGTTCAGTAGGCCTATCCATTGTATTCACATCCTGTTGTATCATGGAGACAAGTGGAACTATCAAAGCATGAAAACTTTTGTAGCGGTCCTACTAAAACCAACGCCGAATATTCGGATCTTATATTATGACGTGTTTCAACTAGCACACACAGGAATGACGTAAGTGCGATTTGTTGGCTTCACCAATCTCAATAATTCAGTAAGTAATGCGTGAGCACACCAGCAAATTATCCCCGCATCAACACGACCTATATTTGTTCCCATCAATGCCAATTTGTGAGGTATTCTGTTGTCAAGGTCAAGACTTCTACTAGGGCTCTTCAAGTATCATTCATTTTCGGAGACCTCTCTCGTCTGATTTGCTGGGCGATCGATGAGGACGATATACGTTTGAGCAGAGGTCATTTGCTGAATTATAGTAGACCTCACATATGTTTCTGGACTACGCCACTTCAGTAGCATATTACACATACATTGGCCTGAGGCAGCGTAGTTTGACATTGAAATAATGAATGTCCAAATCATTTTGAATTTTACGTATTATAATCGCTTTCTATTAATGATCTGCAACTTGGAATCAGCTTAAATTTACCCCCTTGATCTCACATAATAACCTAATATACCATCATGAAAAGTTATTTCAAACCATTCTCAATAATTATTTTAAAAATGTTATGTTAATCTATTACCCACGTACACAATAACAGAACGTACATACTGGATTCCAAGGAAGAGTGAGATTGTTTTCCTTCGACACGTTTAGCTCCTTTCATTTTTCTGATAAGCGCCACTGAATCATTAATGTAGTGGGTATCTTTTACATTTACTTTGGAAATGTCAAAGATGTACTAAAGGAACTTGATTTTAGGCCTAATATGAGTAGAGATCTTCGAAATCGAGTATTTGGTAGTGTGCAACTGGTTACTAACCGTTTACTCGTTATATTGTAATACCACTGGAGACTTAATTTTGGAATGATTTTAATGTAGTAGTCGTATGGATAAACATGCTTATCGTGGGTCTGAAATCACCCATACTATTGCCGGGATATCGAAAATTCGAAATAAGCACACGTTTGATCGTCTGGCAGCGAACGCAGCAGACAATTACATTAAATGTTGCACACAGTCTCGTGATCAATTGAAAACATAACCACAAAGGTTGACAAAACAATGGAACTCGCACATACTGAACCGATGTAGAGGCATAAATTACAATGACGGCATGAAAATAACACGCCAAAAAACGAATGAATTGAGAACAAAAAGCTCAGAATTACTGGAGAACGTATTGTTTTTTATCACTTGTTGAAATTCACAAGTAACCGGTTAGCCAATTCCTAACCGGTTAGGAGCCTTTCTGTAACCGCCAACGAGTACTCGCCCACTAGTATAAGCCCTACTGGATTTATTTCCGTGTCTATCACAGTAGTCATGTCTTAGAACAACTACCTGGGACATATCTTGATATTCAGGGAAATTAAGGGGCTCAGTGAGTTCCTAAAATAAAACGAAGCAGTAAAATAACAGGCAACGAATATCCTGGGCATATCTCAATACTTAGAGAAAATACGGGGCTCTTGGATTCTCCTAGTATAGAACGGAACAGAAAAACAACAGGCAGCAATTTCGGAATGAGGGGATGTTTGCGTGAGGTAATGCTTCGGGTTTTTTCTTCCATAGTCAATACTCTTTTGTGTTCCATAAACAGATCTACATGCACGTGAATATGTGAATATCGACGACTTGCGAAATTTGGTGTTAAATACAAATTGTAATGACTGGTGGGTATGCCTGCGGAACCAACGTTCACTCTAGTACCACTATGTATTGTCAAACACACGCCATATCGAATGGTGATGACATCGTTAGATTGTTGGTCAGCGATAATGAAAAGGCATTGTCGGAATGTGTTGGTTTGTGAGCTTGAGAAGCCATGTAGAAGGTGGACCTACGGAAATAAGTCAGATAATTCAAGCGGATGCGCTTCTTTCGCCAATAGTTATGCCTTTCGGGCATTCGGTCACTATTGGCGAGAGTACCTCGTCCTTGTGGATTAGTCTCTACATTATCATGATGTCACGTGTGTGTATTTTTATCCCATCACAGTCAATAGGCTTTGTCGATGGGCGGTATGTTCACACCTTTATATCAGTTTGGGCAGGCGTTTGAACGTAATAAAACAACTTACTTCAAAAATATAATATGCAATATATTTTTCAAAACTTAACTTGGGTGCAGCACATCAAATACAAGATAACAAAACATGTGCACAATTATTTTGACGATTACAATCCATCCGATTTGTATTTCAATCTGTTTTAATACATATTTTGTGCGAGTTTTTTGTAGAAACGAACGAAGTGTTTCCATCAAACCCGAATGTACACAAACGCCCAAGTGGTCCTCAAAAGTCCACATTAAGTACCTTTCACCATTTTGACTGCATAGGACAGCTTTAACAAAATAATCGGTGAATAATCTTGGTGTTTCACGAGGGCATTTCGCATTTTCCAAATATCACACATCAGTTGTGTTTCCATCAGAGTGTATATAAAGGTGACACGTGAGTGTCGCATCAAAAATAAATGGTCACCAAATGATGTCAAAGAATATGTTTCCATCCCTCTTCAATTATGTGGTGCTCTTCCCGGAAGGCCTTCAATGTACGTATCCATTACCCTTTATTATGTAATATTCTCCATGCCCTTGAGATCCAACCTGAGACGACAAACTGTGTTCACGACCACTGACCCAAGTACCTTGCACTGCTTCGTACATGTACGTAACACCACTCGTCCTCCGGGTCCGTTCACAACCTGAGTGACTATTACTGCCACAGATTGACGCCACCGAGTGAAGCTCTACTGGGAAATGTCACAGTTTCTTCTCAAGAAACATCGAATGTAGTTTCATACTCGCCTGTTATGTACACACAATCTGTTTCCTATGACCATGATGACGCGTTTGTCATAGGAAAGGAGCAAAACTTGATACGAACGAGAAGTTTGATACATGATACATGATTCAATGATACATTGTTATATTGAGAACATCATACCTATTGCCTGATATCGTCTGGACCTCAAGATTAGGTTACAGGTGCGAATGGGGCTGCCTTAAAAAGCCGGACACTAGGTAACAGTGAATTTCCAATTCCTACAATTCCACAAACATTTCAGGTCAATGTTTACGAGAACGGAGTGAGGTTGGATTCAGGTCAAGGACATAGTTAGTGAGGACATAGTGATAGTTATTATTGCTTTGTGGTGATGCAAAAGCATCGTCCCTGTCATTCGCTAGACAGGTATAATACGATACCATGTCTTTACTTACTAACAACAGGGGTCTTGTAATACGAGCTTGTTTTCTAGCCTGTATCAATCACAACTTAATTATCAAGTGCTTCATCCAGGTCTAATTAGGACGTTTCAATATCATTGTAAATAATCATTAGGGGACAAGGATGCATCTAACCATAAATAAATCTGGTAAAGCAACTATGTCGTAAAATCAAAGGGGTAATCAGTCTTGCTCTTTCATGGTGATTGCTTCACCAAAAAAAATAGAAATAACAATCAGTCATGACAAACCAATGTGATTTTACTACATGACATTTGGAACTTTTTTGTGCATAGTTGGCAGGTATATCCATCAGACATCTTGTTATGATGTATGTATTGGAATATTCATATGAACGATAGCTATATCCGATAAAATATATCAATGCTGTCACAGTCATATGATATGCCTTGCTTGCAATGGGAGCAACACCAGTTTGAATGGTATTTTTCTAATTCTTCAATGACTGTGTGCTGATGGTTTTATGACCTGATTGACAAATCAGCCCCCATTCTACACCTCATAATTATCATTGATTATCACATCACATGGAAATCACGAATTGCCATTTGGAGCAGGTGGCCATATTGTTTTGTTGAAGTCGGGCTATTCCAATCACAATTAACAAGCATCATGACTGCCACCTGTTTTGACAGAAATATGCTTCCATTATATTAATGTCATCGACCACCAGGTGGTATGTATATGATTGTCTTGTTGATTGGCACCTGTGATCCCGATATAGCACATTACCAGGTGTGACAATACCTGCCTGTCGTCATCTTAGTGCATACAATATACAGATAACGAACACTTATAATTTTGCGAGGTACATGTACAATACATTGACCTTGATTGATATAAGAGAGAAAGTGTGCAAACTCCCATAAATACACAAAACAATTTAACAAGGTTTTAACAACAGAGTGGGGAAAAACATTTCCATAAGAGATTAGTTTTTGTTGTCATTGATAAGCCTTCATTATCCTTGAAAGCTATTGTTGTTGATGATAAGCTTTCATTATCCCTGATCGAAAAAAGAACCATAACTGCACATGACGTGGTTAAACATGTACTGATATTGAATTTTAAAAAATTGACATTATAGTACAAGACAATCCAATGTTACTGTTGTCACATATCAAACGTCGTGATATTAAACTCATCACCTTGATTCACGTGACGTGGCTGGAAATTGCGAACTGGGAACGATTTATTAAACAAAAGAATAACGTCTGGTGACATCAATTCATCACGCTGACTACAAAGGCAGTGGGACCCAACTTGTCCCTGCAATTGTAGTGTCATTGCTATGGCCATGTTGATGAATATCGATCATAGATCTTCACACAATAACCTCCCTCCACCCCATGTGGGGTGTTCATAACATCCCTAGGATTTCGTGAGGTCCGGTATTTTCTAATATTATTGCGATGACTTGAATGCAACACTGGATACCAAGTTTATTTGTAAAAAAAATCGTAGTTTTATTATCAACTATAGTTATAATTTCGACACCAAGTTTATTTTGAAAAAAAAAATCGTAGTTTTATTTTCAACTATATTTTGAATATTGGGTGGTGCTGATCCTTAACTGTGAATTACATTCATGCGAGCTGTGTTCATGAGACTATAAGTATGTATAACAAATATGCTACAAAAATCTGTCTGCATATTTAAGTTGACAGAATACCTGACTTCACCCGCATACGGGGGCTCGTGAATCATTGTTTTACAGCAAAAAATGTATTAAATTTTTATTTATGAAAATCTAAAGTTCTTTGTCAATGAGGTTTGTATCATGTACCGTTTATCAAATCGAAAAAGGATTCTGATTATTCTTCAATGATATTGAACATGAAATCCATCCATCAGATCCAAGATTTCTCATACATCAGTGTGTTAAAAATATTATCACGATCTTGCCAACATCAATGTGTTGGGACCAGAAAACTCACTAATCTAACTCACATATGAATGAAGTGAATGCAGTATGTTGACTTCATCAATCACATGTCGTGGTCAACAAATTAGCGAATAATCCCTACATCAAGACGGACCAATTTCATGAAATTATTTGTCTCCAAAGGCGTCAATTTATAAGGTATTCTGTCAACAAAGTCGAGACTTCTACTAGGTCTCTTCAATTATCATTCATTTTCGGAGACTACTCGTGCCTAATTTGATGGACGATCAGCTACAGTAATATTCGTTAGGACAGATGACGTTCTTCAAGTGATATTATAGTATGATTAGGCAATATGCTGTTCCACGTACCACAACGCGTTTCAAACTATAACACACTTTTCTTTGGACAGCGTGAGTTGGCGTACTTTTCCTAATGGTACTGAAATAAATGTACTCTTCAACGAAAAAAAGCTATTTTTACAGATTCAGTGTATGTCGATATACTTAATCTAAACCTAATTATTATCTACTTTCATATTAAATTAACATGTATGTATTCCAATGGTAAAAGAAAATACCATGGGTTCCTTCTACATGTTTAGCTCATTTCATTGTTCTAATCTGATGCCACTAAATGATTCAAGTAATGGATGTCGTTTATACTTACCCGGGAAATGTCAAAGATGTACCGTGGGTTTTCTAATCATCCCCGTATCTAATACTGCGGTAAGGTTCTAGAGCCACCCGGGATATACCTCAATGTTTGGGTAAATTACTGGGCTTATTGGGTTCTTAAAATAGGACAGAAAAGAAATATAACAATCGGGGCAACGACCTTGGAAGTTGGAATATTAATGTTCGTTTTGTGAAATCCCTTGGTCAGCTTCACATAAGCCTATATTTAATAATAAACATGGAAACAATACTCAAGCATAAAGTATCCGAGCGAACAAAGCAAGTCCGCTTTTCAAGCTCAAAGTCCAGTGTCAAGCAGAATCGATTATGGAACTTCATGAACTCCCCTATATGGCAATAAGGGTGAAATTAGGTGTTCAGGAACGATTGAGCATTTCCTGGCCCACATGTGGCACCCATCATGAAATAAAACAAAAAATTTGCAAACAAGCCTTGCTGCATATATACTAGTCACAGATTTGGTGTACTTATCAACTGGGTCGTGATGACGTCTATAGAATTTCTCAAGCGCAGCTATCAGTCTTGTTAAAACGTATCCTTGTCGCAGCAGTTTAGAGACTAGTTGGCTACTCAACACACCATATATTGGCGACGTAGGATTGTTGCTACTCAAAAAAGGGAAATTGACTATGAAATAATTGAAATCATGACGTTTGTCATATAATCTATTTGACATAAATTATATTATTCAAATTTTTTCACGTTTGTCATATAGTCTATTTTTTATAAATTATATTATTCAAGATAACACTATAAGGTCAGAGCAATACCATCGAAATTATTCCTCATGTCATTACCCTAATATCACATGCTACATAAATACTTTGTCATGAAATTCTGCACTATGATTTTCACACATAGTTGATATAATGGTCACAGTACATCAACATGTTTATTGGGAAAATGTAAGTGTTGTGTGAAATAATGATCTCCAATGAATGGAATGCTAAGTGAATAAAACAGGATGTTTCCTTTACTTTCGATGTTCCGGTATGGGCTTTAACCTCAGAAGACAAGCCGTATTCAACTTCACAACTTGACTAAAAAGTAATATTGTATGCTACTACTGAGTGTTTGACGTCACAGTGATTTTTCAGAAAAATGGCTACACTCGCCTGACAAACAACCGTTTCCTACAACGTCTATGTTATTTTGAAAATCCTGTAACAAAAATAGGCTTTCGTGAATTATGCAATGTTACATAAATATCCTACAAATATCCTTCCAATTGCTTGTAATTGCCTGGACCTATTGATTGGATTACAGATACAATTTGGCCACCTGAATACCCTATTCAAGTTAATACATTTCCCATTCCACCGATTATCAATTTCGCATTGAATGAACGTTTAAAGAAACAAGAAAGTGAAGTCAATGGCCTTCAAATTCGAGCTAAATGGCTTCCCGATCCCAAATTGATGGGAACAATGCCAGTCCTTTTCACCGACTTGTCATCCAATGAAATTATGTATAGCAAGTTGAATAGTGTTGACTGAATCAATAAGTTACATTCTATACCTTGTATTTTTAGTCTGTGCTTGGTACAACTCCTATTTCTAGTTGGCAATTTGACCCCCATCCCATAACAATTATTGATTAGCACATGGACATACCGAATTGCCTGCCAGTTCAAAGCAGGTGGTCATGTCGTTCTGTTGACGTCATCCGCCTTTTTATGTTCGGAATAACAATCTGTACTTCCCCCACATATTCTATACAAAGACAATAATGGATGACAACACGAAAGACAACCGTACATTGTACCCATATCATCGACCATGTCAATTGTGACCATTCTGTTTAACGCTTCGAGACTGCCAAATAGGATCAATTTGTTTAACACAGAATCACAAAAGCAAATATGTAATGTGACATGCACTGCATAGCCACCGGGATATAACTTGTCTCTGTGGCAACGAACTGCTGATATACATGGATCATAGATTGAAGGGGCTGCCGTACAGAATTTGAAAAACTCTCCCGCGACCGAGTCATAGCCTCTGCATAATTTCACAAGAAACTGATCTCTTGCAGCTTGCAGTGATACCAAACATGGACTTGTAATTGGTATGCTCTAAGGTTTCCAATTTTGACGACAGCCAAAATATTCACTTTGAGTCTTCTTTTTGGAATATTAGGATGATGTCAATAGGCCTACTTGTCTTCCTTTAGGCTAACGAATGTGTAAACCATTCGATCAAGACTCGATCGAAAGTGCAAACAATTTGATCAATTTTATGTTTGCAGTGGTACCAGGGTGGTTCTTGGTTTTTTGGGGGAGGGAAATATACGCTGATCAATGGGTCTCACACTTTTCAACAACACATTAGGCTACTTTGAATGGAATGATAGTCGAGTATATTCGCGATCGACACTGACAAAAAGTTTATATATATATATATATATATATATATATATATATATATATATATATATATATATTCTAGGTTGACAGTGACGAAAAGATCTTGACAAACTTATTGGCAAGTCGAACGAAATAGAGCCGCACCAGTAATTTGTTACAACTCAGCAGTGGTTGAATGTGCATGGAAATCCGTTCAGTATTCATTGTATTCACATCCTGTTTTATCATGAAGACACGTGGAAATATCACGGCATGATATTTAGTAGCGGCACTACTGTGGCTCGAATCTTAAACTATGACGTAGATGGGTTACAACTAGCACACACAGGAATGACGTAAGTGTGACATGTTGGCTTCACCAATCTCAATAATTCAGTAAGTACTGCGTGAGCACTTCATCAAATTATCAACGCGGCCCATTTTTGTTCCCATAAGTGCCAATTTGGGAGGTATTCTGTCGTCAAGGTCAAGACTTCTACTAGGGCTCTTCAAGTATCATTCATTTTCGGAGACCTCTCTCGTCTGATTTGCTTGGTGGTCGACGAGGTGGATATACGTTTGAGCAGAGGTCATTTGCCGAGTGCTAGTAGACCACATGTATGTTTCTGGCCCACGCCACTTCAGAAACATTTTATTAGCCTGGGGCAGCGTAGTTTGACATTGATATAATTAATGTACAAATCAGATTGAACTGAACTGGAATAGCTTACCTAATCGTTCTCTTATACTGTTTTGCAACTTGGATTTAGCTTGAATACCCTTTGATCTCACATATTAACTTAAAATATTACCATGAGAAGTTATTTTAAACCATTACCCACGTACACATTAACAGAACGTACACAGTAGTTTGCAGTGAAGAGACAGGATGGTTTACCTTCGGTGTGTTTATCTCCTTTTGAACACTCTTCTGATAAGCGTCCCTAAATCATTGATGTGGTGGATATCTTTTACATTTACTTCGGAAATGTCAAAGATCTACCAAAGGAACTCGATTTATCCCCGAGTTTAACACAACAGTCACGTCTGCAACTGCTCGGGACATACCTCAACATTTAGAGAAATTACGGGGCTCACGGAGTTCCTAAAATAGAACGGAACAGAAAACACACAAAGGGCAACGACTTCAGAATGTAAGAATGTTCGCGTAAATTAATGTCTCGGTTTTTGTCTCCTGTATTCGATACACTTTTGTGTTTCACAGACAGATCTATATGCACCTGAATATACGAATATCGACCATCATCATTATGTCGACTTTTGAATACCACCATGTATTGTCAAACACACGCCATATCGAATGGTGATGACATCGTCAGATCGTTGATCCGCGACACCGAATGGCATCGTCAGAAATGTATTGGTTTATGAGCTTGAGAAAGCCATGTAGAAAGTGGGGGAGCTTTCTTCTTCAAACGTATTATATGGTGAGGAGATAATAAAAAATCATTCTGATCTAGATCCTGCAAAGTCACCATGAGATCCCAGTTGCTAAGCCTAATTCACCTAGCACTCAGCAAATCATATTCTACTAGTATGTTGTATGCTTGTATGTAGAGACGCGGCACCAAGTTGTATATAAGTATGGTAATATGTATTTTATTTTTCTCTTCATCTTTTGATCACACGTCCAATCAGGGGAATAGATACTTACAGGTCAGTTTCCTGATTAGTAATGACTTTTTCAAGCCTTTGCCTGTCGATGTGTTTAACTCAGGTCAACTGTCCTGCTATAAACATAGTATTACTATCACTAAGGACTGCCTTTGTCAGAGTAGAATTGATGTTGGTCCCCATACAACCTAAGCGGAATTCCAGAGATCATTCCCACAATCTGTGTGAAAATTTGGATATGTTAATTTATTAAAACATTCACTTCCAATACAATTTCACATATTTTTTAATTTGACATGGTGGTGATTTCTGAAAAAAAAAACACACACACACAAAGACATATTGCTGCAATGCTGTATACAAGTACAATTGATTACGGGAGAATTATTCACACAATTTACAATTTCCCCACAACTCCATTAGTTTAGAACGTCATTTGTTCGTGACAAGCATATTGCGCTGTTACTCAGCTGTTTTCACACACTTTCTTTCACACGTGCAGGAGCTGAATCCGACTGGGGAGAGTTGTAAATATAAAAGTTAGAAACGTTAGTTGTTAGTTGTAATTTTCGCCGTATTCTCCTAATGGAAAACTCCCAATGCAACAGAGTCATAGTTTCTTCATTATTTCATATAAAACACTTCTCTTGTATTGGTACCAAACTGTATAATATGAAAAGCCATTACGTCTATTCTACATTGTAACTGGTATGCTATAGATAAGGTATCCAATATTGACGACTGTCAGAATATTCAATCTGATTCTTCTGTGTGGCAGATAAGTTGTCAATACTTGTTTTTCTTTAGGGTTACAAATGTAATATGGCATATAATGATAATGTATGTCAAATATTGTCTTTTTATGCTAATCAGAGTGTAAAGTATTCGATCACAACTCGATTGAAAGTGTAAACGATTTGATCCCTTTTTGGTTAGCAGAATTACCAAAGTGGTTCTTGTTTTGTTTTTTGTTCATGAGGAGGGTATGCTATCATGGACGGTGCTATCATCAAATGTATGCTGGTCGATGAATCTATAACACATTTCTACAACACATTACGCTTCTTTGAGTGAAAATGATGTTCGAGTATACTCGGGGTTGACGTTGAAAAAAATATGGTAACACATTTATATGTGTGACGCTTTGCGTCTGTATATATTTTGTGTTTATGTCCGTGTATACTGTATGTCCATGTTGGTATGTATTACATGTGTACATTATGACTTTTACCAACACTATTCTTGTTTCTGTGGTCAGTTTCCACAGGTGGCAGCACTCTGCCAGGTACATTTGTTTTCTAAGTAGTGTAAATGTCGCCGCCAAGGGCGCCACCACTCATGTATTGCATGGGGAGTGATCCATCTAGCGACACCATTATTATGGTAGGGATGGGCACTAGTACCTCCGAGCGGACCTGTTGTTCAAACAGCATGCCTTCGGTGCTGGTCACCGACTCAGTGCTGCTCACTGACCTGGATCCTGATCCGGACTGGCAATGTTGCTGACAAGTACCAGGTATTGGCGTCATAGCCGACCTGCATTACTCACTGTGGTGATACTGGATGCACTAACGATCGTTAGTGCATCCCACAATGGCCGACAATAAACACGATCAGTTTGGTTTTTAACCATATTCTATCAAATGACAGGTCCATTTGTGATAAATGGACACTCTGAAGGTAGCTTAGTGTATTGGTCAAAGACATGCATAGTTATTTCATGCAGATCACGCTTCTTTGTTTAGATATGTTGAGGAAAAGAATTAGCGAAAAGATTCACCAACGACAAAGGTGAGATTCCCTAACGATATAGGCCTAATACGTGTATACTGTAATAGGTCCATATCATACACCGTTGTGAAATTAGCGAATGTCACCTTAAAAAATAGGAAATCTGTGCTAGAAGATCATCTGTACACATCAATGCATGTCAATTGGTACTTTATTTCACGTTTAACATTTAAATAACGTAGATTTGAATTAATAAAGAAAAGGTCGTTAGGGAATCTTCACATGTTCGTTAGGGAATCTTCGATTTTACAAAAACAATCGTTAGGGAATCTTTCGGCTTTTTCTCAGACGAGTTTTTCATGCTCGAATCAACATAAATCGCCATGTATTTGCAACGAACGGTTGTTTCGTGCACATGAGAATCAGCAGATGCATGTGTGTATCGATCACAATCGTAATTATCGGGAAAATGAAGAAAATTCAAACGAACCGCGAGTGGGTTCGCCATTGCGGGATGCACTAACGATCGTTAGTGCATCCAGTCTCACCACAGTGATTACTGCAGGGGACCTGTTCATCGAGGGAATTGTTACAATGATTTGCTAGTTAGCCCTTGGCTAATCTACAGTTACCCACAACAGCTACACTAGCTTGGGTATATTACTGTGTAGGGGCCTCTTCCCAGGATTGTGGTGATACCTACTCACATTGGGATGTCGCTGCATCGCGACGGTCACAGGCCTGATTCCTCAGCAAAAGCAGTGACACTCACTGGCTTTTGGGCCTCACATCATCGTGAGAACGCTCTGTACATATATATAGCTAGGTAAATCTTTACACGGCTTGTGTAACTATTGCCCAAGTGGCGGAAGTGTGTGACCGTCAGAAGCCGAGATATTGGCTGGAGAGTGTCTTGATCGAGACGGTTTCACACTTGAATGTTCTTGCCAGGATATCGGCAATATCTCCATATCTCTCAGGAGCCAGTATATCGGCTAGAGAGTGTCCTGCCAGGATATCGGCAGTATCTTGTGTATGTTGTTTGCCTAAGTTTAATATGTCTATTCAATGAATGATGTGTGTTATTGCTAAAACTGACTGTCTCTCTGTGTTGCCGGCAAACTTTCGTAAATACTTAGCTGTACACCTGTTCAGCATTGAAATGCTACCACACCAACAAAAGCCAAAATGTGTTACATATGTAAGTCGACTGAAATAGAGCCGCACCGTTAGTTTGTTACAACTTATCGATGGTTGAATGTGCCACTGCACTCCGTTCAATATTCATTGTATTCACATCTTGTAGTGTCATGGACACAAAAGGGACCAACAAGACATGAACACCATGATAGCACGCCGTAGATGGGTACAGCTAGCCCACGCAGGATTGACGTCAGTGCGATGTGTTGGCTTCATCAATCTCATGTCGTGCTCAATAATTAATAATTAAATTATATAAGCATTGTGCACTTCAGCTAATGATCTCCTCACCAAAGCGGCCAATTATACATAATTTGTTCCCATAAGTATGTAAGGCATTTTTTCGACATTGTCAAGTATCATTTATTTTCGGAGACCTCTCACGTCTGATTTGCTGGGCGATCGGCGACGATGACATTCATTGGGTACAGTGTAATTTGCTGAGTAATGACAGAGCACGTTGACATTGAAATAATGAATGTACAGACCAGATTGAACGTCGGAACGAACTGGAATACCTCATCTAATTGTTTTCTAAGAATGATGTGCAGCTGGGATTTACCTTTTAATCTCTTGCATAATAACAGAACGCAGATACTACATGTAGTTATCAATGAAGAGACATGATGTTTCTCTTTCGACGCGTTAAGCTCCTTTAATTCTTCTGATAAGCGCCATTGGACCATTCATGTAGGGGATATACTAGTATATCTTTTACATTTAGTTCGGAACTTTACCTAGGGAACACGATGTATCACCGAGTCTAACACAGCAGTTATGCCACTACCCGAACATATCTCGATATTTAGAGAAGTTACGGGGCTCGTTGGGTTTTCAAAATAGAACGAAACAGAAAAAAAACACAAGCAACGACTTAGGAACGTAGGGATGTTCGCATGAGTTGAATGCCTCGAATTTTTCTCCCGTATTCAGTATTATTCTAAATTTTATCAACATGTACATGACTATATGGATATCGCCTATCATCATTTCCAAGCGTTTGTCAAATTAGGTGTTGAAAGCAATAAGTAATGACAGTATCTCAGTACCACCATGTAATGTCAGACACACGTCATATTGACTGATGATGGCATCATCAGGTCGTTGATAAGCGATACCAAATGGCATTGTCAGTAATGTGTTGATTTATGAGCGTGCAAAAGCCATGTAAAAAGTAGGAGAGATTCCTCCTTTGGACGTATATGGCAGGGAGATGAAAATATGGAGAATGATAAATGTGAAATATGAAATGCGGTTGAATCACGTTGCATGTCGTCTTTATTGTTTGAGAGTACACAATAAACATAGATGTCAATCCAGACTTCTAATTGCAAGGTGATATCTTCTAATTGCAAGGTGATGTCGCTGTTTTGACCGGTAATCTACGTATTTGTCACAAACATGATGCCTAGACCATAACAGTGTCTGAAGGGAAGTCCAGAATTACTATTCAGTCGAAAAATATTGGACTTCGCCTTCCATAACACCATTGCAATGTGATTGACTTTTTCGGGTTAAGAGCAAGGTCGACAGTCGACAACACCGTCATAAAATTCAGATATGAAGCAGCAAACCAGCTCAATAGTCCTTGGTGTCTTCAGTAAATCACTAAAGGAAATAACGTCCAGCAATTGTAATCTGTTTGGATTATATCAACACCAACTGATTTGTTGCTTTAGCCACCAAGATGCCATGGATAGATTTGTTACCTACAACTTTTGATCCTAGGGTGATACTTAGTCCCATGAACGTTAGACTCGATATTGATGGCATGATGAGCTAATTGCACGCAAATTTGTCATATATTATTTAATTGATGTTCATCCTCTTCAAGGACGCATTTGATGGATTATAATGTGTTACTCACTGGTTACAAAAACGAACACAATACATTGTACCTGTATCTAAAGTAGATGTATCAACTCCATAGAAACACGATAAGGCTGTCATGGAAACTGGCATATATCCATTGTCACCAATGAGAGGCGTGAAACTGAACACACAAATTCTTGATTACTTTTAGTGACACCGGATACATACTTTCAAAGTCACTGTAAACCTTTAGAAAAAACGATTCAGTTTGCAAGACTGACTAGTCTAAGAATACACCTCAGCAAGGAAAATATACCACGTAGATCAATCAATAAATGACCTGCGATTCAACCAACCAAATTTGACTAAGACATAGCTATATAACTACACTATATGGTTCTTTTATTAAACATCATTTCACAATATTTGTCTAAAGTGAGTCGAGACTGATCAGTTAAAAACTACTTTGTATGTACCATCGGGGAAGTTAACTGAGGTGATGCGGACGATATGGACATCTTTATCATCAACACATTCTGATCTAAACCCCCGAGGACATAGCGAGATGATGGATAGTAGTCTGTACTGTTTTGATGAGATCCCAGATACTATGCTTTATTCACATTGCACCTTGATTTACATTGTTCCTGGGTTTTTTCGGGCAAATAGATGCTTACAGATCAGTTTCCTGATTCGTAATGACTTCTATCCTCCTATCCTAAAACGATCACCATTTTACATGACAATCCATTGATTTTTAGTTTGACATTGTGGTGACAATTCAAAAATGAAACGATTACAAGTATAATGCTGCTGATGATTGCCAAACAAAGCAACAAGTTCCCCTCAACTCCATTAGTTGAGAACACCCTCTGATTGTGACAAGCATGTTGTGTTGTCGTTCAGTTGCATTCATAGCACGCAGAAGTTATAAATGTACCTTTTAAAGATAATGAGGTTCTTTTTTCAAATCGAGTGTGTTTTTGTTTTAATGGAAATGTGATTTTCTTTGCGAGGTAGGAAATATTACTGTTGGTTTGCATGTGGTGGAAATGGAAAGACATTGGTTCACAACCTTGGCAATGGCATTCAGCTCGTGTCCGAAGGGTTGAACTGATGTATATGGAGCATAGATTGAAGTTTTGGCCGTATTCCTCGGAATTTGGAAAACCCTCACTGCAACGAGTCATAGTTTCCGAATAAATTCACAAAAAAAACTCTTGCAGGGATACCAAATTACAAAAAATGGGAAGACATTACAACTATTTGGGTTTGCAATTGGTATTACAAGGCAACAAAAGAGAAATAGTTTCTAGCCACTCTTGATGTCTGCGTCAAATCACCAGAAATATGTTACCAGATAATTGATGTAATTTCATTTCTTTATACCTATGCTGTTTTTGCTCTCATTGAGATAATGCCATAATTGTAAACAATTTTACAGATCATAATCATAAACAATTTTAAGATCTCCTTTGGAACGCTGCATTGGAACAAAGTATCTATTTCTGGGTTTTGTTTCTCCCTTATGATAATATTATCTTAAGAAAACCATGGGTAACCCATAGCTAAATGCAAGAATGTGTTCTATATTTTCTCTAGGTTCATACAAAATATATGGAGGCATAAAAGGAATGAATTAAGATATTTGTCACATATGCGCATATCATATTATGCTTAACATGTATGATATTGCAATGGTTTGGTAATAACAAATTGATACCCGAGTATCAATTTGTCTGAATATTTATCAGGCTAGACAAGACAGCTTCCAGATCCCAATGTGATGGGAACCATACCACTCGATTTGACAGATTTGTCAATGGAAATATGCCGAGATAGCATTCTATATATATTGTATTGTTTTTAGTTAATGCTTGGTGTACCTCCTTTGTCTAGTTGGCAATTTGATCCCTACTATTATTCCATTACAATTATTGATTAGCACATGGCAGTTTACAATGTGATTTGAAGCAGGTGGTGATATCGTTCTGTTGACGTCATGATGTTCATCGGCGTTTTATGTTCGCAATAACAACATGTACTACCCCCACACATTCTATTCCAAGAAAACATTGGATGACAACACGAAAGACACATGTTCATTATATACATGTCATACCATATCAATTGGGATAATCCTGTTTAGCGCTTTGAGACTTCCAATTATGGTAATATCATTTTGTTTAACACCAATAAATCACAGACGCAATTATGTTTTGTGACATGCTCATTGCATAGGCAGTGGGATTCAACTTGTCTCTGCGGGGAAGAATGGATAGAGCATAGAATGAAGTTTTCACCATACAACAGAGTTATAGTTTCTACATACTTTCACGTGAAAGTGTCCTCTTGCAGTGTTACCAAACTATAAAATATGAGAAGACATTACATCCATTTTGGTTTGTGATTGGTAGGCTTTATATATAGTTTTCAATATTGAAGACAGCAACAATATTCAACTTGAGTCTTCTGTGTTGCATATAACGTCAATGCTTGTCTTTTTCAGGCTAACGAATATAATGTGACATATATCGATAATGTTTGTCAATACCAGTCTTACTTTAGGCTAACAAAAGTGTAAACAATTCGATCACAACTCGATAGGAAGTGTACACATTTCAATCAAATTACGGGTTTGCGGCATTACCAGGGTGCAGTTGTTTTCTTTAGGGGAAGGTGAGTTATCGTTACTACATCATCGAATATAAGCTGATCAAAATCTAAAACACATTTTAGCAACACATTATGCTACTTTGAGTGATATAGGCACGTTTGTTTTGTATCCAGACTGAGGATAAGAGTAGTTTATTCGAGACACTGGCCAAAAGATCCTAACATTATTTACATATATAACTCCATTGAAATAGAACCGCACCAATAGTTACAACTCAGCAATGGTTGAATGTGTCATTGTACTCCGTTCAGTATTCACATCGTGTTGTATCATCTACAAAAGTGGAGCTATCAAGGCATGACAACTCTTACCAACGTCGAATGTTGGGACGGAAAAGGTACGCATCTTCTACTATGACGTCGTACATGGGTACAACTAGCACACACAGGAAATACGTCAGCGCGATATGTTGGCTTCATCAATCCCATATCGTACTCAATAATCCAGTAAGTACTGCGTGAGCACTTCAGCAAATTATCCCCACATCAACACAACCTATATTTGTTCCCATAAGTGCCAATTTGTGAGGTATTCTGTCGTCAAGGTCAAGACTTCTACAAGTGCTCTTCAAGTATCGTTCATTTTTGGAGACCTCTCACACCTGATTTGCTGGGCGATCCACGATGTTGATATACATGTACGTTTGAGCAGAGGTCATTTTGCCGTGTGATTTCAGACTGAGTGTATGTTTTTGGACCATGCTGCTTCAGAAACGTATTACATTTTGTTTTGCTCTGGACAAGCTTAGTTTGACATTAAATAATGAATACATACCGGATTGAACTGCACTGAAATAGCTTCTTTAATCATTATCTAATAATGATTTGCAACTTGGATTCAACTTGACCCTTTGATCTCACACAATAACTTGATATATCAGCATTAAAATTTATTTCAAACCATTATTCACGTACACAATAACAGAACGTATATTCTAGTTGTCAATATAGTTATTCTAAGTCATTAATGTAGTGGATATTTACTCAGAAAATGGAGCCAACAAAGGAACACGACTTATTCCCCAGTCTAACACATTAGTCATTCTTCAGAACTACCCGGGACATATCTCAATATTTGGAAAAATTACGGAGCTCACGGAGTTCCCAAAATAGAACAAAGCAGTGAAACAACAGGCAACGACCTTGAAATTAGGGATATTCGCGTGAGTTAATGCTTCGTTTGTTATCTTCCATAGTCAATATTTTTTGTGTTCCATAAGCAGATTTACATGTACATGATTATGTGAATATCGACCATCACCATTTAGGAGTATTTTGTGAAAGTCAGAAATAATACGGTCAAAAAATTAATGTGATACTGCTCGTGCTTGGAAAACACTCATAACAAGAAAATGCAGCTAACTGCGGGAGACGACATTAGAGCTCGAGCACACCATCAGCACCACGAGACCTGAATATATCTTACACCCCCCCCCCCCCCCTTACAAAAAAAGAAAATTGAAACATATCATGTCCCACATGATTCCAATTCATTCCCGTATATTATGATGAAACACATAGGCCTACTTCAATCATATTCCTAATGAGTAAACATTTATTTTGAACTGAATGAAACAGATACGCCTGATAAAATGATATTGAACATCATTAATATTTCCTTAAAATATTGGAAACTATGAGGAATATCTGCATCTGATATCATGATATAGATAACACATGCATACTGAGCAAATTAAAAGACCAGTTTAAAATAAAAAGGTTTCGCAACCCAGCATGGAACACCTTGTCATGTGATAAAATATGTCCAATTACGGTAAATGTAGTCGTGGTACCGTAGACGAATCGTTGTGTTTACTTCATTACGCCAAAGAAGGCCGCACGCAAGGTTACATGTACATGCATGCACAAAATGCTGCACAGAAAATTGTACGTTCCAAAGTACGCGTCATTGCGGTAAAATTTGCTTTGCATTCTGGGAACGTGAATTTCCATCGGCTCCGCCATTTTGACGTTTTCCAGACGAGCTGACCATTTTGCGTAATTTTCTCAAACCTAACACATCGATTTATGCATAATATATCTGCGGAATATTCAAAGCTTTCCATCAAATCGAGAGATTTTATGTCAAGGACGAAGAAAATACTCATTTGAAGTAGGTGTACAAAGATTTACATGCGAAAACGGGCGTCGATAGGTTGGCATGAAACCTCCATAAAAAAGTCAGCACATAGACATGTAGAGAGTTGGGGGCTTCGCCCCCAACGCTCTAATGTCAAAAATAATATTGCTGTAATGCTGTGTTCAAGTACAATTGATTACGGGAGAATTATTCACACATTTTTCAATTTCCCCACAACTCCATTAGTTGAGAACGTCTCCTGATCGTGATAAGCATTTTTCGTTGTCGCTCAGTTGCATTCATAGACTGTTTCACTGCACGCGTAGCTGCTGCTTCCGACTGGGGAGAGTTGTAAATACAAACGTTATAAATGCACTTTTTAAAGATGATGAGCTTCCTTTTCAAATGGTCTGTCTGTTAGTTTTCGTGGAAATGTGACTTTCTTTGTCAGGTCAGAAATGTTCGAGACTATCGTGGATTACTGTTGGTTTGCATGTGGTGGAAATGGAAAGACAATTGGCTCACAACACAGGCAGTGGGATCCAGCTTGTGTCTGCGGTGATCACGTGATGTTCATGGAGCATGTAGACCTATAGTAGTTTTCGCCATATTCCTCGGAATTTGGAAAACTCTCACTGCAACCGAGTCATAATTTCTGCATACTGTATTGGTCCAAATAGTGGCTCATGCCATAACAGTAGCACGCCCCCCTCTTTTCTCCGAAAATGTTCGATTTTTGTAACTGCATTTCACTTCATATCTTTCTAATAAACTCTTCAAAGCGTTTCACTTCATATCTTCCTAATAAATATGTGTTCCAATCCACATATTTATGTTATTTGAATCATAATCAAGAGGATTGGAGGATATATGTAAACTATTAAGTGGTTTTCTGAAATTCGACCTCAAATTTCATCTCTTTTTTGCGCAAGATACTACAGGAGGTCTTGCTCTGGCCGTGCTATTATTAGGACCAATACGGTAATTTCACAAGAAACTGCTCTCTTGCAGTGATACCAAAATATGAAATATAAGAAGACATTACATCTATTTTGGTTTGTAATTGGTATGCTGTATATGCTATATAAGGTTTCCAATATTGAAGACAGTCAGAATATTGTATTTGAGGCTTCCGTGTGGCATATAACTTGTCAATTATGTTTTTCTTTAGGCCTAAAATATAATGTGGCGTATAATGATAATGTATGACTCAATACTTTTTACAGGTTAACAAGAGTGTAAACTATTCGATCAAAGCTCGATCGAGAGTGTAAACAATTTTCGAAGAGTTAACAAGGTGTTTTTTATTCATGGGGAGTGTAGTTCGCGGTGCTATCATCGATTATATACTGGTCGACGAATCTCTAACACACTTCAACAACATATTATGCTACTTTGAGTGAAATGATATTCGAGTATACTCGAGGTTGACACTGGAAAAAAAATATGCTAACACATTATGTCAGTCGAGATAAAGCTCCTGTAAGTTGTTACAAAATTATCAATGGTTGATTGTGTCCGTTCAGTTTTCACTGTATTCACATCCTGCTGTATCACGGAGACAAGTGGAAATATTAAGACATGAACACTCTTAATAGCGGTCCTACCAACGTTGCGACGAAAAATGTATGCATCTTATACTATGACGTGGATGGCTACAGCTAGCACACGCAAGAATGACGTCAGTGCGATGTGCTCTGTAATTCAGTAATTAAATTATATAAGGACTGTGCACTTCAGCGTATTATCCCCAAATCAACGCGGCCCATATTTGTTCCCATAAGTGCCAATTTGTGAGGTATTCTGTTGGCAAGGTCAAGATTTCTGCTAGAGCTCTTCAAATATCATTCGTTCTGGGAGAACTATCACGCCTGATTTGCTTGGTGATCGGTGAGGATACGAGTAATATTCGGTGGGTATAGTGTGGAGGTAATTTGCCGAATGATGGCAGAGCAAGCACATGGATGTGTTTATGGACAACACCGCTTCAGACACATAATACATATTGCCATAGGGCAGTGCAGTTTCACGTTGAAGTAACGAATGTACAGATCAGATTGAATGTCGAATCAAACTGGTATACCTTTTTTACTTTTCTATTTTACTACACTTTATTTGTTATTTGTCTCTATATTTTGTTTCTCTATATATGTACCAGTTATATGCAAAGTTTGAATGTGGCATGTATCCAATTTGTTGAATATGTGTCCAATTTGTTGAATATTTGTTGAATATGTTGTGAATAACATACATGAATATGTTCATGTATGTTAATATAATTTGGATGTAATAATAAAAAATAACTTGGTTACTCGTTTTCTACTAATGATATGTAACTAAGAATCGGTTTGAATTTACCCTAATATCACATAATAACCCAATATACCATCAGGGAAAGTTTATTTTAAACGATTACCCACGTACATAAAAACAGAATGTACAGAGTATTTTCCAATGAAGAGACATGGTGGTTTTCCGTCGACGTGTTAGCTCCTTTTAAACAGTCTTCTGGTGAGCGCCACTAAATCATTCATGTAGTGGATATCTTATACATTTACTGCGGAAATGTCAAAGATCTACCAAGAAACTCGATTTATCCCCGAGTCTGACACAACTGTCACGTCTTAGAACTACCCGGAACATATCTCAATATTTAGAGAAATTACAGGGCTCATGGAGTTCCTAAAATAGACAAGCAGTAAAACAACAGGCGACGACTTTGAGATGTAGGGATATTCGCGTGAGTTAATGCTTCGGTTATCTTCCATAGTCAATACTCTTTTGTGTTCCATAAGCAGATTCACATGCACGCGAATATGTGAATATCGACCATCACCATTTAGGAGTATTTTGTGAAATTCGGTGTTGAATGTAATATGTATTGGCAGTGGTGAGTATGCCCTAGGAACCGACATTCACTTCAATACCACCATGTATTGTCAAACACACGCCATATCGAATGGTGATGACATCGTCAGATCGTTGATCCGCGACACCGAATGGCATCGTCAATAAAGTGTTGGTTTATGAGCTTGAGAAGGTAAGGGAGCTTTCTTCTTCAGATGTATTATATGACGGGGAGATAAAACACATGTAGAAAGAGATATATGAGCAGTTGATTTTCGTTACAGATCGTCTCTATCGTTTTAGAGTACACAATAAACATAAATGTTTATTCAAACTGGATGAATGATCGCTATTAATGGCAGGGTACAATTGCTGTTGATGACAGATAGTCTACGTAATTGTTACAAGCATGATCATTATACCATAACAGTGTCAAAGGGGAAGTCCAGAATAACCAAGATGTCCAAGATTATTGGACATTGACCTCCATAAAACCATTGCGTCTTGATTGACTTCTTCAGGTTAAGAGCAAGGTCGCCAAGAAAGGCATTGTCAGCTTTCAACTCATAAAAGAGTGTTTCATACCAAATCATATCCCCGCCAATTTAGTTGTGCCAACGATTCTTGGGAGACACGTGCACCTATTCGGAAATGAATCTGGAGAGTTTGACAAACGCACAACGTCGTAAAATTCAGATGGGAAACGCCAAACCAGCTCAAAAATCCTTGTTGTGTTCAGTAAGTCACTAAAGGGAAAGATCCCCAGCAATTCTGATATATGTATATCATTCCAATACCAACTGATTTGTTTTGGTTGCCACCAACAATCTTTGAATAGATTTGTGACCTACAACTCCGTATAATCCCAACTTCCCAAGGCGGTATCTACGAGCGTAGAACTCGATATTGATCGCATGAGGACCTCTTTGCACACAAATCTGTCATCCTTGATTGATGTTCATTCTCTCGAAGGATGCTCTGATGTGTTACTCACTGGTGAAAACATTGAACACAATACATTGTACATGTACACGTAGAAACAATATCAACTCAGTAGAAACACAATGAGGCTATCACAGAAACTCGAATACATCTATATCCATTATCACCGATGAGAGGCGTGAATTCTTGATTACTTTTAGTGACACCGGATTCATACT
Source organism: Terebella lapidaria (assembly GCA_949152475.1). Taxonomy (NCBI): domain Eukaryota; kingdom Metazoa; phylum Annelida; class Polychaeta; order Terebellida; family Terebellidae; genus Terebella; species Terebella lapidaria. Next base: position 28,771,524 of record OX424561.1, on the reverse strand, counting down.
TTTAAAGTCACTGCTTTTCACATGTGAACCTCCAAGAAATACCGATTCAGTGTGCATGGCTATCTAATCTAAGAATACACCTCAGCAAAGAAAAATATATCGCGTAGATCAATCAATAAATGACTTGCGATTAACCCAACCAAATTTGACGGAGATTTATCCCCATATACCCTGAGGGCCTTAGTTAAACTCAATTTCCACATATTTGCCTGAAAAAAAGTCAAGACTAATAAGTTACTATATATGTCCAAATAATACACTACTGTTGATGTTTTCCATCTGGGGAATCATTGAGGTGATGCAGACGACATGGGTATCTGTATCGTTCACACAATCTGATCTAGACTCCGCGAGGTCATTGTGAGATCCCAGTTACTAAGCTTAATTCACCTTGCACTCAGCGTATCATATACTATGTTGTATGCTTGTATGTAGAGACGCGGCACCAAGTTGTATATAAGTATGAAAAACGTGTTCTGTTCTTTTTTTCATCTTTTAATCAGACATCCAATCAGGGAAATAGACGCTACAGGTCAGTTTCCTGATTCGTAATGACTTTTCCTACCCTTTGTATGGCACTGTGGTTGACTCAAGGCCACTGTCCTGCTATAAACAGACGTATACATAACAAGGACTGTCTTCGTTAGAGCGGAATTGATGTCTTCCCCGTACAGTACATTTCAGTCAACATTCAGGGATTTTGTCAACCGTTTGTCTCATTACGTTGATATTTTATTTTATCAAAACAATCACTTCATGACCACTTAACACGACAATTCATCAATGTTTAGTTTAACTTTGTGGTGAAAATTCGGAAATACAAAAACAAATATAATACTGAACATCACTGCAAAAAAACACACAATATTGTTTTGTATGGGTACAATTGATTGCGGCAGAATTGTTCACACAATTTTCAATTTCCCAACAATCCCATTAGCTCAGAACGTCCCCTGTTCGTGCCGAGCATATTGTGTCGTCGCTCAGTTGTATTCACAGACTTGTTTTCATCACACGCGCAGATGCCGACTCAGACTGGGGAGAGTTGTAAATGCAAAAGTTATAAATGTACTTTTTAAGATGATGAGGGTTTTTTTTATCAAAGCGAGTGCCTGTGTGTTTTCATGGAAATGTGATTTTTTGCCTGGTAAGAAATGTTCGGGTATCGTTGATTACTGCATGTAAGTTTGCATGTGGGGGAAATGGCAATGTAATTAAATCACAGTTTGAGTGCACTTCATAATATTGAAATGTAACGCAACAAACAATAACATGTTCTTGGAATGGAAAGTAAAACTAGTCTTGTAATTGCAAGTATAAATAAATATTTTTCCCCAACTTGAAAACAACCCCGTGTTAGATATTAGGTAAAAGCATAATTATTAAGTTCATATTCCCATGTTCATGCTAGCAGATCTCAGTAAGCCATAATCCGATACTGGTTTGAACAAAATCTCACAGTTCCCATACGGGGCCATGTATCAAGAAGAGCCAGCTGAACTTTATTTGGTGTCATTGACATTGTTACTTAATGCCAATGCAAATCAGCCGTGGTGAATGATAGGTTCATAGAACTCTTGCCTGTACACTGTATGGCACGTGAAAGTGTAAGGAAACGCGTCATACTCATAATCTAAATGCAATTTGAGATGTAGTCTACATGCCCTTTGACGTGTGCTAATTTGGCTTCAATTGGAATGTACTGGATGCAACTGTCATTTACTGACGTCTGACGGTAATTTGTACCCCCTCTCGTAGATGGCTATGACGTCAGACAATAACTTAATTGAGAGAGGGTCAAGTGGCATTTTAGGTGTTATTCATAGTTACATGGTGCTGATGTAATGAATTACCTGGATAGGTAGGTATATATCAGCACCGGACAAGTATTTAATATTGCATAATTATTGTTTGCAATCATTTCAACACCACACATTGTTAGGATTTTAACTCCACACAGTTCTGTAATCAATTGACTTTATAACAAATATATTTTATTTTAATAATTTCAGCTGCCACAGGTTGAAATGTTTTAAATATTTGTGTGGTCCTCCATCTGCAATACGTTTACATCCACTTTAATATAGTATGGTAATATAATTATAAGTCCATCTATGATGTTACATGTACATCTATAAAATGAAGAGATTGCTAACGTTGGTTTTTTAAAGGATAAGTTCTTCAAATGTCGATACTGCTAATCCGGCCTTGCTTTCTTCAGGAAAAGGATTTCAAAGCGACCATCGATTTTTAATGCAAATAACACGCATATTTTTCAGCAATATTGTGAAATCTGATATATATCAAGCAACATTGTATTTTGTTATTTATCAGATGACTTCATCTATTCGTCCATTGCTATCCGACTGACATTCTAACTTGTATGTCCAGATCTGTATGTACCGCTAGGCGTTTGATTCCAGCAAATACTAATTTCAGTGGAGTTTCAATTCTTGACATAGCTCAGGTTATTTTTTAAAAATGTTTAAACCGTTCTGGGAGTGTTTGTTTTGTGTGTAAGGTGGACACAGCCATATTTCACCCACTGTCTGCCTCTGGTGTTGCCAGTGCGATTTTGAATATAACTGCAGTAACAAGTTATATGGCTTTGATTCTATTTTGAAGCTTATTCACTCCAAGTGCCCTGCCGGCATTATCCGAATAGTGTTTGTGTTTCTCTCAAAAGATTGATATTACATTAATGAGCTTAAATTACCTTCTCCTCCTAAACTTTCATATCACTTAATTTACTTGAATACTGCATGTATTACAGCTTGACCGCCCTCAAAATGAATCATGCACTGGAGTATAAAGTGACATAATCAAATAACATACCTCTCATTGTTACACTGAACGTCATACCCTGTTAAATGACATGGTATGTTTTACCATTTCTGTGACGAAACTTACTAGAAAATTACAGTCACGGGAACTGTCACGCGTTTTTGAACGTGCAGCGTGTCAGTGATTATCAACTACTGTTGTCCTTGTAAAATTGTCTTATTTAGTAACCTTTCGCATAAAAAACTCATAATAATTCAACAAATTCTTCATGAAAGCAGGAAGGGTAAACATTCCAAATTTTCAACTTAAGTACGAACGAGAATTGAATGATTTTTAACGGATAAGGTTGTATGTACTACATGTATGTAGTGGTGAAAACATGCATCTATGTGATATGGAATATCACAGAAATAATGCACCAGGTGTCGCATTCACATTTAAAAAAGTCCAGAAAATAATAATCACATCTTCATACACATTTTCGTAGTTCATGATCATCATAAAATACCAAAAAATTCATACCAGCTGTATTCGTGTGGGCTAGAAACCAGACATAAATATAAAAAAATGATTTGTTGTTCGCACCTGCTGCGACTTTGGTGATACTGATCTCATTTATTTTCATAAAATAACTCCCTAATTTATATCTTTAATGAGAGTTCTGGGATCAAAGTATTTACCAGTTTTTTCCCCAATCGCGGTATCGATGAATTTGTGACTACATATCTGACTTTTCGCCATCAGCAAATTCTACGACACACATTCGTCACAATTTGTAATAGTAATTGGCATTGAAAGCTCAGGTATTTACATCTTGCTGTATATGTGAATTCTATTATCTCAGGATTCAACACTTTGTATGGATTATTCAAATACGTGCCAGTATTACATATGGACATCTAGCAGAGTAGAAAAAAAAATTATTCCACCGTTCCAAATTCAATAATTTTAGACGCTGAACCCTGAATATTTATAAGGAGTATGTGCCAGGATGACTTGTGACTTGTACTCACTGTCTCTGATGTGCACGCAGGCCTATAGATGCCTTGAAACACCAAAGCTGATCAAGGCACATATTATTAATTCATCTGAACAACCGTTGTTGACAGAAACACACCTTTATCGGCATTTAATCATAATAATTCCCACCAAGTCGATGAATCTTTATTCATCATCATATTGTGTTCCTTCTTTTTGGTCCTACACCAGTTTCTCCGTTCATGTTGGCCAGTGTGTATTCTAACGTCGTGTGGCTGTCTTGAAAGAGTTGTACTCCCAGCCTTTCATTCCTGGTTTGATCATACACCCAATTAGTTCAGAAGATGTTTGCGGATAGCTTTTTGATTTCCTGTTTCGACGAGGTAAAATGATGTCTAGGAGATGTCTAGGAGCATACAAATTTTCGACGAGATGTCTAGGAGCATACAAATTTTTGCATTACGTGCATTACAATATTAATATAGTGTGTGCAAATACCGTTTACCACTCGACAATGTTTTTTTCTTAAACGATAATCATTGTACAGGTATAAAATGTCTGGTGATATCAATACATCATGCTCATAACATAAGATGATGAGATATGATATTTTCTCTGTACCGTAGTCATTGTTAGTACCCACCAGTTAAGATACAGCCTAGGCTGTCATTAGGTGCTTTGTTCGCAATATTCAGAAAGTCTGGAGTGACCTCATTAGTTGACTTCATTAATGGATATCAAGTCTGTTGTGTTGACGTACAGAAACTCAATAAGTTCCTGGCATTCCCAAAAATAGCCGATTTCAGAGGACAGCAGTTATTTGGTGGTAGAATATGTATCATATCAAACATATGGACATCTACACCCAACTACATCCTGACAAGAGGGTTATTACAGAAGTATACAGATATCTCTTGTCGACTCTTTGATGAGAGGCGCCAAATTGAACTGACAAAACCCTAGGCGTGCGCACCGAAGCAATCTGCTTTAGACGATTCTCCAGTTGTGTTTAGAAGGTATCTGTATAAGCTTGTACCATAAATTAACCGTAATGTACGGTTTGATTTTACGTTCGTTCTTGTCTAATAATGGGGAAAACCGACAAATCTTTCAGGCTGATACTGCCGAAAAAGCTATGTAGGTCAATAAATGTATATTATCATTGAATTACAGCTACACTCGAGCTATTGCGTCGAAGGTTGAATCTTCGCAATTTCACTCCGTCCAGTATTCATCAAACCCTACACATGGAGATAAGTGGAACAAATCTCAAAACTAAACAATCGTTCGGGCCGAATAAAATGTACCTACATGTACTTTCAGCTAACGCACATGGGCACACCCCCATTCGGTGTTGGCCTCATTACCCACATATGTCGTGCTCAATTATTCAGAGTACCGCAAACTCAAGCACATTATATCTGCATCAATGTGCCTAATGCCACACATTTGTTCCCATGAGTGTCAATTTGTAAGGTATTCTGTCGGCAAGGTCAAGACTTCCACTGGAGCTGTCAGAGTGCTGTATTTTTCGTTTCTCTGAGACATCCATAAGCATGTGTAATTTGGTGTGTATTCAGCAAGAGTAGTATAGTAGAGTTGTTTGAACTGAGGTTGTTTCCTTAGTTATTGTAGATTACATTCACATGTTTTATGGACAGTTTCATTTGGGATTAAGTAGCAAATGTAGATGTTTCATTTCGAACAATGATTTTCAAATTGAATTAAATTTGAATTTACCCATGTATTGTAAGTATCAAACTATTACCACCAATAATAGCAACACATATCACTGTAATATATCATCATAAAGTTCTGTTGTATACGTGTGTACAACGTGTGTACAACATGTATATTTCTGAATACAGTATGTAGAAAGACACGCTGGTGTATTGTCCTTCCACCGTACTTATACCGGTTAAAATCATTGATTCATTTGAGCAAAGTATATCCCCAGGGAATAATTTATCTGGAGGCTACAATAATTCCATTGGAAAATGTTGTATGAATATTACAGGTATTCATGAGCTTGAAAGGTGTCGAATATGCCAATATTAGGCATGAGATATATACATCGTCTATTCGTAAAGTTCAATGGCACATGTTGTTTGAATAGTGCAATTATTCCAGTGATCAAATGCAAACTAAATCGAACTGAACCAATATTATATAAATATAGGCTCAGTTCAGAAAAAAAAATACTACAGAAGTCTTACAATTTGTCATTAGCTGACGATGCGATATGTTTTTGTGGAATTGATGCAGAAAACAGAACCGTGTCGTAACAGTTTTGTATGCTTTTTATTTGCTAAATCCAATGGGGCAACAAGGAACAAACTTCAGGAAGCATTGCTGAAGCTACCATATCGGTGTCTTTTGTCCTAATAAGTGCACATGTCCTTGATTGATGCTCAGCCCCTTTGATGCATTGATAGATGCTATTAGTATTATGTTACTCACTGGCGAAAACACTCGACACAATACTTATATTACACGTAGATATATCATCTCAGATAAGAAAATAATGCTATCATGGAACCTCGAGGACCTACATTGTCACCGATGAGGGACGTGAAATTTAACACACAAATTCTTGATAATTTTTTGGTGATACCAAGATAATATTCTGAGATGTTTTGTTTTGTTTTTTCTCTAAGGAAGTTACATATCTTGAAATGCTTCCGAAAGTATAGATCATTCAGAGTGTGAGAGTAAAATATTGTGGAGTAACGAATGGACAAAGATCAGACCCACTCAACCAGCAACACATAATAGTACCACGTGCTCCATCCAACTAAATTCCCTGCATCAATGCGTGTGAAACAATAATGTACTCGTAATGTGGATCGCCCCAAACTACGGACAGAATACATATCAATACAGTAGCGGTTTATAATAATGACGCAACTGCAAAGTGGGGATGTGTTTGGAATACATGTTCACATATCAGTTTTATTCATGTACCTCATTCTGTTCCCTCACTGTTGATGATAGTATGGGATGATATTATGTGACGTAATCGCGGGAATGGGAAATCATACCACCAGGAAGTAACATGCTACCATAGTCCTTACACCAATGTAGCTCCTTTTATTTAGTTCTATTGCAAAACGGTGTCTGACGACTTGCTTGGGCGTGGATATATGTCCTATATGACCTTGATGACTGATGTTCTTTTCTTACGAAGAGTATTCTGATGAGTGGACTGACGTTACGTGTGACGACATTTACCCCAGTGCTAGTATGACTTGTAGAGTGTGACTTGTAGAGGCACGTACGCTTACAGTGGCTGCTATTATGTCGATGGTTTTGGGTTCCACGTGCTGAATTATTCAAAAGAAAACCCTAAGTTTAACCAACATGCATCGTGAGCCGTCAACCAATATGTTATAACAGTGAATTAGAATCAGTATATCGAAGATGTGTATCAACATGCAGTCTCCCAGTTTGACATAACTGATAGTAATTTATTGAACAAAATTGATCAGAGATGCTAGCTATCACAGAAGATTGAGAACCGTGAAATCGGTGTTCAGCAACGGTGGAAGGTATTGGCATTCATGTTCAATTGATATACTTCGTCCTAACGTCACGAGAACATGTCGAAAACTCCAAGTATATGAACACAATAAGTTGTGGTTAGCTAACCTCTCCAAAACAAATTGAGATGGTAATTGACACGATCATTTATACATTCCACAAACGTTAATTGCCCCTCGGTGTTCTTCGTATTATATTTATGGTTCTCATTGTCTCGTGTCGTCTATTCTCTCCTATTTTAATCCCCGGAAATTCGCTAAATATTGAGATATGCCCCGACAGTTTCAAGACGTGACTGCAGTGTTAGACTCGGAAATAAATCGAAGCTCCACGGTATATGTTTGACATTTTCCCAACTAAGGGTAAAAGAAGTTGATTACTTGATTGATTTGTTGACATTTATCCGAACAAGGAGAAGCAAACCAAGTCTTAGATAGCACATTCATAGAGCGTTTTATTTCTTCGGAAACAAATACTAGTCTGCTATTATTGTGATACGTACGTGAACGCTTTTCCTTTTTGGAAAACAAGGTACGTCTGACATGTGAAAAACACGACGTGGAACTCGGATCAATTCCCCTCAATTCATTCAATTTGATATACTTTTATTGCAGAAATCTAACATGAATGATGCATTATTAACAGTAGTAATATGCTCAGCATGCAGAATGAAATTTTTGCGTAAAATCTGAATAGGCCTACGTGAAAAAAAAAAATGTCAACGGTGATGTACGCTGGCGAGAGTCAAATGTGATATCTTCTGAAGCATGATGTGGCCAAGAAGCAGATATATAACGTATACCCTACCATTACTGACCGAACGACCTTTATTACCCTTGCTGATTACCCGGCAAATCAAGCGTAAGAAGTCTCAGAAAAACGAATGGTAGGAGTACTTGAGGAGACTAGCAGGTCTTGACCTTGCCGACAGAATACCTCACAAATTGACACTCACGATAACAAATATATGGGATTAGCGTGACTTGATGCAGGGATTTACTTGAAGAAGCACGTGACTGATTACTGACCATGACATTTGAAGCTATCGATAACGATAGATGTCCGTAAGCTTCTAAAAGAACCTACTCTAAAAATAAAATCTAAATATTTTTTTTAAAAATACATGTCCCTTTTTCTCTATATCCTGTGTCTATATCCTTCTCTATATCCTGTGTCTGTGATCAAAAAAGGTCTCAATACGTGTGTTCACTATTGGTGTGGTTTTTTTTTTGTGTACGGATCACAAACCTGATCCCACAAGAAGCGTACGGATCTAGGATCAGAAACCTTCTCTCAGCATTTGCTGTTGCACTGTTCCCTCTATTTTGGAAATGATTTGTATTGCATTTGCTGTGTTTTTACCAAGCAACTTTTCATTCATGTACAAAATGATCACATTTTGGAGTTAGAAGTGTTTTTCGCGTACGGATCAGAAACCTGATCCTGATCCCGGATCAAGTTTGTGATCCGTACACAAAAAAAACGCACCCTACGACAGTACGCATACTATAAAATGAAGTGTCATGATAGGTGATTGGAGTGGTCATGTTTTGTGAATGGAATGTTCATGTTGTTTTAGTGTTATGTCCATTTTACATGATTGCCCATACTAAGTGAACATTTTAATGTAACAGTAACAGATAACTATTTCATGATGAACCCGAATAATCATGTGTACACAAGTCCGTTTGATGGTAAAAGCTGTGGAAACCGGCAGTTGGCATGCAATTTCTAATGAATTTTTCAATTTGATAAGGCCTGCCAGAAATGATCATTTTCCTCCCTAATAAATTCTTTTTTTTTATTCGTAATCAGCAAATGAATGTGGATACCTGAAAAACCTGAATGGATATTTTCACATTGTTGCAATAAGTTAATTCATTATAATATTTAGTCAATGTCCCTCAAAACAACAAGTTTTGTGTCTGGTCATTGCTCAACATGCCTTCAGTATTGCACTACACGGCAGCACGTGTAAACGAGTTTTTTTTTTTTTAAATCAGAGTATAGACACTAGGGATAATCTATTTGCTGCGTACGATATTGAAAGCTAATAAAATACCCGTAGGCCTATGTATACGCAGCAAATAGCCTAAGAAATGGGCAATAAATTGTAAGTTTTGCTATGGTGAAATATCGGTATTAACATGGAAAAACACACTTATCTGATATGCGCATTCCACATAATTATGTATTAGGCACTCATAGGTGAAAAACGTTTTAGTCTAGTATCATTATTCAAAGAGAAAACATGTACCAAGCACGCCTACTCCCCTCTAAATTCACCTATTTTCGCGACCGTCTTTATGAAATCGGCCCATTTATTGTTAGTTAACTGGACAAAAGACATCTGTGATCCAGGTTTATGGCAAACAGATAGGCCTATCTATTCTGCCATTTACAACACATAGGCCTACATCATATTCAACATATGATCTTTGATCGAGCGTTCACAAGCAATATGTGTTGAAAAGGCTGATTTCAGCACAAAACGTGTCACCGATCAGCCATTTTGGTTGCTATGGCAACCGAAATCAATCGATGTTGTGATCTTTCCATAAGACATGTCCGTATAAAACATACGGACATGTGTTATGGAAAGATCATAGACATATAATATGTCTATGGGAAAGATTGCGATCATAAAACGGTTGAGATTTTGAAACCTGTAAAGCGTTCAGAAGAAAATCTGTACGGCAACGGACGTGGCGGCGCGACCATCGTAAATCCATTCATGAATTGCCACACCAATTAGCTTATTAAGGATTGATTGCATGTGATCGTCATGAACCTGGCATTGACAAGCTGTTCATTCACTTATCATGTAAATATAAAGGTAACAAATCCATGAATTTACACACTTCAATTCAACGTGACACTTTGCCTTTCTGATTGTTAGCCATCAAGGATTACTAACCGAGACTCTGTTTCTTACTAAGCAATGTTGAATTTGTTAAATTCATCGTTTTCATATGTCATTTTCCGACCTATTTCTCAGTCTACAAAATACACTCACAACAGGGCGAGCGAAAAGATTATGCTGTGCAGCAAATAGCTAGTGAGGCCAGTAAAACTCACAGGTGATACGCACTCGGGTGCACCGAGGTGTTTGGGATTATGCATGTTCAGCTCATATTTTTACGACAACAAGGAATAAATTTATGCAACAGCCAGTGCTTGTCAAGCAAAACACTCGAATCTTCGTTTTGGTGAAACGTATAAAATGATTTATCTAATCATCAAATTGCACAGCGTTCGTGATATCATTTATGAAACCATGTCTCGGTTCATCATCTCTGAGTATATGTGTGTGTGCTAGCCAAGTTTTAGGTCAGGGGATTGTATTGTTTTGGTGATTTTGTTACCTTTACTTTCACATTATAAGTCAATGGAAAAGTGCCTCAGTGCAGTCACCGGTAAGATACGTGCAATCACACCTTAAAGAGCCACACGGATGAAGACTTGTGATTTCCGATTTTTAACCAAGGGTATCATGACAGTGATGTGGTTCCATCCAATGAGCTATGTACTGTAAGTCCTTATATAGCTCATTGGTTCCATCAACCGCCTATGTCGATCACCAGGTTGAAGTAGCACTGCAAAACAGGGCTCCATCGCGTTAAATATCTGTTGGTGTACGCGATACGATCATTTCTGTCGCATCAGATCTTTTCAGAAATGGCTATGGATCTAGAGCTAAGGTTGAAGAGCCACTTTTGGGGCTAACCGGAAAGTGACCCTGTCAACATGTCGTAGACGTATCTCCCCAGTGAACGTGTGGCGTCATAACGCCACGCGCCCTCACGTAAACAACGTGACATGTGCGTGCACGTGATTCCGTGAACTCCGTGAATGTTTACAAAGTTGAAAACAAAACAAACATGAACTCATGAAGACATCGTTGCAAGTTGTGTTACATGCTCTTGTTCTCGTACTGTACGTAAAGAACTGGCTAGGCCACAATAAAGCATTCGGTTGCTTTTCATCTATATCGAAGTAGACGAATCTGAATCTGCTAAATAATCTAAGCCTTTTGAAATATTAGTGGGCGATAATGTGTGTAAACGAAATCTCGATCTAGATCTAGATCTACATTATCAATTTTTTCGTAGGTCTATACCTGTTAAATGATTAAGCTACCTAAGCTGGTAGTTCATGCTCCGAACGTGGGATAATACCCCCCCCCCCCCCCCCACGTTCGGAGCATAAGCTACTAAGCTGGTAGATCTAGACGTCTGTAATTAACTATAAAAATTAATTTTCTGTTTCTCGTCCTCCTATCTTTTGGGCAGGGGGGGACTTTTTATTTTGTATCTTGCAAATAATACCGTCCTCAACTCATGAGAAAATTGGGTAGGGGGGCATTTTTTATTTTTGGCGGGACAACATTTCATACGTATGAAATAAAAACACTTGCACAAAGACTTCAGCTCCAAAATGAAATTGTTTTTCAGTATTAGGATGCTGATCAGTTACTCTATAAAATTAGGTCATTTTGAAGAGATAAGTATAGGATAGGGCCCCAGGCTGAGGATCTATTGCAGATAGGAACCCGACGGCGAAGCCGGAGGGTCCTACGGTATCTGCAATAGATCCGAACCCGGGGGGCCTATCCGACATAGTTCAGGATTCCCCCAACGATACATTTCACAAACAGAGGTTGGAATATCTGTTTCACCCATTAAATACGTTTTTAATAAAATTAATTTTGTATACATGTATTCATGATATAGCCTACAATTTCTCCTATAACCAAAAGCCATGCAAATATTAGTTGATTTTGTTCACATGGTTCACGACAGCCAGTGACACTCCACACCCTCCCCCCACCCTCTTGGCCCCATACAACTCCCCTCTCCCCACCCCCCATCCCCCACCCCCTCCGCCGATGCATGTCTGGGTTGCCAGGTTGAAGTACGCTGCTCCTCTCATGTTCTCGCTTCAGTTGTTATTTTGCTACTCACAAATACCGGGAACGAATGCACGTGTATTGCATTGCATGCAATCGCCGAGTTCTCCAGCGTACCACATGTACCAGTGTCAACAATATTACTCCAAGCACTAAATGTCAACCCAGTCTATATGCGAGTCATACAACTAAACGTGGTCACACTTGAATGAACTCAGTGGCTAACATGTGAACGGGCATAAACAAACCAATATCAATATATCATGTCATATATCACTGTATCGACACCATTTACATATTTGGTATCCTGGCTATGAGACACGAATTTATAGTGAGTAGCAGTACCGTGACACTTTTGGTTAAAGCCCTGGCTGTGTACTGCCCTGTACATGAAAGATTTGACGTTTTTTTGCATACATTCCTCACTGACTGGAGGACAGATAATTGTGTTCCATTCTCGGATCGCAGATGAGGCAAGCCATTCTAATGGGACAATCTTGTTGTCAATACGATCATCCAGTTCAAAATGAATCGCCACTACATTTCATTTTCGTGTGCTGCCACCTGTCGCCAAATGTTGGTGTTATTCAATATGAACACCATCAACATTGCATGACCTGGTATCTACATAGTCCGGCACAGCGTGCAGTCTATGACGTCATCCGGATTAAATTTCGGCAATGATGAAACGACTCAAGTGAACAAACATGTGTAGTTTTTGGCATACACTGTTTGTACACTCGTAGTCTTTCCTATTTTCATATTTATTTCAGGTTCCTATCTAGATATCTGAGAGGTTCCTATGAAAAATAGGGACTTGGCCATGACAAAAGAATCATGAACTATTACTCAAGAAATAACTCTTAAATTATGGCTGGTTTACACGATCAAACTACTTCAAACTTTCTACTTCAAACTACTTCAAACTCCTAAAACGTGAGTTTGAAATAGTTTGATGGTGGGTGTTTACACGATCAAACTCGTCACGTCAAACTACTTCAAACTACATCAAACTCTTTCAAACTCCGGTTTACGCGGTCAAACTTCTGACTTCAAACTCCTTCAAACTACTTCAAACTCCATCAAAATATTCATTTGACGTTAATTTCTGATACTCCTTTGTTGAAAGCTGCATCAAAACGGAACGACTGTGTTATATACTTCAATGTCACGAGTTTCAAAGTGAAAATTATGCTTTTCTTCCATATGATATGGACACGAGCTTGAATAATTTGACTGAGTTTGATCAAACTTGGTGGTGGAGTTTGAAGTAGTTTGACGTAGTTTGAAGTCTCGGTTTACACGATCAAACTTGGCGTCAAACTCCAAAGTTTGAAGTAGTTTGAAGTAAAAGTTTGAAGTAGTTTGATCGTGTAAACACATGACTTTACTGATTTCGTTTCTAAAGGCTTGCACACTCAAGCCCGAATAATTCAACCTTTAGAATTGAAATCATGTGTAGCACATGATTTTAATGGTTTCACTTTTGAAGGCTTGATTTATTTGGGCTTGAAAGCCCTTGGGCACCTTGGCACCACTGGTGTGCCATCATCCTGCAGTCAGCACAGACAGGATGATTCTGTGTACTGTAGTATTGTTATCAAAAACTGTCAGTTGATAATATAAAGGCTTCAATGATGAGTAATTGTGGAAAACCGTTCTATCAGTTGATACATCTATTGAAGTATACATGAGAAAATATAGTAATTTAAATCAATTCATAATCACTATTTTATACATATTTTTACATACATGTAACCACTTTTTAAGTTACCGGACCTATGGTCCGATAACCTATTGGCATGGCGTTGCGTCCGTCGTCCGTCGTCGGCGTCGGCGTCGTCCGTCCACATTTTTATCTTTAAAGTTTACAATCAGATCTTTCTGAAATTTTGCACAAAAATACTTAAAAATATTTCAAGAGGGGGTTATTTTTTTGTTTTTTGATTTTCGCATTTTTTCCAAAATGGCGGCCATTTTCGTCGAAAAACGGCCAATTTCTGACTTTGGCGGCCATTTTCTCAAAAACTGTTCAGACAGTTTTGAGATTTTTATTTCAAAAGATTGCTCTCACATACCTCTGTCATGTGTATAGGTTTCGTCGCTCCTGAATCGCCGGTCGGCGTGTAGCGGCCATTTTCATTTTCTCGACGGGTCCCAAATGGGACTTGTCCATGTTAAATTCTCCTATGCTTTATAATGGGACACATTATGCCTAATATCTCACTTAATATTGAGATTAGAGACTAGGAATCAATTGTGGACATATAGGAAATGATATATGCTGAATATTCTCGTGACCTTGAATTTGACCTTTGACCTCATTTTCAAGGTCACAGGACAAAATTGCTAATATCTCGCTTTTATATCGACTTTACAGCTTAGAAATCAATTGTGAACATATAGGAAATGATATATGCTGAATATTCTCGTGACCTTGAATTTGACCTTTGGCCTCATTTCCAAGGTCACAGGACAAAATGGCTAATATCTCGCTTATTATCGACTTTACAGCTTAGGAATCAATTGTGAACATATAGGAAATGATATATGCTGAATATTCTCGTGACCTTGAATTTGACCTTTGACCTAAATTTAAAAGGTTAGTCATTTCATTTTCAAGGTCAGAATACAAAATGGCCTAGATCTCGCTTATTATCAAATTTACAGCTTAGGGGTCCATAGTGAACATATAGGAAATGATGTATGCTGAATATTTTGGTGATTTGGAATTTGACCTTTGATCTCATTTTCAAGGTCAGAGAACAAAATGGCTAATATGTCGCTTATTATCATCTTTACATCTGCCCCTGATGACACCAGTGTGTCTTTGGATAAACTATTTGGTCGGACTTTGTTTCTATTGCAAAATGTTGTATTTTACGTTTCTTATTGGCATCATCAAAATTTGATTGTATTGGTGGTAATAGATTGATACTTACATTTATACCACTGAGTCGGTGTCACTGCTGGCGGACGTTAATCTGTCCCCGAGGATACCATCAACTCAGTAGCCTTCGGGCTTGTGATTGGGTACTTTTGTACTTGTCATGTATCTATTCAATGGGGTTAGATTCGGATTTCTAAATTATTTTCATAGGTTGTTGGGCAGTTGTATACTAATTCCATCTGGTGTACAGTAGAAACAACTACATTTAACACATTGTCTGCCCCTGAAGACGCCAGTGTGTCTTTGGATAAACTATTTGGTCGGGCTTTGTTTGTTTCTATTGCAAAATGTAGTATTTTACGTTTCTTATTGGCATCATCAAAATCTGATTGTATTGGTGGTAATAGATTGATACTTACATTTACAGCATAGGAATCAATTGCGAATATAGAGGAATGATATATACTGAATATTTTCATGACCTTGAACTTGAACTTTGACCTCATTTTCAAGGTCACATCACAGAATGGCTTATGTTTCACTTATTATCAACTTTACAGCTTAGGAATTTATTGTGGACATACTAGAAGTGATATATTTGTTGAAAATTTCATGGCCTTGAATTTATCAGTGACTTTATTTTCAAGGTCACTGGACAAAAGTGACCTTGAAAAAGTGACCTTGATATTAGCCTAGACAATTTAGGCTAATATCTAAAATGTATATTGTCCGGTAACCTTTCTTAGCCCTTGGGCTAATTTTGTTTTATTAGGCCTAATGCTTTTTTTTATTAGGCCTAATGCTACGAATGAATTACAATGATATCTCCACTCCAGTCGGTAATTAATAAATGTCAAGAGCTTCGAATTTAGATATATATACTAGACTAGATCAAACTCTACATGTAGAATCTAGTCCTAATATTTTTTTCCTTCCAGATAGAAAAAAAGAAACCATGAACATCTGTTCCCTCGCATTCCCTTTTCTCTGTATAGCAATATCCATAAAAAGTGAGTAGCTCTACATTTTTTTCATATATATAGGCTATGTCGATTTCAGTCTTGCGATATCATGATACTCAATAAAATATACTATTCAGTTCAATTGAAAGTCTACGTTCTATCGACAACAACTATTGGTAGACACCGCCGCAGCGTCGCCCGCAGACAACGACGTCACGCTTCCTCCTGGCGAGCATCTCGTCTTTCTGTCGGTGCGCTTGTGTGATGGGGCACACGTCAGCCTCAGGGACACGATGGGCTCCGTGTATGAGATCGTCATAGGCGCCTGGCGCGGCGAGCGGAATGATATGGCGTGCGTATACAAATCTTCCGATATAAATATGTAGTATAGCTAGTAGGCCTATGTAGGCCTACATAATTATATAGTTTCAGATACTCGGTTAGCAGTAGTGAGGAGGGTCCATGTGGACGGGTCAGTAAGTCCATGTGACTGGTTGCGTAATAGATGATCACGTGACATCGAGCTTTCGTAGTTTCTCCGAAATTTATTCTGTGTGATACTTTACCAGTGTTTAGCAGTGTTTACATGTTCTCCCCATAACACAGATATGGTGCGGCTGAGGCAACAGTCAATTCATCGCTATCAAACAACACATGTAATGACGATGATGAGTATGAGTTCTGGATCAACTGGTCTGCCGACACTGACGAAATCACTGTGGGTACGGGACACGACCCAGGGGCCAACGAGATATTCTCTGGCTCTGATCCCAACCCCCAGGATCCCGGCACCAAAATTGTCTCGACAGGCAGCCTGCCTAAAACGTGGAACATTTCCATACGTGAGTAAAAACATATGTGAATTCAAAAAGCCTGTAAGTTTCAGTTGTGTTTACCTTTTCTTCCTGTTTCATTTTTTCCCGGAAATTGGTAGTAAGTTTGGTCAATTTAAAATGAAAATATATATCACTAGTACGTGAATCAACGAAGTATTATTTAAATGAAAACTCGTCCACGCCATTATCAGGTCGAAAAATTCCTTTGTGAATTCCATATATGCATTTAAGTAGTTTTTTATTCCATTTTTTCTACTTAGATATAAATGACTAAGTATTTCAAAGTTTCCATACGCATTTAGTTTGTTTCCAATATTATTGTTTCACCTAGATATAAATGACTGCGCCTCCAACCCTTGCTTACATGGAGAGTGCATTGACCTGGTGAACAGATACCACTGTAGCTGTCTGACTTGCTTTCATGGAGAACACTGTCAGATTGGTACGATATCAGATGTAGCATGATGTTCTATGTATATATCCCAAATCTTGAAACAGTACTTTCCCACTCTTGTTGCCCATGTCTTTAAACAAATTCCTTCACAGTAAGAGTGGCTAACATCTACCGTACCATGTAACATGATGCACTAAAGCTCATCATATGTTATGTATCTTATAAGGTAATTTGTGTGTCATCGGTTGAATACTGAGTACCACTAACCAAACTCTTGCAATTTGAACAGGGCCGTTGCTGCTGTTGTCAAATAGCCCCAAGATGTTCGACTATGTGATGGCGTTTGTAATGATCATGCAAACCTCCAATTCCACTGTCGATTTTGAAATTGACCTCGCTGATGGAACTCGTATCTCCGTCCATCTTGAAGGTCCCAACTACGCTAACAACACTGTCCCAGACTGGCTGGATCTCCAGAATTATACTCTTGGAACGGAGTGGTTCGCTTACTCCTTTGAGCACACCTACATGCGAGAAGCCGAGCACACGGTGGTAGCCACCGTGGCAAACCTCACTATAAGTACCAAAGTTAAAGCACTGCACAACCCGTGCTTCAACCTAATACTGAGAATATCTGGAGGAGGTGCCACGAGGAATGATTCCTTTGTTTTCTACCGCCGCGAGGCATTCGCCCTCCACGCGAAGGTGACCAGTGACTGTCTCCCAACAGAACATGTGGTGTACTGTTGGCGGGCTTACCTGCTACCAGACGAAACGTCAGCGCCAACCATAGGAAATCAGGTGGAATTGGAGACGGAAAGTGGGACAGGGTTCATCGATCTCTTCGTAAAGAAACAGAGCTTGCATTATGGCATGCACCTTTTCCACTTAAGGGTAGGTGAAAGACAGCAGGTTCACTGATTTGTTGTGAGATGACATGTATCCACCACAAAAGATCTAAGAGTCAGGTCGGCATGAAATACATTGTAAATGTCACACACAGGCAGTTGTAGAAACAGCAGAACAAGGTACCATAGACGAGGAAGACGAAGTTTGGGTTGACGTTATAGCTTCTGACTTGCATGTGGAAATCAAGGGCGGGGCGGCAAAATCCATAGGTTACAGATGTCTACTGCCTCAATTTTTGTTCATCTTCTTGCGTTGACTTGTTCGTTCCGATACGTTTATTAATCAAATAAACATTGAGAAGCTCTATATGGGATGTTTCCGAAATTCCAAGTTCACTTATCTTTGTTCTTCTCGGTATTTTCAAGTACACTCTGATTTCCTGTTTGCTGGTGATTTTATCTGAAGAAGATTATCAACATCATGTATCTAAACTGTAGAATGTTCTTCTATCAGGAATCACTAGTCAGATTACCCTGGATGGTACTGGATCACTAGATCCGGATCTCAAAGACGATGTAGACCATGAGTTGTCATACGTCTGGTTTTGTGTTCCCGTCAGCAAAGTAGCTGCTTTACCAACTACATACGACCCAGGAGACCCACCCAATACTCAAGGTGCAGAATATGTATCCTACCGTTACATGTCTGTCATGTCACTTGCCAAAGTTGCTATCCGAAAATATGACTAGTGTTGACATGAATAGAGGTGTTGCCCAAAAACGATCGATCATCAGTATTGTGAATGCAGCTGGATCAGTGTTGTTCTTCAAAGTAGAAGTATCAAATTCATCAAAATATTGAAAATAGGGGTGAGTGACTGTGTGGCTCATCTTATACTCTGTGGTACTATCAGATGGATGTTTCGTGGGTGGCGAGATGAACTTCTCAAGCGATGCCAGCCTCTCGTTTTCGGCCTCCAGTCTTATCCCCGCCTCGTCCTATGTCATCCGTCTTTTCATATCCAAGAACGATTCGAGACAGGCACACACCGACCAGCGACTCGACATCGTCGCTGGAGATCCGCCCAGTGTAGACCTCTCCTGCTTCAAGGTGGGCAATTACCTGCTGTAGTGTTTGTGTACCGGTAGTCAATTGTACATGTATGGATGTGTTATCATGACATCAGTCATGATAAAAGATATGACTCCATTGTTCGTGAAAAAATTCCGCTCATCAACAGCAACTAAAATGCCATTTTTCACTTTGTAACTAATGATATGATTGTACAACAATTATCCTGATATTTATGATTTATGTACCTGTATTGTTGTATCAATATGAATGTTAGCAATTGACGCACACACGTTTATAACATACTGACTGGGCAATACCGAATAGTATCTTTAAGTGAGTGAGTTCAATTGACAGAACTGTGACAAATACATGAATCCATCTGAGAAACTCATCATTACGTCAATATGCACATCGTGCATGCCCAAAGAACATCTCGTGTATGAGTGGAGCCTGTCCTCAGCTAACAACAGTTTAGTGGAAGCTCTCAACTGGGATAGTGCAACGTTCACAGGGAGGAACAACTACAACCTGGTGCTCAAACCCTTCGCACTAACCAGTGAACGTGCTGATACGTACACAGCCACCGTAAATGGTATGGTCATGTATACCTACCTCTCTTCAATCTCTCTTGTTTCAAGTCAACTTGCTAAATGCTCTTGAGTCTTTGATTTTGATTGAAAATGACTTGAAACTGCCGTATTATCATCTGAAATGTAGCAATAAAAATTCCTGACCCAGCCTTGAACTTTATTGAAATTCACCAGTAACAAGAACCGACGGAGCCTCAGCTAAGGTCAGTTACAGCTTCACTACTAATGACGCGCCCTCTGCCGGGAGCTGTAGCATACTACCCCTGGAGGGAGAGGTGCTCAAGACCAAGTTCAACATGACTTGTGATGACTTCCACGATGTCGATATGCCTCTCGTGTATCAGATATGGGCCATGGACGGCCAGTCTCCAAAAGGTACTAATGATGAATTATAACCATGGCGATATTAATATTGCAATGTACTAAGTTGCTCTGAGGACTGGAAATGGGTGACTAGATATATTTGACAAACAATATGGCTGTAGATGTACGAATCTTGATCCTAGGCACGTTGATTCAACATGACTACCTCCGCCAAGTGCCAGACCTACTCCTACCAATGGGAGACAAGACTAACAACTATGCCTTGACACTCCGAGTTGCTGTTGGCGACAAGTTTGGAGCATTCACCAGTGTTTCATTGGATGTCATGGTATGGTTTTGAATGTGTATAATCTTCCTTCGGGTCATTATTTATGCATGGCATGGTGGAAAAGACATGTAATTTCTTTGCACGGATTCCTGCGTTCCCAGCACTTTCAACTATGAACTAGTAGCACCATCGAATATCAACATTTATAATCAGACAATACTCGCAGGTTACAGAGATAAAGAACGTGACTGTATCTGACCTATCGACGCTAGCGACAGGAGAGGAGATGGAGCTGAGTCTGCTAACGGGTGATACCCAGACAACTACACGTCTCATCTCGTCAGTGTCAACCATCCTCAACACGATGGCAGACGACGCTGAAGAGCCAGAAGACGACGAGGTCCAGGAGCAGCTGAAGGAACAAGAGGAGCAAAGAAAACAGGCATACAACTAAGAACCCTCCGAGAGGAGTGCCCTCACACGCCCAAAACACAGCACAGCCTTTGACCTCGCTTTTGAAATTGCAACTTCCCCAAGAGCAAATTTTGACAGCTACATGTGTATGTTTCAAATATTTCAGGTACGGGAGACTCTGCTTGTGAGTCTGAGTGAGGTGTCCATCCAGTCGATAGAGTCGCTGCAGCAGACGTCAGAAGCCCTGACACAACTGACGACTGCTCCCACTGAGATCACACCTGCTGCACAGGCCAGCGCCACCGATCTTGCTCTAGAAATGTCGGAGTTTCTCTTGACTAGATCCACTGAGGGAGACAGCACTGTCAACGTGGAGACTGCTGGGAAGTTAGTTATTCCTTTGTGATTCTTATTTCTATATGCATGTACTTGCGTACCAATGTACATAAGTATGTGGTATATGAAGGAGATTGTATTGCGTCTTTGTTTGAAGGCTACTCATCTCGAGCGTGTCCAACATCATGGCCACCGTGGAAGTGGTACAAGTTGAAAACGCAACCGAGGATGCGGTGCCAACCTCTCCAGATGTGGTATCATTCCTTCACACTTGGGAATATTTAAATGAGTATGTGTTGATTCATATGAATAAATGCTGCACGTAGTAGTTCTTTTGATGAACCGCAGGAGCAAAGCCGCAATGTGACCGAGTCCAGTCTGAAAGCCCTCTCAGGTGTCAAGTCGGCCATCATGACGACCAAGGTACCCGGAGAAGTGCCGACGGTGATGGCGACGGACTCCATTATGATTCAGGTGGGCAAATACAGGCCACAAGAGTTGATCGGCAAGGAAGAGAAGGTGGAGGAAGGTGGAAGTACCTGGTATGGAGCAGCATCCTTCCAAATGCCGAGCAACTGGAGTGTGGACGAAAATGTTGAGGAAATCGGATCTTCGGTTAGGAGTTTTGAATACACATATTATTAAGTCTCTATAGTCAACGATGAACTGGAAAATATGGAGTTGTGTTGTATAAGAGTTGTTTGGGTCATCTTGCAGCTCAGTGTCTTCAAAAAGAACCCATACTCATGGTCAAATTCGAGTGAAAAGGTGACAACTCCAGTCGTGGAACTGTCTTTGGTATTTCCGAATAGCAGTGACATCAACCCAAATGACTGGGAGGAGCCACTCATTATTGGAGTCCCGAACCCACCAAGTACCTACTCGCCAGATTCCCCAGGTGTGATTATTGATCCGAGGGTCACGTTGTTATCAGAGATGATCCTCACTGCTGATGAAAGTGGGATCACCTGCTCCCTGTCGGGTAACGTTCTGGAGAACACGATCGACGAAGAATCATTTGACGAAAGCAAGTTGATGGTGCGCCTCCTTTACGTGGAAGACAGTATCAATATATCGACCTCAGCTCTGGTTGGAAGACAGGCACTCACCAGAGTGAAGCGATCTGAGTACGAATATCTTTACAACGTGACGAGCAATGACACCGTGGAAGCAATTCTCTATGAGATGACAACTTTTCTGAGGTATGAATTTGATTATGAGTGGGCAACCCATGTTCACACTGCAGCATGCTCTATCTTTACAATATTCACTCCGAAGTCGACACGTGGATCTACGAAGTGAGATGACAAATTCAATTTGTATCCTTTCTGTAGCGATATTCCCCACTTCGAGCAAACACCGTTGCACCTACAGTTTGGTACAGATGAACTGCGTGGTGTCGGTGAATACTATCTTCAGATCTTCACGATAAACAATACTGCCAAGGTTAACATCACGCTGGTCACCACTCATGCCACCTGCCAACACTGGGATGAGAAGCGGGAAGAGTGGACTCAAGACGGCTGCAAGGTAGTAGGCTGACATATTTACATATTTAATGCTCACTGTTTTGGAGCACCAGATCTCAAAGTCAGCTGTCACATGGGTGCACGTGATATTCAGGTGGCTTTTGATTTTGAATCATTGGGTATCACTCGGGTGTTGACCAATGACGCCGATGTTGTGAACTTCGTCCATGGATCATGTGTTGTAAAGTGAACTTTACCATGGTCAGTGGTTATATGTACAGTATTGGACATTAAATTTAATTTGTTCACGTTTGGATGGATTGCATTTCAAAGGTTGGTAAATCCTCTGGCCCGGGATACCATAATTGTGAGTGTAAGAAAATGGGCTCTTTCGCTGGGAACTTTCTGATCATGCCAAACAAGCTGAACTTCAAGGAGGATCTGCTGATGTTCCTGGAGTTCTGGAAAAACCCTGTGGGTGTGTCCATCGTCGCATTTATCCTGGTTGTTTATATCATTGTGACTGTGTGGGCGAGGAGAAAAGACAGACTCTACTCTGCTTTTGTGAGTGTTATCCAACAAGTACATATTTGTGACGATGAGATGCATGATCAATCCAGTATCTTATCCCATTTTTTCCTCCTCAACATCAAAGTTTCCAATACTGAACAACATTGGATCATAGATTACGATTTTGTAGGTACTCAATAACATATCATATACTCTAACATACCAGGCTCTACCCATTGATCTGGCTGATAACCTCCCGGATGATACATACGTGTATATGTTGACTATTTACACTGGGACACGACGCGGAGCAGGCACAACAGCTGACGTCACAGCAACTCTCATTGGTACTGTATTTTGATATCTCTCATTGCATTCGCTGGCTGGTTGCAGTTCCAAAAACAGCATTGAATATGTCGCCGATGAACTCTGCCATATTGAACAAACTGAAATGTGTTGCCTGCTGATCCTGATTCTGCACTCTGTGTGTGGTATTATCTGGTAGTGCCATTGTGTTTAAATGTAGTACGACATATCACATCTCCTAGGTGATCATGGGTCCAGCAATCCACACGTTCTGGAGTGCAGCAGTTTCCCCGTGCTTCAGCGTGCAGATGTCAACCATTTCCTCATCCGCACAAGTACATCTCTTGGGAACATCACTGGCCTCAGACTTTGGCACCACAACACTGGAAGCAACCCTGCTTGGTAATGCATTTACATGTAGTATTCTAATACAATGGTTCACATAGACGAAACCAAAATGTAGCTTGTTGTGTTTGTATTAATGACTGGTGTAAAGCTGCCGTCAGACTATACTTGTAAGTGAGTCGCAACAACTGAGTTGCCTGTTCACGGTCGCATGCCCAAAAGTATAGTGTGATATGTGTGAGCAATTGAATCGCTGAGGAGTCGCATGTAATCAGTCAATAGCAACGAATGTTCAGTATGCAATTATGCTATACAGTATAACCGGTCCGAGTCACCGTGACTAGATTGCATGAACTACAGTGCAACCGAATCGCTGCAAGTGACTCGCATAATCTGATGGCAGCCTATCTGTATGGATATGATGGATGTGTAACTATAGTAGGTGACCGTATGAACAGGTACGTGAGCCGTGCTGCTGTGTTCGACCTAGCAGCAGGGAAGGAAAGCCATTTCGTGTGCACCTGCTGGCTGGCTGTTGATATCGGTGCAGGTGTCATCGACAAAACTTTCCCAGTCACGGACAACAAGAACCTGGATTTCGGAAACGTATTCTTTTCAAGAACTGCCAGGTACATGTACGGAAACTGCTCTTCAGCTTGGAGAGGAAGACTACCAGTTGCATGGACCGAGTCTGTCATTTATATGCCTCATCTTCTTGCAGTGGTTTCAGGGACCGCCATCTGTGGTTCTCGGCTTTGAATCGACATGCCCACAGCAGCTTCACCTGTGTACAGCGTGTCTCCTGTTGCCTCGCACTCTTCATGTCGTATATGCTCTCCAATATCATGTACTATGGCATTGAACCTGACCCGACTGAGCAATCTATGAACATGGGCCCAGTGACCATCACACTAACGCAACTTCGAATTGGTAAGTACTTTACTTGTCACACTGTTGTTAATAAACAGACGAATAAAACATACTGTACAAATATATTGTTGAACACCAGTTGCCAGACTATGTGTCACAAGAAAATTATCTTAGCAGTCCTTTCCCTGAAGTGTCAGTGCTATGTTCATCACTTTGCTGAATTTGATACTGGAAACGAAGAAATCTTGAGACAATCTGTGTTCTATTGTAACGTACAGGTTTACAGACAACTGTGCTGATGTTCCCCATGAACTATCTAATTGTGGTGTTGTTCCGAGAAGCGAAACCCAGACAACAGAGTGCCGTATGTCGATATGAAGCTACGTTCCATGAATTCCAAGATTTTGAAAACGACCCTTCCGATTACAAAATCACTGTAACAAGAAGACACGGAGATGAAAGTACTGCTCAAGTCATCACTGAACGTTCTGAAGAGTCAATGCATGGAAGCCCTGAACACACCAAATCGACAGATTCCAGTGATGTAGGCTCAGTTGAATGCAGAGTGACAGATATCTTTTCATTGGAAGACATGCGGAACGGTAGGGAGAAGTCGATTTTGGCAGATTTGAACTCTCAAAGTGAGACAACAAACAAATGTTCGACGACCTCCCTCCAACGCTATGACGGTGCAGCTGCTGTTCGTGACAAGGAAGTGTTGCAGAAGGAAGGAACGTTCAGAACTGATTCTTCCACAACCAAATATTACGATGTCATTGAGGATTTGGAGTCCAGCCATTCAACTGTCAAAGATGATGCGGTAACCACCTCCTTCAGAAGCATGACAAAACCAGCAGCCGGACTAAGACGGACTGATTTTCGCTCAGCGATTTCTTTTGATGGAACCAAGAGTCAGCAGTTCCAGTCAGTTCACGAGATGCCATCTGAAAGTACTGCTCAAGTCATTTCTGAACGTTCAGAAGAGTCAACTCATGGAAGCCCTGAACACACCAAATCGACAGATTCGAGTGATGTAGGCTCAGTTGAATGCAGAGTGACAGATATCTTTTCATTGGAAGACATGCGAAACGGTAGGGAGGAGTCGATTTCGGCAGATTTGAACTCTCAAAGTGAGACGACAAACAAATGTTCCACGACCTCCCTCCAACGCTGTGACAGTGGAGCTGCTGTTCGTGACAAGAAAGTGCTGCAGAAGGAGGGAACGTTCAGAACTGATTCTTCCGCAACCAAATATCACGATGTCATTGAGGATTGGGAGTCCAGCCATTTAACTGTCAGTGATGATGCCGCAACCACCTCCTTCAGAAGCATGACAAAACCAGCAGCCGGACTAAGTCTGACTAATTCTCGCTCAGCAATTTCTTTTCATGGAACCAAGAGTCGGCAGTTCAAGTCAGTTCACGAGATGTCATCAGACACTTTTACCAGTGGTACTGCTGATGGCAATGTAGGTGATAGTCAAGACAGCAAGCTGAGGTTTCTAACGGAGAAAATTGTGTGGGTATCTATTTGCTTCACTCCTGGTATTCTGTATTCAGATCCAGGAAACATCAGGGTCCAGCCTGAACGTAGCTAGTCATTCTCAAACAACGACATCCAATGGCATCACAGGCACGTATACTCACAGTTTTCATGAACAGTGATGCGAACAGCAAATTATTACTTTTCTTCTCGTCACTCACATGTACATTTTTCTATTCAATAAATAGTCATTCCCGAAATCAGAATGAAACCAGCTACCTCATCTGAGTCTGACATAGCCCAGTCTGCAGTGAAAGCTCCAGATGATGGAACAAGCGTTCATTATGACCAAAACAACACACCAATCACAACTGAACAGTCTGAAGTAATTCAGCTTCAAAACCTCTCAAGTGAGCCAGTTTCTAAATTCCACAGCATAGCACAATCCGGTGCTCCGGTTCAAAGTTTGGAGGGAACTGCAGATGGAACACGTAGAAAGAGAGCGTACAACTTCCGCAGTATGATTGACCTACGCTCGGCAAGGAGCGCCGTGTCGAAAGTCTTCTATTCATCTGCATCTTTCTACAGATCTAAGAGCTACCAGTTCTTCTCCCTACACCAGCTGTCATCAATCATGGGAAAGAAGGTTAGTTACAGATGTGGCGATTTTGCCCTAAGCACGCGGCAGGTGATTGTAAACATACATGCCATTTATGTGGCCTTTTCGTTCTTGGCCTTGATTTGACACGCTCCGTTCGAGCGTGCGTTGCCACGGCAACGCATTGTAATTTACGCTCCAGTAAACTAACAATGGTTTGATATACCTCGCGTGCGTCCTACAGCTTGTGGTGTATTATATATACACTGGAAGCTACTCGATCGAGGAGATGGTCCGAGAGTAGTGGTCAAGAGTAGTGGGCCCTAGAGCCCTGGGGACGATTTCCATGGGGAGGCCCGGGCTGGGAGAGACAAGTTGCTGACTCGGGGCGCAAGCCCTGTGGATCGCCAGTTCTCTCCCTTCCCGGGACGTGTGACATAGGCTCTGGCCAGCATGTCGGACTGTACGGGGTTCCGTCCCCGAGGCAGACCGCGGCTCGCCAGGCCCCGCCAGTTAACACCGTGGTGATGAACCAGTTTCTGAACGGTGTCCGTAGGCCTGGGAGTGTCGGGTGGGCTGTTACCTGGTTACCGTTAATGCTAGAGTAGTTACCGTGTCCGCAGCGACCTCCGGTGAGCGGCGCCGCCGCAAGGATCCGAAATAGCGGATGCGCGTCCGCAAGGACTCGTTGGTGAGAGGACTATCCTCGAGGATCCCGAAGAGCGGACGATAGTCAATAACTTTACATTTGTGCCGTGACCAGGATCAGTCTGACAGTGTTCCATCGCAGCCTACCGTCACAGTGTTGTAGCCTCCTTCGTCCCTGGGGATCGCTCGCTCCTCACGGACGACTCAACAATGGTGAAAGAAAGAGATAATGCGAAAGATAAGGCTAATGAACCCAAGGGGGGGGGAAACGGGTGGAAACGTCGCGGACCACACCCGGTCAAGCGACGGCCGCCGTGAGAATTCTTCGGATGACTCCGGCGGTAGGAAGGAACGTGCGGAGACCTCCGTGGACAAGATCCCGTCTGCGGAGTCGACTCCGACGTCCCTGGCTCCATCTCCGGACGACGAGTCGCGCCCCGAGGGGCTGCAACTGAGGTTGCGATCAGGGCCTGGCCCTGATCCGGTAGGCGCGGTAGGCGGAGCTGGCAACGGCGCTACCCCGCGCCCGCCTAAGTCCGGACGGCAGTCGTGGCAGGCGACACTCTTCCAGGGGACATCTCCGGATGTCCGGAATCGAGTGGAAGCCGGCGCGAGTACCTCCGGGCAAGCGGACCAGCGGTTCTGGATGCCACCTCCAGCCGGAGGAGCTCTTGCGAGGGTTCCCGGCGGGGACTCCAGGCGGTCCGCGTCAGGCGGAATGGACCAGCTCACCCACACTCTGAGTGAGCTGGCTCCTCTAGGGCGCAATGACCGCGCCCGGTCGCCCCACCAGGGACGATCAGACCGGCGGAACCATTCCCCCTCTCCGCTGTCACAAGGCAACTCGGGGCCTTTGACGGAGAGGGAGAGGTGGCTGATATCCGAGGCGCTTGTACAGTTCAAGCGGAATCAGCCGCCTCCGAGCGTCGATCCATCGGCCATTCTAAGTCCGGGGATGACTGGGCCTATAGCCCCTCCCCAAGTCCTGCCGAGTCCGCAGGCGCCAGTGGCCCCCGCAATGGGACCCGCGCCTGCTCCACGGCTCGGAGGCACCGTGTTGGCGACCGCGTCGACCGTTCCGACGGTTGGAGCGCAAGCCGCGTGGTCGACTTACCCTGGCGCGTACAATGTGTCGGAAGGGCAGTGGCAACAGGCGGCTTCGGCCCCAAGCTGATCCTGGTCACGGCACAAATGCCGCCCCTTCTGGAGCCTACCCAGTAGGTTCAATGGGACAGCCCCGCCCGCACCTAGCCAGAGTGGGTTTTTAGCGGGAATGACCCCGGCGGCAAACGTGAGCTTTCCTGCTCCTATGTCCGCGGCGTCGATGTTTGCTCCGGCAGACTCCGCCGCAGGCGCGGGCAGCTCGCGGAACTTGCCGCTGTACACGGACGACCCCGGAGCCGTGACCGCACGTCAGGCGCGTAACAAACGCGATGACGGGCCCGACCACTCTTCGTGGCGGAAACGGTTTAACGGGGATAACGCCGACTTGGAGGACTACTTACTCCAGGTGTGGCGTACCGCCGTGTACGAAGGATGGTTCCAGCATGAAGCTGGACATGTCCTCGCGGGGAGCTTAGAAGGAAAAGCTCTCCGCGTGATGCCGTGTCTGCCGGTGGGAACAGTGACTTTCGGCGAGGTTGCCCGTCAACTTCGCCTGCTGTTCACGCCGACGACCAATCGGCGGCAGTCTGAACGAGAGTTCAAGGCGCGTACCCGCCAACCGACTGAGTCCGTGACAGACTATGCGTTTAACCTGCGCATACTCAGCCGGAGAGCTTTTCCGGACATGGACTCTAGACGGTTTGAAACGATGCTGATCGATCAGTTCATCGATGGCCAGCCTTACCACTTAGCCTACGGGCTGGCCACCCATGAAAAACGATCAATGGAGGAGGCAATAGACTCCGCGCTTGCGCTCGAGGTAGCTGTCCGCCCTAGACAGTTGCCTCCGGCCCCGGCTCCGGCCTCAGCTGTACCCGCGCAGGCGGCGACTCCTCCTCCGGCCAAAGCATCGCAGGTAACCCCGTGGCAGGACCCGGTCGTCCGGGAACCCGCCAGGGAACCTACCCCGCAGTGGGTTAGTGTGCCGGCACCCTCTATAGGGACGCCCGCACATGCGGCACCAGTCGCCGCGCCGTGCTCGTCCTCGGACGAGTGCGACATAGAGGAATACGATCTCAGCGCCGCGCAGATGATTGCGCACTGCGCCGGGATCGAAGCTCCGGGACCCGCAGAATGTTGCGCGTTCACCTCCGGACCAGCTCAGTACCGTCCCTGTTACTTCTGCGGAAAGCAGGGACACTTTTGGCTGAAGTGTCCGGAGTTGTTGGAACGCCTGCGGTCGCGCGGATACCAGGGAGCCCTCCCTGGCCCGCAACGGAGGAATTCCTTCCGGTCTGGCCCTTCGGGACAGCAAGGTCGGAACCCGCGGCAGGGAAACTAGATCCGGACGTGGTGGCGACCAACACTACGTCCGGGGATAGTTGTTCCGTGGCAAAAGATGCCGCCCCACCCGCTGATGAGCAGGACGAACCCCAAGTTGATATGACTTCTTTGGAAGTAGTCCTTGGAGATCAGTCTAGCTCCTCCGCGGCTGAGGCGGATGGCGAGGACTCCGTAGATGAGCCCAGCGCGTGCGAACGGTATCGCCCTACCTGCGCGCTGATGAGGGACCCCTGCTGGTACCTGCCCCTATTCTTCGGACGGGAGCCGGTCCGGTTCCTCGTGGACTCTGGCTCGGAGGTGACCCTCGTTGCCGCAGGAACGTTTAAGAAGGAGCCCGCGCTCCGCAACCTTGAGTTGCGGGATCCCGGACCGTATAAGCTCTACGGAGCGGGAGACAACCGCATCCGTAGCCATGGCATCATCGATCTGCCTATTACCCTTGGGGACAAGGTGTATCCGACAGAGGAAATTGTTGCGGATATCGGAGCGGCCGGGATTATTGGGATGAATTTTCTACGGGTCCACCGGGTGACCGCCAACTTTAGTGCTGGCGAATTCCGGATGGGAGAGGACACACACTTTCTCTTCCGCTCGGGCCCGATGCATTCATTCCAAATGCGGGCATCGCGCACTGTAGTAGTGCCGCTGATGAGTGAGATGATCATTGAGGTGAGGCCGCGTCGTCCCCGCATGCCCCTCGATGGTCGACCGTGTATAGTGCAACCCGTGAGCAATTTCGCCGCAGGAACTGGGCTCATGCTGGGTGGGGCCCTGGTCATGTCCAACCCCCGCGCGATGCCCATCCTCGTGGTGAATCCTACGGATGCTCCGATTGTACTGAAGCGCGGATGCATAGCAGCTACTGCTATTCCCGCGTCCTCGAGTCGTGTCCTCCCCGACGATCCTGTCTGCCGCGCTGCGTGCGCGGCGGCGGCCGCCGGAGATGACCCGTTCACCCTGCCGGACCATTTGGAATCTCGGGTTCCGAAGGACCGGTTGGATGAAGAGCAGCGCCAAGCACTCCGCAAACTGCTGCGGCAGTATGCGGATGTGTTCATGGGTCCTGATGGTGCGGTTGGCAAGACTGACGTCGCCAAACACCGCATCGACCTCGTGGACGAGCGTCCTCTCAAGCAGCGTCTTCGTCGGGCAGCGATAGTGCACAAAGAGGTCATAGACCAGGAGGTGCAAAAGATGCTCGACTTGGACATCATCGAACCCAGTGACAGCCCTTGGGCCAGTCCGGTGGTTATGGTGAAGAAGAAGGACGGCTCGTGGAGGTTCTGCGTGGACTATCGGAAACTCAACGATGCCACGCGGAAGGACTCAGATCCTCTCCCGCACATTGAAGATACCTTCGATGCCCTGGCCGGGTCGCACTATTTCTGTGCTTTGGATCTGGCCTCCGGGTATTGGCAGGTGGAGATGGAGGAGAGTGATCGGGCGAAGACTGCCTTCGTTACCAAGAACGGGCTCTACCAATTCAAGGTAATGCCGTTCGGGCTCTGTAACGCACCAACGACGTTCGAGCGCCTGATGGAGATGGTACTTAAAGGGTTCCTCTGGAAGCGATGTATGGTCTACATCGACGATGTCGTCGTGTATGGCCGGTCGTTCGAGGAAACCCTCACCAACCTCCAGATGGTGCTCCATCGCATCCGCGGAGCAGGGCTTAAAGGGCCATGGACACGAAAAAGTGACTTGTTTTAATAATGAAGTTAAGCATCTACTGAGAATGTACACAGCAGAAATGGTATCAATTAGGGCTCGGATTGTCGAGAAATTGACCTGACAGCCGTCGCGAGAGATGATTGGCATTTTACGTTCTTTATGATCTGTGATGTCACGGGGGAACGACTGCGCTGGAAAAGAGGTTTGTCGTTTGCAGGTGGTTGTTTAATTGCGGGTTTTGGAGGGATTCCATTCATCATTATCATATCAATAGGTATGGGAATTTTGTAATTATATGTTGCATGGGTACAGGTTCTACACATTGGGGAGGTGTCAGCCTTTTCTACTTTCCGAATGATCCATGGCATAGCCAGTTTACACAGGCCTACATACGCTCAATAGCTTCTGTCTGTAGTTCAGCGATATACTGAAACGTATCGTGATGTAACTTGACAAACGTATGCCAATATTTTTGACAGGCCTACTTCACCTGTGAATCAAACGGCGATTTCATTCTTTCAGCTCAAAAAAGCAGGCATTATCAGAGCCGTAGGCCTATTAGCCTACTGCACAGGCCGACTAGGCCCAGGCCTATAGGCGCGGAATCTTAGGCGGGCGCCATTATTCAGAGAACTTTTTTACGCAGATTATCGTTGTTGTTGAATCGGAAAACGATCATGCATACGATGATATTCTGCTAACAAATCCCCCCCCCCCATTCCCAAAATTTTGAATCCTGATGAAAGCCAATGAGCCCACCACAGCCGGGCGCAGTGGGCGTGTACGGTCGGGAATGGGGGTGGGGGTAGACGCAGGTTATTCTTGAAAAAGAAAAAAAACATCGATTTTTGCCATAAAACAAAGCTATCAAATACATTACAGTATATTGAACAGTGTGATTTTCCTGTTAAAAAATGTAAATATATATCTAGACATAAATCCCCATATATACTTCTGCTGCCCGCCACCTGAGAATAATATTGTTTAAAAATCCCTTGAAATGGATGATATAAAAATCAAGTTGACAGTGTATAAATCTGGAACACCATCTTGAATTCAGATAATTTGCATGAAAAACGCAGTGTCTGAGAAGTTCAAAATTGAAATCGGAAGTGTAACAGAATGCTCCTGTGCATTTAACGAATGAGGCTTCAGCTGCTTTTGGGCCCCTGGGCGGGCCTCAAATCACAGGCCCATAGTCCACACTGGATTTTCTGCTTGATTTGGGTTAAATGGTGCAATCCAGAGCAGCAAACACCACCAACTTCTCGTGCTCTTAGTACACAGTATGCTTCTAAACGGGAATCGATCCCTGAGCTTCCAGTTTTGGACTGACATGTTGTAGAAAAAAGGTATGACAGAATTTGAAAAATCTGAGTAGCCTACGTGTGTGTATCAATACGAACGCCAGAAACTACGGACATGGCCCTACATCTCAATGAGGGGTTAGTGGGTCGAACCAGAAGGGAGAGTAGGGGGTGCGTTGACCAAAACGCACAATATCAGAGTCCTTACTGTCATGAATCCGATTTAATATGCAAATGAATCGATATTTGAGCGTTTTTTTGAACTGTGATTTCGTGAAAATATTGCCAACATCATTCCCACTGCAACACACCTATATCCTTATTCGGAGGTTGGTAGTTCTTGTTATATATAGGTAATGCGTATGAACTAAATATCGATTGATATTTTATTGCTTTCCAATATATAAATGTAGAAGAAGGCACAACGAGATTTCTCGAAACTGTGTAGCATACCATTCTACAGTATATCCATTATGCGTGATCTCAGAGTAGGCATAACATTCCATGTATATTTCCACCAGCAAACAAGTCAATCTTTGTCTAATCGCTGGCACATCGAAAAAATAGTGTAATTATACCAGTGTTAATATAATATCGGGACATTCATTTGAATATCTATTCATTAAACCATGTGAGCAGGACACTACCCAGCAGCCTGAAACAAATCTTCGTGACCCCCCCCCCCCCCCGGTTCTTCAGTGTTTTGCCCCATACAAAATTGCAACCACTTCCCAGCATCAAAGATTCTGTACAGAGAATCCTTTCCCCCGTGACGTCAGAAACGTCATTTTACGTAAAAATATGCTGACCGCTCTCCACGTGGAATATCGGTCTTCTGACCGCTGTAGATCTCATCTGTGTGTTTAGAAAGGCTCTATTTCCACCTGTATGCATATATGTATGAATACTATTGCATGTAGAACGATTTAATACTCACATCAAATATCATGTCCATGGCCCTTTAAATTGAAGCCAAGTAAGTGCGAGCTATTCGCGCAGGAAATCCTGTACTTGGGCTTCATGGTAACGGGCACCGGAGTGAGACCAGACCCCGCAAAGGTGGCGGCCGTGCAGAAATGGCCTCCGCCATGTAACGTGGCGGACGTGAGGTCCTTCTTGGGCTTCGCGAGCTACCACCGCAGGTTTATTCGCGGCTTTGCGGAGATCGCGCGTCCCCTTACTATCCTCACGGAAAAGGGCGCCGATTTTGTTTGGTCTGCCGAGCAGGCTGACGCCTTCTCGGGACTCCGGCAGGCCTTGGTAGCGGCCCCGGTGCTGCGGCACCCTCGTCCGGACTGCGAGTTCATCCTGGACACTGACGCGAGTAACTTTGCACTCGGTGGTGTCCTCTCGCAGATCGTGGACGGGCAAGAGCGGGTAGTAGCTTATGCGAGTGTGGCCTTGAGCCGCTCTCAAATGAACTACTGTACCACTCATCGCGAGTTGCTCGCGGTGGTTACGATGACCAAGCGCTTCCGGCACTATTTGTTGGGACGCCATTTCCGCTTGCGGACTGATCACAGTTCGCTGAGATGGCTCCTCAACTATAGTGACGCCGATGGCTTGGTGGCGCGGTGGCTCGTCAAATGGCGCGCCATTCCAGCAAGCCGTGGATTCGTCCTCAGACTCGGAATTGGACGTTCCGGGGAGACCGCAGGCCGCCGCCCCTTCTAACAACACGGCGGCCGGAGCGTTTAGGGCTAATCTCCGCGCGCGGACCCGCCGTTATTGGCGAGGGCGTCCCGCATATGAAGCGGAGGTGCGGCTCAGCTCCAGCGAGTCCTCCTCGAGTCCGGCGGTGTACTCCTCGTGGGTACCCTCGTCCTCTGGAGAGTCTGAGTATGAGCGGTCCTTGCCCCCTGTGGTGATGGCCGCTGCGGCGCAGCCGGACGCGACGGATGAGGAGCCTAATTACTTGGGTGGCTACTCTCCGGCGCAGATAGCTGCGACGCAAAGAGCTGACAGTGCTCTGGCACCGGTAATAACAGCCCTTGAGGCCGGCCAGAAGCCCTCTAAGGATGAGCGAAAGACCTACAGGGAGGAGACTTTGTCTCTAGTATCCCAGTAGGAAAGACTCTCCTTGAGGGATGGCCTCTTATACCGACGCTATGAGCCACCGACTCCACTGCCTCCAATATGGCAGTTGGTGCTTCCGGCGGAGCTGCGGAAAGAAGTACTCCACCAGTTGCATGACCTCCGGGTGACCGGTCACTTGGGAATCCGGAGGACCGTCCATAGGCTACAACAGCGCTTTCATTGGCCTGGTAGCGGCTTGGACGTGCAACGGTGGTGCGCAGCCTGCCCTCGGTGTCAAGCTCGCAAAGGAGTTCCGACTCCTGGCCGCCACCCCTTAACCACGGTTAAGGCGGGCGCGCCGTTCGATCGGATAGCTTTGGATATACTGGATACTCACCGGGTCACCCCGCGCGGTTTCCGGTACATCCTGGTGATTTCCGACTATTTTACCAAATATACCGACGCGTACCCACTGCGCCGCCAGACTGCGGACGAGGTAGCTCGGTTACTGGTAAATAGATGGGTGGTGTACCATGGGGTACCTAAACAGGTACATTCGGATCAGGGCACGCAATTTGAGAGCAACCTGTTCCGAAACCTAGCACAGATGCTAGGCAGTACCAAGGTGCGGACCACCCCCTACAGGCCCCAGTCTGATGGCCAGGTCGAACGCTTTAATCGATCGGTCCTCAATATGCTGGCGGCCTTTGTGAACGATCGTGTGAATGATTGGGATGACCACCTCCCGTATGTCTTAATGGCGTACAGGTCGTCGGTCCACTCTTCGACCGGAGTTACTCCGCACGCGATGTTGTACGGCCGGGAGCTAAATTTGCCCGTGGATATTATGTATCCAACTGCGGCAGAGACCGGCGCAGTACCCCAGTGCGGTCCGGAGTACGTGGAGTGGATTCGCCGCGCCCTGGCGAACGCCCATGATTTCGCGCGCGCGCGCCTGGACAAGTCTGCCATCCGGCAGAAGCGAAGCTTTGACGCCCATGCTAAGGGTAGGCCAGCTTTTGCGGAGGGCGACAAGGTACGCTACTATTATCCGCCGCTTAAGCAAGGTAATAAATTTGCTAAGCCATGGATAGGCCCGTTTACGGTACTGAAACAGGTGACAGATGTGGACTACCGGATCCGGAGGGATTCCGATCCGGACAGGGTTCTGGTTGTCCATATCGATAATCT
Source organism: Terebella lapidaria (assembly GCA_949152475.1). NCBI lineage: Eukaryota > Metazoa > Annelida > Polychaeta > Terebellida > Terebellidae > Terebella > Terebella lapidaria. Next base: position 28,735,515 of record OX424561.1, on the reverse strand, counting down.
GAAGAAGTACGAGGGCCCGCTTGTCATGGATCCGCTCGTTCAAGATGCGGAACCGGATGATGCTCCCGTATGGGATCCGTCCGGTCAGCATCCGCGGACTCCGGACGAGCGTGTGCGCCGTATGGTGGGCCTCCCGGACCTCTCTGACCCGTCAGATGATGGACTGGGTGGCTATCAGCCAGATGACGGCAATCCGCAGGTACCCCCACTCCCTCCAGTACCTGCGGATGACGGGCGGCCACGCCGGAAACCACGTGCGCCAGCCCGATATGGGTGGGAATAACCTTCCGCCCATCACACCAAGGACGGGTTTTAGGTCGTTCCGTGAGAGTCCGCACGACTTACCTCCGCGGGTGGCTACTTTGTGGCTATCTTCGGAGTTGAGGTCCGCGGAGACTTTCATGTTGTAACGCCGCCGCTCCGCATCCGCCCTCCCGTAGTTTTCAGCGCTAGGGACGTGCGGCAGCCACATCCGCATCAGTTCGCCTGTAGTCCGGCGTAGTTAACACAGCGGCTACGCTGGCCGGACGACTTTTGTGGATTTGCCGGACGCTCCTGGTCCCGGAACAGCCTCTTAAGTGGCCAGACTGAGGTTGGGATTTAGGTTCGCTACGGGAGAAGCGCCTTCCCACGGATTTGGGGAACTGGCTCTGGACGCGGGGATAGTGTCCGCACGTGAGGACTGACGTCCGCGGTTTGTCCGCGTGACTCGTCCGGCGTCCGCGACGCTTTAAGATGACGCACTTCGGTGTAGTTATCCCCCGTGAGCCATTACTATAATTAAGGTTATAGTAAGTAAGGTTTCTTACGGCAGGAAACCGACTATCCATTATGATAATGGAGCGGTTGTTAAGTCCGCGTGTGCGGACCAGCCGCGGTAGCGAGTGACGCTCATTCTCGTCCGGATCGTACCTTACAATACGCGGTCCGGACGGAATGACCGGAACCCCGGCCTCCTTCTAAGAAGGGGGTCGTATATCACATGCGCAACACTTGTGGCTTTTAATTCCAATTTCATATACATTGGATAAGGGCAATACGCCGTTCTATGGTAGGCGTCCGGCCTGGACTCCGTCCGCGGGCAGCTCCGGACGTCCGCCGGCTATTGCTTTCATCATATTTGGGCGCCTCTAGATTGGGCGCCGGTATGAAGAGTTCGCCCCCTAACCATTGAGGTTATGGCCCATGCCGGCTCCGCGTCTAATCTATTGGCTCCGCGCTCCGGTAGTCGTTTGAGGAGGCTCTGGGTTGGACCGGGCACCGCTCCGCGGCCGGGCAGTACGTCGGGGTTGCTAGTGGGCACTTTGCAAACGCCCATAGGGCGCCCGATTGTCTGTCCGGACGTCATGGGTATGTCCGATTGCCATGTAAGCGTGCCAGCGGCTATGGGGAGTGATTTTGTTTATTTTCCATCTCAGTTATTATTTATTGGGAGGATTATAAGCCACAAGTGTGCGGCATGTCTTTGGAGAATTCTGTTCTTGCTCATTTACTGATACAAAGTGAGACAAGTATGTGAAATTTCCTTTCCGGTGCAAAAGAGAGTAAGAAATCGGGAGATTTCTGCTTTCGCTAGAGGGGTGTAAGGGATTGCGCTAATTTTGACAGTGACGGATTGCTGTGATATTTGAAAAGACTGGAGAATGACAATTTATTGTTGTTTTCGTCTGACATATTCGTACAAGCCACAAGTTAGTGGTTACTGTCAATTTTATGCCCAATTTCTACCTTGCTGGGGTGGTTAATTTTACGTCATTTACCGCCGGTGCGGACGCAAAAGCGAATGACTAATCTTAACTACTGTAGGATATTTGCAAGGTCCCCCGGGATAGAAATTTATTTTCTACCCGTATACCCGGTTTGATTTTGAGTCACCGGAGGGGAATGATTGCACCCGCATGAGTTAATAGTGCATGTATTTTGGTCCGGGCGTGTGTCAGTACGACCGGGAACAGAGTTTTGCAGCGACACCGCGTGCATTGCTGCACGTGTAGTATAGCTGTCATCATTTGTTAAATATATATATATGTAAAAATGTTGTACCCGGATTATTTATTAATCTCCAGATGTTTGGCGCATGTGTTTTGTGCCACCCGCATTTCGTCCGCTGCTGCGGCGCTGGATCCCGCGGGATCTGCGTGTCCGGTGTTCGAGATGCGGGTGATTTTGCCAGTTGTAAATTCCCCATGCACACCGTGCTGGAGATGTGCGGGCGGGCGGGCGGCTGCATGTAAGTGCAGACGTCCGTCCATCTGCGTGTCTTTACACAGGCCTGTGCGGGTTGTAGTATACAGATACTGGCAGTCGATGCGGCTTGCCGCGTTGCCGTTGATAGCTGTCTGCGACAGCTGTCCGCAGGTGTATGTGTGTCTGTTAGATGTACATATGTCATGCGGGCGTGCCGGAGTCGCTCCCGCGGCTCCGCCCTGCCTCAGACCCGTTCTGCGGATCTGAGGAGCCGGCCGGCAGGGCGGCCGGGAACACTTTTTAGAGGTACTATCACTTTTGATCACTCGGTGTGTCGTTTTACAAAATTTCTAAATTTAAAGTTTAACCTTAAAGATATTCCAAAGACTCAACACACCGTCCTTTTATAACAGATGACCTTCCAAGGTCATCACATGGTTTTGGACCACCTCGGTCAAAATTTTAGCTTGTTTATGAGGGTTTAGTCAAAATTACAAAGCGCGTTATAGTTTACTCCGTAAGTCCGGGGGTAGTTCCCCATTCTTCCAAAAGGGACTCTTAAAGTCCTAGTCTTGCGCCGTGACTTCCAGGCGTTGCCATCTAGCCTTCTTCCGGACCCCGCCATGCGAAGCCTTCGTCGGGTTTTGGCTGTTTTGGGCGCGGGCGGAACATGTTGGGGACCAACATTGTAAGAAGGGGGTAATGTGGCGATTTTGCCCTAAGCACGCGGCAGGTGATTGTAAACATACATGCCATTTATGTGGCCTTTTCGTTCTTGGCCTTGTTTTGACATGCTCCGTTCGAGCGTGCGTTGCCACGGCAACGCATTGTAATTTACGCTCCAGTAAACTATAACAATGGTTTGATATACCTCGCGTGCGTCCTACAGCTTGTGGTGTATTATATATACACTGGAAGCTACTCGATCGAGGAGATGGTCCGAGAGAGAGTGAACAGGAGGCACGCAAGGCTCGCCATGAGCTTTGCGTTCCCTGGTCAAGAGTAGTGGGCTCCTAGAGCCCTGGGGACGATTTCCATGGGGAGGCCCGGGCTGGGAGAGACGAGTTGCTGACTCGGGGTCGCAAGCCCTGTGGATCGCCAGTTCTCTCCCTTCCCGGGAGGTGTGACATAGGCTCTGGCCAGCATGTCGGACTGTACGGGGTTCCGTCCCCGAGGCAGACCGCGGCTCGCCAGGCCCCGCCAGTTAACACCGTGGTGATGAACCAGTTTCTGAATGGTGTCCGTAGGCCTGGGAGTGTCGGGTGGGCTGTTACCTGGTTACCGTTAATGCTAGAGTAGTTACCGTGTCCGCAGCGACCTCCGGTGAGCGGCGCCGCCGCAAGGATCCGGAATAGTGGATGCGCGTCCGCAAGGACTCGTTGGTGAGAGGACTATCCTCGAGGATCCCGAAGAGCGGACGATAGTCAATAACTTTACACATACTAGCAGTTCCCGTCTGGTTTGTGGCTCAGCTTTCTTTCAAAAGTAACATCTGTTATGCATAAATCAATTCCCAAAAAAGAGTTGGTTCAGATTGAATCCGTTTGATCAAAGTTGTCATCTCTGGCATTCCATCAAGGAGCTTCGTAAATGTTACTCCCACATTTTGTTTTTACAGAGAGATGGCGAGACAGTCACTGCTACCAGTTTCCAACAAGGTGGTAAGGTTTCAATTTTATTTCCTGTTATCCATTGTATGGTAGATCCTAGTATATACTGTACGCTTCCGCATCAACTACAACACAACCCTGAAGACACGATGGACTAATTTCAGCTGATTTACCAGAAGTAAGGGTGGAGTCACCATCCCCATCGGAAAACTCCCAAACCATCCACGTGTTGGAGACCCCTCCAGACGAAATACAGGAAACATCAGGGTCCAGTCTGAACCTGGCTAGTCATTTTCAAACATCGACATCCAATGGCATCACAGGCACGTATACTCATAGTTTTCACGAACAGTGATGCGAACTGCAAAGTTGTTTTTTCTTGTCACTTACATGTACATTTTTCCTGTTGAATAATCAGTCAACGCGGAAATCGGAATGAAACCGACTACCTCGTCTGAGTGGGGCATAGGCCAGTCTGCAGTGAACGCTCCAGATGATGGAACAAGCATTCATTATGACCAGAACAACACACCAATCACAAGTGAACAGTCTGAAGTAATACAGCTTCAAAACCTCTCAAGTGAGCCAGTTTCTAAATTCCACAGCATAGCACAATCCGGTGCTCCGGTTCAAAGTTTGGAGGGAACTGCAGATGGAACACGTAGAAAGAGAGCGTACAACTTCCGCAGTATGATTGACCTACGCTCGGCAAGGAGCGCCGTGTCGAGAGTCTTCTATTCAGCTGCATCTTTCTACAGATCTAAGAGCTACCAGTTCTTCTCTCTGCACCAGCTGTCATCAATCATGGGAAAGAAGGTTAGTTACATACTAGCAGTTCCCCCCTGGTTTGTGGCTCAGCTTGCTTTCAAAAAGTAACATCTGTTATGCGTAAATCAATTCCCAAAAAAATTGGTTCAGATTGAATCCGTTTGATCAAACTTGTCATCTTCTCTGGCATTCCATCAAGGAGCTTCGTTAATGTTACTCCTACATTTTTTTACAGAGAGATGGCGAGACAGTCACTGCTACATGTACCAATTTTCAACAAGGTGGTAAGGTTTCAATGTTCTTTCCTGTTATCCATTGTGTGGTAGATCCTAGTATATACTGTACGCTTCCACATCAATTACAACACAACCCTAAAGACATGATGGACTAATTTCAGTTGATTTACCAGAAGTAACGGTAGAGTCACCATCCCCATCGGAAAACTCCCAAACCATCCACGTGTTGGAGAACTCTCCAGATGAAACAACCTCAGCTGGAGGATTTCTTCCCTGGTGGATCGTGTACGTGGCCTGGACTCTAGTGGTCTTGGTGTCCGGCACCTGTGCTTTCTTCACCATCCTCTACACTTTCAACTACGGGGTCGACCTGTCACTGCAGTGGCTTGAGTCACTTCTAACGAGTTGGATATCGGACATGTTCTTCACCCAGCCGTTGAAAGTAGTTGGACTGGCGTTTTTCGTTACGCTACTCACTCGAAAACTGGAACCAGTCCGACACGTCAACACAGAGGCTCTGGTGCAGGCCAGCGATGGTATGTTTTTATCACAATACTACGTGAAAATTCTATCATATATAATCAAGGAAACAACTCATTATTGATACATAACGTACACGGACATCACTTCAATTTGCAGTTGTCGGTATTAGTCATACGAGGAAAGACATAACCAATCTGAGGGATGACCCGAAGTACCGTCCACCAAGACAAAGCAGTGTGCAGTCACTGAAGGCCCGCCATGAAACCAAGGAAGGCATTGATAGGATCGCCGTCGAGTTTGTGCGATATGCGATCTTCATGTACCTGATGCTGCTGATTGCATACGCTCAACGTGAGCCACTCGTCTTCCTGCAGAACAAAGCCATTGGCGATATCCTTGACACTAGTGGTTCTTTCGACGAGGTGAACTCACTGTAATTCTGTTATTGTATTTCATTCTTCTGTGTGTACAGTCGCACATTATTGATTTCTCACAATTTACCTTTCGAACTGTTTCAGATCGGTAGTATTGACGATCTAGTCGAGTGGATGAACACGACGATGTTGGAGGCACTTTATGACGAAAATCATCCCGCGTATTTGATGCATCAGGTGGCGTACAAGTTGCGACAACCCAGGATCAGACAACATCGCCTCAACAAACGTATGCCTCATTTTATCTAATGTCCATAGGAAGTAACATTCACTGTACTGTGATATCCACAAGATACAATAATAATCCCATAGTGGCAATGTATGGAATGATGTGCCCATTTGTAGAGAGGAACTGTCCGTTCGATCCTCGGTCGGCACTGCTGCCTTGTCAATGGAAACTCCCCGACGGTTCCGACACAAACGGGACAGCAGAAAACATCACATGGGTCGGAGAAATTCCAGACATAGGATCTCCATACGATCGTATGTGGAAGTATCAGATGGCTGCGGAAGCTGGAGGGATCGAAATCAGTGGTACATTGGTACTAGTACTCATTCAGCACTCTTATACAAGTTAACATTGTGTACATGTTGTGTAGAAATGCATGGGAGATTGTTCCAATTACAGGACAGTTCGGCAGCTACAGTGGAGGTGGGTACATAGCTGAACTCGGCGGCACAGTGGACGAGGCTCGTCGCGTTCTTAATCTACTCTTTGATAGTACTTGGCTGGACTCAAACACGGTCGCTGTCATCATCGAAGTCATTACGTACAACGTCAACGTGAACCTGGTGACGATAAGCAACTTGCTGGTAGAGGTGCCTCCCATTGGCGCAACGTGGAAGAAAGTCGATCTCTACAGCATGAAGCTCTTCAAGTCCACTGCTAAGATTCACTACTTCGTGCTGTTCTTCGAGATTGTATTCTTACTGTACACGTTGTACTTCATTGTGTACGAAGCGAAGAGAATGAAAAAGTTGGGATGTCGTTACTTCGCGAATAGATGGAATTTCTTAGAGATCGTGACCATCCTATCATCGTTGTTTCTCATTGGAGTATACATATGGCACTGGGTGGAGAACTCCCGAGTAACCAGCGATCTGGATCCATCTAAGATGACGCCAAGAAATTTCAAAGAATACCGCATTCTGGATGGATGTCTCTCGTATTTCTTCGGACTCCTCCTCAGTATAGGCATGGTGAAGTTCCTTCACCTCTTACGCTTCAACCCACTGATTTTCAAGTTCTCCCGCATCATGAAGAGAATAGCTCGCCCGATGCTGACACTTTGGCTCTTCACTCACACTTTCGTCATGGCGTTCGGGGGCATGATGTACGTTATGACTGGAAGGTTGATCGAGATATTCAAAGACATGACGAGTACCCAGAAGAATCTATACCTCTTCATGCTGGGCGAGTTCGAAGCTGATGAGTTCACTGAGTACCACCCAGTTTGGGGACCGTTTCTCTTCATCTTCTACTTCTGTATGATCGTCTTCGTCTTCATGAACTTGCTGATCAAGCTGCTCTTCGAAGCTCTGGAAGAGGTGAAAATTCATCCCCAACCACCAGAGGATGCCGAACTCCTCTGGCTGCTCATCGACAAGATCAAGCAGTGGCTTGGCATCAGATCCAGGAAGTCATGAACTTGGCCCACTTTATGAGATATCAGATAAGAGCAGCGAAAGACTGTACTTTTCATGTCGTGTTTTCTGGAATTCGTTGAATGATCAAGTTATCGAATATGTAATAATTTGAAATTGAATGGTGGATTAGGTTAAGGGTTTGTAATAAATGTACAATTGAATGTTCAAAGGGTTCTCTAGTCACTAGTGCTCGCATACTGGTACGCGCTGGAAACTGTGAGCCAATGCCTCCACGTTTCGAGATTTGCAGATTTCAAAACTGCACAATTTGTGTTCAGTATTACTGTACTTCTAAGAGCAAACTAAACACAGGGTGTTTACAAGTTCAAACTGAAGTTCACTGATAGTAGCGTGTGTCGCCATCATTATTAAAGCAAGAACTTATCCCAGTCGTGTTTAGGATTTCTGCTGACAACATAATTATGTTTGCGCGTGATAAGCTCGGTCGGATACTTAGTAAATTACATGGTCATTACACCACTGATCCATGTACACTGGTGAATGCACTGTATTCTGTTGGATCCAAGTGAATGTGTTCTATGGTGTCAATTTCTGAACTCATGGTGACAACCATCAATCTTAATTAAACTCCGAAAAACGCACACTAAGTATCAAGGCAAGGTAACAACATAAAAATATTATTACGTAACAAGAAGAAGAATTGTTCATGATATTTATTTGGTATCCAGACATTCCATATTTCACACATCGATTATCATACGAGACACAAAATAATTATATCATGTTGATCACATGAATGAATTTATTCCGCATTCACCGGTAATAGACACATTTAGCAAATGTTATATTCATGATCAGTTATTCAAAATTTTCTATTATTGATTATGCTATTGTCGTTTCCCGATTTTCAACAGTGTGAACCCTAGATTCTTTCGTGTTTACATTGTCAAGCACGCTTCCGCCATTTTGTTTGTTGTATTTTTTGTTTGCTTTTTTTTGTGCGCTGGCCAAATCGTCAGGGTGTGACCGGGCCATTAGTATTACAGACACCTCGCCTCGTCGGACCGGTCGCCACAGTCGTCCTCGGTGTCACAGATCCACGAAGGTGGAATACAGTTGCCGTTGTCACACTGCCACCCGGGGTATCTACAACCTGCAATAGAATACTGCTCAGATTGGATATTGTAAGGTTCAGATATCAAAGAACGAACCTGGTAAACATAGGCGGATCTAGGGGGGGGGGGAGCGCACCCGGCGCGCGCCCCCCCCCCCTAAAATGAGAGAGAGAGAGAGAGAGAGAGAAAGAGAGAGAGAGAGGGAAAAGAAAGAGAGAGAGGGAGAGAGAGATAGAAATAGGCCCTGGATTTATTATAGATAATATAAATATAATATCTAAGGTAAAGAGCTGATATGAATAAATTGTGGGCGTAGATGGGGGGGGGGGGAGGGTTCGGGGGGTTTAATCGAACCCCCCTTTTCACCTGAAATTCCAAACTTAATCCCAACTGATCCAACAGCAAAAGAGTCCGTTTCAACCATAAAATATCCCGTTATATCCCCATTGATGGTCGGCCACAAGAGCGGATCTGGGGGGCGGGGGTGTCCAAGGGTTCTGGTTCTGCCTTTTTCTTCCACTGGAACCCTCTCATTCAGCATGATTGACCGTTCCCATGCAAGTTCCAATTTTGGCCCAGGGATTTGACTACTTCTCCTGTATCTACTGATGATTAAAAAGGTAACTACTATCAGAAATACATGTATTTCTGCTACTATAATTGCCAAAGGCAGATCCATGGGGTGGGGACGGAAGGGGGCCTTGTCCACTCCTCCCCCCCCCCCCCCCCACCCCACGCACAAAATTAATATTGAAAATTCAGGGGGTAGTGTCGGTACAGAAATGACGAAATACTTGATTGCGATATGGCGCACATGTATGGGGAAAATAATATTAGTTCTGATGCATTTTTGTCACCAAATGCTTTGAGATATGATAAATTTGGTATTGGCATTATTTGGCATTGATGGTGAAAAAAATAATTTATTTGGATTTAATAACAAATGCTTGATTAAAAAAGGTGGTTTTAGTGAGTTTGAGTGAAAGTTGTACTCAGGAGAGGCCAGGAAGCTAATACAGACCATGAAAAGGGCTCTGTCTTCTGGGGCATTTCAGCGGCCCAGACCCCCGGCCCCGGCCCCAGACCCCCGGCCGCGAGGTGCTTGCCGGGCTCGCATTGGTCCACTCCCTTAAATCCTGGATCTTCCCCTGGATGCACTACTCTCTTCATTTAGTATGATATACATTCATACTACTTCAATTACTAAAGGGGGCTTACAGCGCCCTTACGGCGCCCGAACCCCCAGACCGCATTGACTTTGTTTGCGCCCCCCCTAATCAAAATTCCTGGATCCGCCTCTGGTAAAATCGTATAGTGACTGTCTGGGTCACGTCATGAACATCGAATATTAGTCTAACGTGTTGCATGGTTCGGGAGGAGTATATTTCCTGCCCCACATAAAACATGTAGACATTTAGCACCCGGATTGACATATACGGGAGCATGATTCCTTTTGTTGGAGCGGTGGGTAAGGGACAGGCGACCTCTACCATACCTAGGTAAAGTTACTTCACTCTGTGGGTCGGGCCATCCACCCCAGAGTGAAGTAACTTTACCTATACCATACCCATCAAATTCGAGATATCTGCCTACTACGTTATGTGGTGATTAGCCATCATGGCCAAATATAGGCCTACTTGTACCGGTATGTCGAACTCGAAAAGATCGCTCGCTTAAATGGACAGATAAAATCCACTCACCGCATCCTAATTCATCGCTGAAGTCCGAGCAGTCGAATTCCCCGTCACATTTCCAGACGTCCGGGATACAAGAGCCGTCACCGCACGCCCAATCTGGGGCGCGACACCCGTCACCTTCAACGTGAATCGTAAATCTATAGGCTCGATGGTAGGCTACTTGCAACACGGTGTGGCCAAGGTGTAGATGTTGGGTGTACGTATACAACCCTCGCATTGAAATAGGGGAATAATTAACCGAATGGTTGGATTTTTGTTGTGTACTACCATTACTCGATCAACTCTTAGTGTTTGCTCGTGGTAAAGAAATCAATCTTTCTCCTGCCGTTCCAATTAGTATAGATCTAGGCCTACGCATAGGTTTTAAAGTTTCATTTTTTGGACTAAAACCATGCCTACAGTGAATGTATGTATCTCCATGTACAATACTGGTGAAAAGTCGGTACACCAACATTAATTAATTGTTTCGACGGTCTTTGAAAATACTCCATTGAATAGATTTCTATATGACACTACATTATAATAAATTGAAACCCCACCTTGACTGGAACGTCGGTGAGATGATCTCGCCAGAAAACATTGAGTCTCGTCCTGGAAGATTGGAGAATCGGTTAACCAACTAGTATTTGGTAGAGTAGGTCTACTGTCAACATGGAGTGTATACATATTTGCAAATGAATATCAGGCACGTACGTAATAGATATCGTAAAATTGTTCATACCACAAATATCGTAATCATAAAACAGAAGAGGAGTGTTGTACAGAGTATTGTCTGACCCATCTGTAAAGAGTGTAATGATAATGCCCGTTTAAATGTATACATGTAAGTTTAGTATGAACTTTATCATTATGATGACAATATACATAACATATCGTTTATCAAGTTCTTACCTTAGTTTGAGTGAGTGTAGCCTAACAGTGAATAGTGACCGAAACCCAGCTAGTACTATATAATTTCTCTAGAATATATGTGGCTTTCTCTTGCAGATTTAGTAAAGGAGCAAATTTCGTGCTGGTATGTAACGTTGTCACTGGTTCTCAAATATATAGGCATAAAAAATCACGCTTCTCGGTCATCGGACATTTACCAGCGGATGTTGTTAAACGGTTCTTTGACACTGGATGCGGTTGACATTTCAGAAGGAAAAAATATGAATGGGAAAATTACTGTTATCAAGTAATTTTGGAGATTTCTGGCGACCGTTATATGCTTACGTAGGTCCCTACATACACATAGGCTACTGGAATACATGTACGTCATTCTATAGCTGAATGTCATTCGTGATCTATGATTTAGATATTGTGAATAATATATCACTTTAAACTATAGAAGAGCCCAATTTTTACTTTTTTCATGTGCGTAAATGGTTTATCAACAATGTGCTGTTGGCTTGTTAGTGCAACTGTTTTCACCGTTTTATCTGTCTGTACAATAATAATTTTTACTTGGCAACCGGTTGGCTATCCTCTACATGGTATCACGATTCTCTTGACGAATATTCGTTGGTCAAGTAATATTTAAAGCTGCTGCCTTCGAATGTATGTAATATATTTTTTTCAAAACCAATTTTTTCAAAACCAAATTTTTCTAAAACCAACACATCTAATGCAATATAACAAAAGGTGTGCTCAATTATTTTGACGATTACAGTCCATCAGATTTGTCTTTTCACCCGTTTTAGTGCCCATTTTGTACTGGTTTTGTAAATAAACAAACGAAGTGTATCCATCAAACCCGAATGTAAACAAATGCTCAAATCGCGCTTAAAAGTCCTAAAACAGACATTATACCGGTTCACATGGTTTTGTTTTGCACCAAAGAGTTCACTTAATTTATTGTCAACATTATAGGCACTTTCCTTTACAATTTGTTGAACAGTATAGGGGATTAAATAACATATTATACACAATGATGTAGAAGTCATGCCCTAGAGCTGGTGTACAAACTGTCGCAAAGCAGCTGGTTTATTATAAGGAATAACACCACAAACCCATGAATAAACAAATCTTATGGGCCATAAGATGGGTTTTTGATAACAGCTATATTTTGTCTACAGTTCTTAGTGCTTATAGGCATCAGTGCTTATAGGCTCAGCCCCAACTTAGAAGTTACATATAGGCCTAAAAGCCTAAGTGTAGAACAAAATAACTAGAAGATATGAGATTTCAATCTTTAGTTCATTTATTGATTTACAACTAGGCTATTCGACACCTGTAGCTGTAAATGTTAAATAATATAAACTCAGCAATTTCAAAAACATATAAAATATTCCAATAAAAAACCCAATAAATGTCAGAAGAGTGTTCTTGACCAACCCTTTATTTGTGGCTATAAAAAACCCGGCAAATGAACTGTGAAACCAAACACGTTAAGATGCCTCGACATACTCCAGATTTACGTGATTTAGCGATTGGTTGCTAACAATCATAACAAGATAACGAGTGGTTGCAGAGATGCTCTGGGACCATACGACTGACTATGGACTACAGGTTCCAAGCAACAGGATCATATCGAGACCGACCAAGGAGTGGCCAACCACCTGTCGCTTCAGGACTGCCACACAAACTGCAAGGGAGATCCCAGTGCCCCGCATTCCTAGGATTACTTCCTAGACTGCAGAATGTGTGGCGTCGCCTCAGGGAGAGGGGTGTTCAGCCATACTCAGGCCGTATCCATATGCTACTGGGATGGTCCTGATGGAAGCCAGAATTGAAGCCAGGCGCAAATGGACTCGTGAGCATAGTGGCAGAAACTTCCAAAGGGACGACAGATTATCTTCTCGAGTACATATTCAACTTGTACAGGGCTGATGGCCACCAGCGTGCGGAGAGCGGTATGCAGACGTCTGTGTACAACAGGTGGACCATTTTGGAGGTGACGGTTCAGGATGTGAGGTATCATCTCGTGTGGATGGAGATCTGACCTTTTGCATGTCCAGGGAACAATGGCAGCCGTCGTATTTAGGGACACGACAGACTACTTGATCCACATGTGTCAGTAGGCCTACGACTGTACGAGTAGGCCTAGGCCTACAGCAAACAGCCACCTCACGTTGCCAGGGTATGCCGAGAGTTCTTGGAAGGGCATAGTATCAAGCTTCTCCGGGCCTGCATTCTGGATCGACAACGGGATCCTGGTCCTGCCACGCTGTTGCATGTAGCCTGTATCCATTTCAACATTTGAAATCAATTAAGTTGACAGTCACGTAAATTCGTAGCCCATATCCCATGAGTGGGTCTAGAATATAAAAATTATAGGATCAATCACAACTGTTCCACGCGTAGGCCCTATCTCATATTCTGTTAATTAAATTAACATGTTCGATGGAGAGAAATTCACGGTTAATTAGGCCTGATCCAACTTCATCTAAATGCCTACTGATCATATATTACTTATGTCCCACCTATAATTGTAGTTAAGTAGGCCTACCGTAATAGGCCTAAGGCCTAAACGATTGCTTCATTGCCACTAGATCCAGAGCCTAGGCCTTGGTATACCACTACTCCTGAGCGTGAAGCACTCGCGCTTCGGCCTCGGAACTGGGCCGGGTATACTCTGGATATAGCCATAAATTACAGCCGCCAAGATCACAGAGATTGCATTCACGATCACGAATCTATATCAATCTCTGGCCAAAGGAGAAGGCCTGGAAACAATGGGGTACATTACCGAGAGTCACAAAATAGTTGTGTACGTCTTCCTGTAGTTAGACCCGACTTGATTTACACGGACAGTCCAATGTCCAAGAGTTAATCAGGCATGGTTGAAATCAATCAATATTCATAGGAGCTGATCAGCGTCGACCAGTGGGATGACAAAATCACTGACTGTGCTATGCATGAATGGTTTCCCTTCCCCCACATAAGGGCGTGAAATGCAAGTCGGGTCTTTACTGAACGACTCCAACCAATTTGCCATAGTCACCGGTACACCATTCAGTTTCCGTTCACCTACCTTGATCGGTCAGCGCTGTTAGAATGTGAACCTGATGCACACGTGCTGCAAAATGCCATGAGTAGATCAGGCCTACGAGCTACGACCAGGCCTTCACACTGCGTAGTCTGTTTAACCACCGTGACGGAATTATTGACACGGATTAGGCCTAAATCAATATCTGAGCATAACGTTATCACAGCGTGAAAATGGAAGAAGTCGCAGAAGTTGGAAGTTCTTCAAGTTTGGAAGTTCAATTTTGCGCCAATGATTGGTCTAGTCTAGATCTAATTTGCATTTCATTCTTGTTTAGGTGTTACCGTATGTAACAGTGTAAGTGAATCATTCCTTGATCAAGTCAAAACTTCAAACTCAAAGAAATTACAGAAAGTTGTACACACAACAATCACACTCAGTCAAACTCGAAGCTCATCACTCCATGCATCCTCGCCTCGGGTCGTGGTTGGAGTACGGTCCGGAAGGTTAGGGAGGGGGGCATTGACCAGGTGACAGAGTCAAATGCACTGCTATAGTCGGCATCATTGGTCTGTGAGCGGTGGTTTTTTGGTGATTATTCCGTCAATAATTAACATATTTTGATGAAATTTTGGCATGAGTGTTATTTTAAGTTCGCCTAACAGGGTATAAATTTTCGGAGAAATTGGTGTGTAAATAAAAAAGTTAGCCCATTTGGCCTATATATAACGGAATAGGAAAACGTCAAAACGTTATCTATAGAAATGCTACGGCGATCGGGGGCGATCCACGGCCGACTTCTTCAGATTTTTACTATGGACGAGATAGGCTAACTTTTTTGCATCGCATCCAATCTTTTTAAAAATGCATACTGACTTAGGCGGTTATGAGATAACATACCTGTCAAAATTCCATCGGATTATCTCAAATAGTGACAGAGTAATCGCCTGAAAACCACCGCTCACAGACCAATGACGCTGACTATAGGCAGTCCAAGCGACACGGAGCCGCTTGGACTAACTGCTGGGCAGCCCAAGCTCCGCGTCGCTTGGGCTGACTGCTGGGGTGCATTATCACTGACTATTGACATGTGAAGTTTGTGTGGCCGGAGCACCTGTCAAATCTTGTAGGCAGTTTTGTTCCAATAACGATAATCAACAATGTATGTATCAGGGGCAGATCAAGAAAAATCGTGTTAAGGTCTTAAGGGGGACACAATTTGTGGAGATCGGAACATGACACACGAGACGATCGAATCGATTCGTCAACAGCTGGTTTGTGGGCCTTTGTAAAGCCTGTACATTGCCCATACAAAGGCATACATACTTTTATGTATTTTTGGGGTGCGAAAAACTTTAACTCATCTCATAGTTCACATCAAAGTCCAGTCATAGAGATCTACTAGAAGGCATAGATATACAATATTTTATGAAAATATTCGCACAGACAAGTTTCATTGAAATTGCAAGCATAGCTAGTCTAATGTGAGAAAATGTGCAAAATTGATGTCTCAATTATTGCTGACATAAGCCTAATATTTCCTTGACATTATATGAATCCAAAATGCGGTAAAGCCAAAAAAAGGTCTGTACATGTACTGTAGTTCCAACCTTATGATGGACAGCAATGGATAGTTTGAGCACTAACAATTGGGTAGATTCTGTCTCGACATGGCTGTAAAAGTCCAGGTGTGTGACAGCCCAAGCGACGTGAAGCGCGTCCAAGATGGCCCACATTGATGCTCGGGACGAAAACAAACAAATGACGATTATGACAACGCGCTTAAAGCTATAATCACTTTTAGAAATGACAAAATTTATCCATTTTGCGATAGCTTTATTTTGTCTATAGAATAAGAAATCGTACAGATTTGTGTCTGAAAATGTGCATTACGTGCCTAAATTGAGTTTCCAAATCAAGATTCAAATTCGGGCCAGTCAATCTCGCATCAATTTTTCCTCAAAGCGGCCCGCATTGCGGGCGAGTTCTATGCACAGTCTGATGACGTCATTGGTATTTGTCTAGATATCGTGGCAACCGGCAATGTAGGCAGGCCGATCATTCTCTATCCACTGTTTTCATGCACGATTCACGGCAATTTTCTGAGTATCTGTTGTCGAACTGTGCATATTTCCTACATATTTCCGACTAACTCGAGATGTACTTTCAGGTTTGCGTGACAAACAAGAATGCTAAACTTGGCTGATTTTAAAATTGATTCCAACTTTAAATACCCCCGAAATATTGTTGAATATCCCCTCCAAACATTGATTTTAGCCTTGGCTGACACCGACCACAAATTTTACCAGGAAGGATTAGTGGTGTTTGAAAGGGATTTTGAGCAATATATCGAGGTATTTAGTTGATTTATCATATGTAAGTTGGGTCCTCTCATGTGTTAGCATACATACAATACTAATAGTTTGTTTGTCAGCCCGTAAATCGATCATAATCGTGATTTGTTTGTTTTCGTCCCGAGCACCAATGTGGGCCATCTTGGACGCGCTCTGCGTCGCTTGGGCTGGGTGTGTGATAGACCAGACCCAAATGAAAACTTTCATAAGTTACATGTAGTACCTGATGATAAAAATTGCCTCGAAATACCATGGGTAGGCTAAGGTTCTTGGGTTGGTGTTGACCTACAGCTAGATCTATAAATATCAGCAACAATGTCTGCAGGAAAAAACGCCAGTCAAATCCATACCTTTGCTTGATTTATAGTGCTCAACATTTAGGAAAACCATTGTTCAAGGAGCAGTTTTAAAAATCTGTTTCAAGAATACTCAATCTTTCACATTATTCTTCGGCTCTTTACCTGAAATTGTTATCAGACTTGAATATTTTTCAGAAGTTGAGAGCCTCGAGAGACGATTAGAAAATGAGTTGCACTTCAGAAGTCAAAGACATGCTGCAAGTACAGAGGAGGAGCGAGTTACAGTCGTCTGACATTGATCTCCGAATGGATCAGAGTAGTTCCTCAGACGATGGGGTCTTTCTAAGCCCAGCTTCTTCCAGTGTGCCAAGACTCACTCCAAAGTCAAGTATGACAAATATACAAACTCCTAGAAGTGCCCAGTCCTCCAGTACGCCAGGGTGCCCCACAACAAAGAGCCCTGCAGTGTTCAAGAGCCCCATTGGTACCCCACTGTATCGATCAAATAGCTTCAACAGGAGCGACATGGAAATGAGCCCTGCCACCAGCCAGCAGGTAAAGATGAGCCCATTGGCTCAGAGCCTTGAATGCAGCCCGCTGGATCCCAGGGAGGCTAGTCCCAGGGTGATACTCAAGTTCTCAGAGATAAGGGACCATGGGCTGCAGAGGGCATCAGTGACCACTTCGTTCTCGACTCCAGAGTCTCCAAATGATCTGAATCTGAAGAATATAAGCCACACGCTGCTGAGAAAGCCGGACATCCCGCCAGGAACTGGCGCCGTGCGGAAAATGGAGTTCTGTGAGAACGAGCGAAGTCCTGACGTTGCAGCAGTCATGGAGAAGTCCCGAAAGAAACGCCAGTCGGAGGGCAACACCTACCCTGAAGATCACAACTGTAAGCGAAGCAAGTCATTGTGCTGGTCGACAGCCGAAAATGCAGATAAAAAACAGCCAAGCTATGAGGAATCTTGCATTGGAATGGACAAAGATATTACCAGTACACAAGATGCGAGGGAGACTCCAGATGCAAGCACAGTTTTCACCAGCAGTGACATCATGGCAAGAAGTGTTTCGAGCACGCGGAGAAAGCTTGCACTTGATAAGACCCCAGAGCGCCCAGAAAACACGAGCATGTCCACAGCCACAGCCACTGTTGCAAGCACTCCAAGGTATCCGGAAGTGTGCACGTTGACGCTCGGTGACCTTCAGTCGGAGTCTCCGTACCGTGGACATGTGGAACTCTATGGGCCCAGCGAACCCCTTTGTTACCCTCCAAATGTGTCTCTGACACCGGTTCCACCAAGCTGTTCATCACATGTAAGCCAAATAATGTCAACAGACCAAGCATACAGCAAGGAGTTCCCCTGTGCAAGGGCCAGCACTCAGCCCTCCATGGATAATCTAAATAGGTATCGGCCAAGTGGGGACCCGTTTGGAGTTGGCGTGGTGCCGTCAGCGAGGAAATACTACTCAATCGGTGGATGCATCTCTGAAGTTCCCAGTGCGTACCAGTGTAGTACTCCTGATCGGTATGGTCCATATGCTGTCAGGCCGGAGTCTGCGGCAACCAGGAGCAATACTCTCAACACCCCGGACATACATTTGTACAACAGCAACAATGACTATGGATCGTGGACTTCCTCCATATATAAGCATCCATACTTGGACCAGCAAGTGGATACTGGGGCCAGTCTCTCCAGTTCAAAGGGGCGGGAACTCAAAGAAACGCCAGCTAAACATCCTTACTATTTAAGCTCAAATCCAGCGTCTCCTGGTGGAAAAACTTACTCTGTTTCCGATGAGTTCAGCACACCGTGTTCTGCCAGTTACTCAGCCTCCACGTATCCCACTAGTACAGAGGCTGCGGGGACAAGACAGCCACTGCCCGATGCGTCAACGCACAGCAATGCCAACCAACAGGAGATGTCGTGCAACATGTGCTATCACTGTCCATCACATGATCAAAGTCATAGGAATTACTTTCCTCACACTGTGCATCACCGTGGACCTCCTGAAGGACATCCGAGTATAGCGTCTTCCTTGGATAGAACTCACAGCGCTGCAAGTGCTGACTCCATGCCTCTAGAACGAATGACTTCACATAATAGGTATGATTACAGCATTCCGAACTATGATCAAAACCAGATGACGATACCCCACCCGCCCTATGGTCAGCCCAGTTACCATGGTTACACAAACATAAACGTCCAGTCAGGGACTCCAATACAGTCGATTCTGCTGCAGAGTCGCCGTAATCAATGTGAAAACTCCATCACTACATGTAGCAGTAACCATGCTAACACACAACTCCCTGGCATTTATGACCCGCAACAAAACACCAGTGTGCAGCCCCAGTTCACTCCTTGGAGATCCCATGATATAAGCCCATTTGGACAGAGCTCAGTGCCAGGTATCCGACCACACCATGTGGACCAAAACTACTGGGACAAACCAGGGCTCTCGAGGGGCCGATCCAACTCTGTATCCGTTGTCTACATGGACAATGCTAGCAACAACCCTGGTCAAAAGTTGGCGCTCCTCTATTCAGATGAGCAGGGACACTCCGTGCTGAGTTCTCCACGGATGACTGGTGGCGCTACCAGATATCCCGAGTGTAGTAGACAGCTGGAGACCATCAGAGAACAAGCAGACCAGCCCAAACACCAGAACATAAATCAAACACCCATGAAAGTGCGACAGGTTTCTGAGGCCTGCTACGCCGCAGAGAAGCGAAAACTGGCAGCAGCATTGCTTCCACAAGTTGCAGCACAAGAAATAGATGCCAGGAGAAGAGAGTGGGACGACTTTACTAGTTACAACACTTCACGGGACACAGAAGTTGTGGATTTTTCGGACCAGAAATCTTCAAGTTACCGAATGGAGGCCAGTTCAACTGTATCAGAGTCGACATCCGAGCAGAAAGCAAGAGCCTCTGAGTCAAGTCCATTGAAGATCGTCATTGAAAATGTACAGAGTCTGCAGAGGCCGAATAGGATTGAGTCAGGATATATGTCTGGCTCATCAGAAACTCATCTCTTGCATGATGCACACTTAACTGGAGAAAACCCATCACTCCCACTCCAGAGAGCCCAATCAATTTGTGATGATTCATCACCATGTGAGGACAATGTATTCCAACCAATCTCTCCTGCAAAGTCATCAAGACAGGAGTGCATACCTAAGCCAGTGATGCCCAGAGCCCATCAAGCTGTGAATGTGGTGAGTGCAGATACAGCTGACAGAACCATAGGAGAATTTGAAGTATCTCCACAAACTCACCAGTCAGGGATTGCAGCAGCACCAAGTTCCACACCCAGTGACGCTCTCATGCCCAGCATGTTTGGTCCAGTCATAACATCGGTATCTTCAACGCAGTCGACAGCCACGAGCATGTACACCATAACACAACCGACTCTCCCCCTCTGCGCCAACCAGAACCTTAACCTCATCAACCCCTTCACCTATACACCTGCACCGGCACCCATCGTTCCAACTTACTCTCTGATGCTCAACACTGGAACCAATGTAGCTCAAAGTCTGAACGTCACCCCCCTCTATTCAATACTACCCACCCAGAACCAAGGGACCTCAGAACGCCCTGTATCCTCACAACATGTACAGTATCAGCAGCAAGTGGTCCTAAACTCAATGACACAGGTCATCGCTGCAGAGCCAGGACCGAGCTCGTCCAAATTGGAGGTTGGGACCTCGGGAGGCGGCGTCAAGATCCTACCGTCCGGATCGAGGAGACGCCACAGCCCCGGGGGCAGGAACAGGAGTAGGACCTTCTCAGGCTCTTCTGGTGAGTAACTGATGTTATTATGAATGTACTCTGAAGTCATTTTGTTAGGAAGAGCAGAGCTCTTCCTCTATGATGTTGGTTTTTTTTGGATTTTTGAAATTTTCCCTTTGTTTACATTCTTGAAAGTGCCACTTGGAACCACAACAGGCCATTCAACTGTGGCTAATTGGGAGGGCCCGGGGCCCCTTGGGAGGAAAATGACGCCCGTATACTTAATCATGGTTAATGTAATAAGTTATTATCGATAATAATCCCAGGAGACGTGTGTTCCGACCGTTTTTTTTTTTTGTATGTCACCGTTTCATACCCATCACCTATCCCGTTTCGATCTTCACTGAAACAGTGCTTTCTTGAAATCATATGCACTCAAAGTTTTGGATATACGTTCCGCACAATATATAGATACAGTATGCTATTGCAAAAATGAAAAACAAGTTGAAACGGCAACATAATAATTATGTGTTAGTGGTGGTATTCCATATTCCAGTAGGCAAATTCAATTCTCGTGTGGCCCCGATAAGCAGTCACGGCAGTCGGCCCGCAAGCCAGATAGTCACTGAATTGTCCAATCGGGAAGCTGTCTTGACGGACACACCCACATGTTTATGAACTACACGTGGATATAATTATATGCAAATTATCACGTGAGCAAGTCCCGCCAATTAGTGATAAATACTGACGCACTGGGGTCAAGGTCATAAGCTCCCACGAGATCGTGGAATCTACAGGGTGCGGTATTTGTGGAAATACTTATTTATTGCCATACCACTACCTCTATAATAAACTCTTTGGGTAATCTTACCTTGGCATTCAAAGAAGAGGAGAGAGAAATGAATGTCACAAGAATTTTCTCAAAATTCCTGACATCCATCTCGAACTCGAAATTGAAGGAAATTACTCTCACACATCTCAGATTCCCCGCGGTGTAGATGTGACGTCACACCGGTCATATGATTGACCTTAACCGCCATTAATTTGCTCCTCCATTGTTGGATGTGCAGCAAGTCTTGCTTTCGGCATTCAAAGTCGAATTTCTTCACGTCTACGATCGTCTTTAGGCTGTTCTTTGCACAGCTTTTTCTTCAGTAGATCGTTCTTTCGTTGTTAGACTAGCTTAGAGTTAGTGATTTGCGATTTTTTTGGGAGGAAATGGTAAAGCCTCCCCAGGCCCCTTTCCTTCCCCCATTATCGCCCGTTTGTACTTCGATGTTTGATATGTTTCAGATATGAAGTGCATCGTTTGCAAACACTACCTTCCTAAGTGGGAGGCTCATAACGCCTGCTGGCAGTGTAGGGACACTGTTTATTGCCGTCCTTCAGCCACCTGTGAGTTATGCGCGGATTGGTCCATCGACGAGTGGAAACTCTGTCTTCAAGGCTTACGGGAGATTCAGGCCCGCAGGTTTGCTGGTTGCCCTACTCCCCCTTCCCCGTCAGATTCTGATAGCGCCAGGCCGCGTCCCAAGGCGTCTGAGGAACGCAAGCGGCGTTTAGATTTGCAGTTAACCAATGCTGTTTGTGCTGTAAGTTTTGATTTATCATTGTCATTTTCTTTCAGCCAGGTACGGGTCCCGGGAGCCGCGCGTTCGGCTCTCGGCACCCTAACTTCCCCACAACCTACGGGTTTGTGTGGCTCACTTTTGGCTCCCTCTCTACTGGCCCCTCGTTCTCATGCTTCTCTGGCTGAACGACCTGGGTTTCAGTGTCCGAGTGTGGTTTCGGGGTCTGCCGGTTCCGTCGGGCTCACGACGGTTCCCTGCGCCCGGGATCCCTCTGGACAGAGAGTGTTGTTTCCCCCTCCGGGTCGGGCACCTGCCCCCGGAGCTGGGTTTCAACCCCATAGCCAGGGCGGATTTCGGTCCGGGCCCGTGTCGCCAGTGATACGGCCGCCGGCACCCGATTTCCCGTCGGTTACTGGACCCCAGGCCGTGGCTACCGGAGCCGTGGCCAGTAGGGGCCGGGAGCCAAGGGCCATGAGCCGTCCAAACCCATGGGTTCCTGGAGTTTCCATGTCTCCACGGTTTCCAGAGTTTCCTTTTTCTGATTCGCCCTGTGTGTTTCAGATCGCCGAGGATATCAAGGACGATTCCCCTCTTACGGCCCTGCCCTCCGGTTTCGTCGCCTCTAGCCAGGGTATGTTGTCCTTCGCCCAGTTGGCGGACCAAGGGTCTTCCCGTGCGTCGGAGCCGTCCGGTGTTCCTGTCCAGGGGAGCTCTTCCACGACGTCAGAGCAGCGCCTTAGGGGCGAGCTTCAGTCTTTTCGGGAAGAGATGTTAGGCCAGTGGCAGCAGTTTCTGGCGAGGTTCACGCCTCCACAGCCGCCACCGCCCCCGTCTTCCCCTCTGCTTAGGGAAGAGCCGTCTTCAGATGAGGAACCTTCCCTACAGGTCTCTCAGTCGGCTGACCAGCCGTTACCTGGCCCGTCAGGCCTCACGCTTCCGCGAAAGCGTAAGGCGGACCCGGACCAGGAGGCGGACCAGCCCGAGTCCGACGACCCTCTCTCTTGGGGGGAGAAGTTGGATTTTGTGAAGAGGGTCCTCCCGGGTTTGTGGCCCGAAGAGCATGCTCCGGCCCCAGTCAAGAAGGTGGCTCGTTCGATGATCTCTTCTGAGATAGAGCACCCCCGGCCGTCGAAGGACGCCTTACGGTTCCCTCTGTCACAGGGAGTTCGCGGCTCCATGCAGGAGCGCATGGACGAGACCATCAGGTCCAACAAGTCGGCGATTGGCGCGTATCCTGCTCGCCCGTCTGTCAACGACTACTATACGTCGTCGGAGTTGGACGACAAGCCTACAGCTTTGAGGAGGCATCACCCCCATTACGCCTTTTTCAAGGAGCCTAAGGCCGTGGAGATCCCATGGGCGGCCTTGGCGGAGCTGCAGCACACGTTTCGAGTGGGGCTGGCCACGGATTCGGCCATGGACTGGCTGTCGATGGCTACGAGACGGGCCATTCTTCAGTGCCGTGACCAGGTCCTGGACAACCCTGACGTCGACCGGGATGATTTGGCAGAAGCCTTATTGAGCTGCGCTTCATTGGTCACCTCCATTGGCAAAGGTGTCGGTGACAAGGTGGCCCTGGACTCCCACTCACTCTGGGTGTCCGAGTTGTGGCGGCGTGACGCCTTCCTCTCATCCCTCAAGTTCGAGGTTCCGGACCAGCTCATGACAGACATGAGAGTTCTCCACCCCGTTATCCCCTCTTCCGGAGCCCCTACTTCACTTCTACTCCCTGACCGTTCTGCGGAGTTGCGGGAGGTGAAGAAGGAGGCCGACGAGAAGGCCGCGAAGTCCTCTACTTCCAATGCCCTCCTGAGCCAGTCGAAGTCTCTGGAACGCCTCACACAACAGATGGTTTCGGCCTTTAAGAAGCCCCAGTCTGCAGTTCAGCAGTCTCAGCCTCAGCAACAGCCGACTCGTGGCCGTGGTAGAGCGAGAGGCAGGGCCTCAGGGTTGCCCTTTCGCGGGGCCTCTGCCGGCAGCACCCGAGGAGACCGTGGTCGTGGCCGAGGCCGAGGACGCGGAGAGGCTCCCAAGCCCGCAGGGGAAAAGAAACCGGGTACGTATAGCTTCGGATTCCGGGCCGGATCCTTTGCTCGAGTGTCGAGAAGAGCTGCATGGTCAGCTCGTTTCGGTCGATATTCCTTCCTCAGACGAGCCCGTAGGAGCTCGTTTAATTCTGTTTTGGAAAGAGTGGGAGCGGCTCGGGGCTTGCCCCTGGGTCGTCTCGACGCTCCGTCGAGGATTCGGCCTGAAATTCGAGAAATTGCCACCGTTATCGCCCGTCCCAAGGGGTTTCACTCTTCCAAACGATCCAGAACGCCGCCGTGTTCTCCACGAGGAGATAACGGCGATGATCGAGAAACAAGCGATAGAACCTGCTCCCGGGGACACTCCCGGGTTCTACAGCGTGTTGTTTGTGGTTCCCAAAGCGTCGGGGGGTTGGAGACCAGTGATAGATCTTTCTCCGTTGAACAAGTTCTTAATAGTGCCGACGTTTTCCATGGAAACGCCGGAGCAAGTTCGTTCAGTCATGCCTCGCGATTCGTGGGTGGTAACGATCGATCTCAAAGATGCCTATTTCCATATTCCAATGAAACCTGCAGTTCGCAAATACCTGAGATTTCTCTATCTCGGCCGCGTATGGCAGTTTCGGGCGCTCCCGTTCGGATTATCGACAGCGCCGTGGATTTTCACCATGGTGGCTCGGGAAGTCCAGATTCTCGCCCACAAGCGGGGGATTTTTATCCACCAATATCTCGACGATTGGCTAATCCGGCACCATTGTCGCGAAACGCTGATCGTCCAAGCACAGTTTGTGGTAAATCTATGCTCACGGATGGGGTTCAAAATCAACCAAAAAAAGTCCGACTTGTCACCGCGTCGAGACTTCGTCTTCTTGGGGTATCGTTATCAGACTACCTCAGAGACTGTGTTGCCGACGCTGGATCGTCAGTCAAAATTATCCGTGCTGTCAGAAGGCTTCCTTCGTCGCATTCCACAGACGGCCAGACGCTGGCAGTCCCTTCTCGGGATGCTGGCGTCCACGGAAAAGTTAGTTCCGTTGGGCCGCCTGCACATGCGGCCTATTCAGCGGCATCTACACTCTCAATGGTCCCAGGTCACGGGAGACAGATCCCAGCTCGTGCAGGTCTCTCCGGAAGTCGTTTCCCATCTGCAATGGTGGCTGGATCCCGTCAATCTGCTCCGAGGGTCGTCATTCCGCCGGCCGCTTCCATCCAGGCACGTATTTACGGATGCCAGTATGGACGGCTGGGGCGCTCACTGGGACGACAGCGAGGTCTCGGGCACCTGGTCTTCGTCTCAGCAGGAATGGCACATAAACCTGTTGGAACTGGAGGCCGTGTTCTTGGCTCTCAGGCATTGGGAAACACATTTCCTCAATCAGGCTGTGTTGGTGGCCACCGACAACTCCACCGTTGTCGCTTACATCAACAAGCAGGGCGGTACGAAGTCCCAGTCGCTGTGCCAGGCCGCTATCGACCTCCTGCTCTGGTGTCACGACCGGGGTATTTCGCTTTTCGCGAGGCATATCCCTGGTCATATGAATGTTTGGGCGGACCGCCTCTCCCGGAGGGGCCAGGTCCAGGCCATGGAGTGGAGTCTTGCCCCCAGGGTATTCCAATCTCTCTGCGGCCTATGGGGCACGCCGATGGTCGATTTGTTTGCGACCCGGTGGAACCACAAACTTCCTTCGTTTGTGTCTCCCATTCCCGATCCCACGGCCATGTCAGTGGATGCGATGTCGACGTCCTGGGAGGGCATGTACGCGTATGCTTACCCCCCAGCGGTGTTGTTGGACAAGGTGATCGCCAAGTTTCGGACTCACCAGTGTCGCCTCCTGCTGATTGCTCCGTGTCTACCGCAGAGGTCGTGGTTCCCGGACCTTCTGGAGTTGATAGTAGACTTCCCTCGTCAGCTTCCGGATCGGTGGGACCTCCTCAAACAACCTCGTTCCAGCATGTTCCATCAGGCTCCCGCAAGTCTGAAGCTTCATGCCTGGATATTGTCGAGCGATGTTTCCGAAAGAAGGGATTTTCAAGGGAGGTGTCCGCTAGGATCGCCCGATCAAATCGAAAATCTTCTTTGGCAGTCTACCAATCGAAGTGGACTTCCTTCTGTGCTTGGTGTCGTCGCCGGAAGGTTAGTCCTTTCAGAGTCGATGCTCCCCTAATTTCCGAATTTCTTCTCGAAAAGTTCAATGAAGGGCGAGCTCCATCCACGATCGCGGGTTACCGTACGGCTATCGCGAAGACTCTAAAACCCAAACTTGGGATCGATTTTGGTCATGATCAAGGTTTGACTGCGTTGATTAATAGTTTCGAGATCGAAAGACCGAAAGCTAGGAACCCGGTTCCTGAGTGGGATCTATCGCTTGTTCTCAACGTCTTAAGAAAAGATCCGTTCGAACCCCTTGAGCGGGCCTCACTAAAGTTGCTGACGTTTAAGACGGTCTTCCTTTTGGCTCTGGCTTCCGGGAAGCGACGGAGTGAGCTTCACGCTCTGTCCTTTTCCAAAGTTAAGTGGAAGTCGGATGGCTCCTCGGTTCTCCTCGGAGTCATTCCCTCCTTTCTGGCCAAAACTCAATTAGCAGGTACGCCATTATTGAGCTTTTCCATTCCCGCCCTGACTCCTTCTCTGGGGCCGGGCCTGGAGGAAGACGCGAAGCTTTGTCCCGTGCGAGCCCTCCGCATCTACGTTAATCGTACGCGTGAGCTGCATCTCGGCAAGCGTTTGCTTTTCGTGTCCTATCTTAAGGATTTTCCAAATGATATCCGTCCTGCTACGATCTCATCTTGGATCAAGAAGTGTGTTAGATTTTGCTATGAAAAGTCACAGGCGAAAAAATCCACAGGTTTCAGAGTCAAAGCGCATGATGTGAGGGCTCTCGCGGCTTCACTTGCCTTTACAAATAAAGTGTCTCTGAATGATGTCATGTCTGCCTGTACCTGGAAATCTCATAACACATTCACTTCTTTCTATCTCAGGGAGTTAGCTTGGGAGGATGACTCCGGCCTCCAGCTTGGACGACTGGTGGCGGCGGAGCGTGTAGTCCAGCTGTAGATACCTGTAAATAGATCAGCACGCCTCTGTACAGATGCACCTGAGGTCGACTCCCAGGGGAGTTGCTCCTCTTCTTTGGCGAGGGAAATTTTTGTTCTTCTGCAAGAGGAAAGTCACCTCTGCAGAGCCCCTGCTCGTCTCCATGCATCTGAAGGTAATTCAGGCGTGTATTATGGTATAGTTGTAAATATCCTGTAAATATGTATTTTCGACTTAAAATTATAATTTAAAAGTAAAACACAATATTTACTACTTTCAATGGATATTTCCTACTCTCACACATCGGTGATGAAATTCCCGGGAGAGGGTTAAACCCACCTCCTTTGGTTATTCTGATATAACCCAAAGAGTTTATTATAGAGGTAGTGGTATGGCAATAAATAGGAAGTTTTAACTTGTTTAAAACCAGTATTTATTACATACCTACCTCTATAATAAACACGATTATTCTCCCTCCCGCCTCCCCTGCCTTAACCAGGTGGGCAAATTAATGGCGGTTAAGGTCAATCATATGACCGGTGTGACGTCACATCTACACCGCGGGGAATCTGAGATGTGTGAGAGTAATTTCCTTCAATTTCGAGTTCGAGATGGATGTCAGGAATTTTGAGAAAATTCTTGTGACATTCATTTCTCTCTCCTCTTCTTTGAATGCCAAGGTAAGATTACCCAAAGAGTTTATTATAGAGGTAGGTATGTAATAAATACTGGTTTTAAACAAGTTAAAACTTCCTGTTACGACCCGAATAAATGTTTTTTTCTATGACTCTTTCCTACTTCACTGGTAATACTTCAGGAAAATATCACCATACAAAGCTTGTTCATGGGGAATTCTGATAAGAAATGCCTACTGAAGTGAAGCGAGATTTCCCGAGATTTGAGTAGGAACCTGTCGGAAGCAACAAAACTTGGCAGATTTGCCGAACTAATACACTTTGTCGGGGGAAAAAACTTAGTTTCCTCCTGAAATAAGCAGAAACGAATGGATACTATATCAGTTATCATGTTTATGATAGTTTTATATTGCCGACGAGAATTGTCAGTGCTGATTTTGAGGGGTACAGGCGATAAGGCCACCAAGCAATCAGGCCGCAATCGAGAATTAGCGAACTGCAGAGCAAGTGATGGATGGAAATGCAAAACATTAGACAAGTTGCTGAAATGTCTCTGTAGTATAAATCGAAACACTGAAAAAAAATCCATGAAAAAGGATTTAGAACTAGCTCGAAATTTTTTTTGCCACCTAAATAAGAAAAAAAAAAATATTCAGAACCTTGAAAATCACATTGGTCCAAATAATACTCGGGTGATTTTTATACGGGCTCAACATGGTAAAGCTTCTGACTTGTAGAGATTTCATATATGTATATATCGGAATAATTATAGTTTTACTAATCTTATTGGCCACAATAAAATAGTTATGACAAGAATCATTTATTTTTGGGCTCAACAAGGTATATATTCTGCCCAGTGGGGAATTCATAGCTGTAACCAAATAGGTTAACATTAGTTTTACTAGTTAGATATATAGTTAGCCACAGTAAAAATAATTAAGACATGGCCAAATCAAATACAGTATTCAAGGGTTTTTAAATAGTTCTGTGCAAACATTTTCAAAGCTCTTCCTTTGAGGCCAGTGGCCCTTGTTGTTTTTGTGACTCCTCATGTCTTTACCATTCATGCAGGAGATGCAGGCTCATTGAAGGATTCAGCTTGTGTGTCATCGACTACATCTGGTTTCCAAATGGACTCTGCAGCTCCGAAGTCACGTTTCTTCTCATTGCTTAGTCTGGAAATTGGATCATTCACAGTAAGGCCCAATATTTGTTTGATTTGTAGCTGGGTGCAGTTGGTTACCATTGATAATTCCCAAATGTATTGTTAGGATAGATGTATAATATATACTCATGATACATTTGTACATACAGATGTGTGAACCAGACAACAAGAAAAGATTATCCCGAGTTCAATTCCAGTTCAATGTTCGGTATGTACAATATATATTTCAAGCAGAAAGCACTTATTTGTTTGTTGATTTTGTTTTATCTTGTGTACTTTTCACTTGTTTTCCCAAGATATATATGTCATAATCAAGCCAGATGCATTTAAGTTATCCCTATACATGTAAATACAGTTCTGTAATAATAGTACTCATGAATCCAGACATATTGTTTTAAATGTTAATCTGATCTGGCATATAACCCATCTAGGGTCATTGTATTCTCTATTATACTTCAGAATAAAGTAGACAAGCTTGCAACACTTTGGACAACAACTAAAGCAAATCTGTTGTTTCTTTCTGCCTTAAGGAAGGTGACTTATGAAATCCCGTACCTGAAGCCTGACTCGCCCTCCGAGAACGGATTCGTACATATCGCTCTCGTCGATGTACCATTCCACAGTATAGTGGGCATCAACATCGTACAAAACAAAATCACTCTTGAGGTCAACTCGCCTCCGTCCATCAAAACCAAGGACCGGTTCGGCCGGGGAGCCAAAAACCAGGAGCCAGGCTATGATCCAACCGACGGACAAGTGGGCATCAGTCCATATCACAAGGTAAGGCCTAATAGTATTGACAGGTGTTTTGTCTGTGGGGAAGGTGTTGAACAACTGCTTGGTATTTCAGTTTGAATTACTAACAGAAAATATCAGGATACCATTGAAATGATGTTATGTTGAGCAGTGATAGATTTGTAGAATTGTCAGCGCTTGACATTCATAAAAAGGAAAAATATGTCTTAAAATATGTTGCCTCGAACTGTTAGACACTCAGCCTTTACATGTACTGTAATTTGAGTTGGTGATTTAAAAATAAACTGTAGATTTATCTTTTTATACCAACAGATAGGACTACGACCGGATGTACCAGCTCGGGTGATAGAGTTGCTAATCGCGACGGACAGCCGCTTCTTGACTCTCAGCATTGCACCGCTTGAGGTCAATGGCAACAAACAGTTAGCAGCGTCTGGCGGGGAAGCTAGCTATGAGGAACACACGGGTATGAACTCATGAAGCCACTGCTCAGGAGTTTGCTATAATTTCCATGATGTGAAATTTATCACACTACAAAAAAAAATGAATTAATAAAAAATTTCAAAGTTTGATTCTCAGTATATGACGAATTTTGAGAAAATCTGTTGTGTAAAATTTTCTGCAGGAAAGATCACTTCCCTAATTCTCTGTAGATTTCCTTGAAAAAAATAAATTTCAGTCACTAATACACCAGTACCCAAAACCTGATGTCGCTGATGACATAATTTTGTGAACCCACAATTTATTTCCCTCCCCCCCCCCCCCCACACTCCCTCCAGACCACCGCACAGCATCACACAAGAACACCTGCTGTAGCTGCAGCACGGGTTGCCTCTTCAGTCGCTGCAAATGTGCCTCGGCAATCCGCCAGTGTGTCGCCAAATGCAAGTGTACCCAGGTGCTCGCCAACTGCCAGAACCCGGTCAACCAGCTGGCGAAACACGGGGTGGACATAGACAGGGCCAGGCGGGACCCCTGCCTCATTGCTAACATCTTCAGGGTGTGTTGCCGTCGTTGTTCCGTTAGTTTGAATATCTCAATTCCTTTTAGGAATTTATGTCAATTTTATAATTTTCCCTCTTCTTTTCTTTGATATATTTGATGATGAAATCTGTCCCCTCATGGCAAATCCATCTTTGAGGCATCTCATAACAACTGGATAACATAAAACATGAATAGAAGTATCCATAGTGACACACAAGCTCTCTGCCCGTAGATCAAACTGCTAGGAGCTTACCTGGTCAAGGAAGTCCTGTTCGTCTGCTGTGGGGTGACCGCACCCATCTCAAGGGTCATTCCGGGAGAGGTCAAGTGTCCTAGGCCCGACTGCTCCCACAGATACAAGTACTCCTGGTGCACAGGTATGTGTGTTTGTTTTCAACTTGCGGAGCAGTGTTGTATATTGATTATGTTAGATCAAAATATTGTAGGTGTTCAATAAAATTTTGTTGTTCCCTAGCTAAAAATACAAGGCTCATATAGTTTGCTAATCACAACTTTGTTGAATTGAACCAATAATATCCAGGAAACCATGAATAAAGTAATGATCAGGTGCAATTTCACAACCAAGGTGAAGAAGAGTCATTGAGTGTCATGTATCACTGTATCTTCCTAGTCCAGAAATTTTGCGAAGTTTGTACTCTGATTTTGTTTAGGTATCTTGATGGACTCGACTTCTAAGCCAAGAAATCACTGCCACATCTGCTGTCGTTGTACGGAACATAATTCAGTGCACTGTGATGTGAGTACACAAAAAAAGTACTTTCTGAATGGGAACTTTAGCGTTGAATATTGAATATCCAGGGACAGGATTCACTGGTGTATGGAAGACCGTGATCTCTTGTATGTCATGAACTTGAGCATTAAGTGCTACTCTTAAGTGCATCATCTCCACGTTTTGTCTACAGCAATGCAATTCGTGTTTCCTGCCAACTGAAGATGTCCCAGAATGCCCCTGCAACATCAAGCGGGCCCTTGATTCCAGAAAAAACAGGATCCAACAGCAAATTCGTGCGGAGACTTTCCACCAGACTGAGATGGATCGCCTGACTCCCGTAAGCCAATCCGGAACCCCGTCTTGTGACGGTCGAGCGTCTTCCGCGCACAGCGACATCATCTCTCTCGATGGCAGCTCAATGGCCATTGTCAACAAGAGCGTTGTGATGGAGATAATTGATAGCGCCATGGATACCAACAGTTGTCACGCAAGTCCGGAGCTCGGCGAGCCTGTCTGCTCCATGCATGACATGATCGCGATGATCGACGACAGCGAAACCGAAAGTGAAACTGAGCTCACTGACCAGCTAAGGTTCACCAACTTGAGCGGAAATCCCACAGTGGTGGAGAACGTCAGCGTTCCATGGCCACCGGTGAATCGCAGTTTGAGTAGGGATGTTCTCGGGGAGCCTCTGAAGGCTTCATCCCCTGTCCTATTGTAGGCAGAATTACAGACGCGCATTTTATTGAAGGAATATATTTAAATGGTTTTGGGTAGCGACAAGTTTGCACCACTCTGATTCATGTTGTTTGGATAGTTACATGTAGCTTGAAAATAAGTAGTTTCGAATGACTCAGGACTGAAAAAAGAATGTTTCAGGTCATAGTTCATCAGGATTTTGTAATCAGGAATCAGTCTTTACATTTGTTGACATTTTGTTCTGTTTTATAGGTTGTTTTATAGGTAGTGCTGAGGACTTGTTCGATGAATGTATACCAGTTTTGTTGTGTTCGTTGTTTCCTTTAGTTTTATTTTTTTCCAATTTCATTCCAGGTATTGTGTTCAAATGTTCTTGTTTTGCAGTAGTGTTGGCTGTTTATTCCTCATTTTCTATTTTCAATGTGTTAGTAGATCTTACCTTTTGAAGATCTTTTATGTTGTATTCAAGACTTGTTGGCGTTTGTTTATGTACACTTATCACAAATGACACCATATCAAAAAAGTTGGTATTGGTTGTTCTTTCCTCATTTGCAGTTTTCACTATGTTAATAGTGTATTATATCACTTTCGGAGATCTGTTTATGTTTTATTCAAGACTTCAGTTCAATTGTTATGAAGAACTTATTCAGATGATTTCTCAATTACATATACCTGTAAGTATAGTTTAAGCTGTGCACCATGAGAAAAATCTCTGACTTCGCCCAATATTCATTTGTTGGTTAGTATTTGAAGTTCATGAAAACTGAAACAAATCATTTGTAAGTTCAGTAAAAATGCGTTGAGATATTCATCAATGATTCTCACTATTTAAGGAACTTTGAATTTGTGAATCAAATTTCAAGTTTGTGTTCTCATGTTCTGAGACTTGTTCAGCTAGTTCCATTGAAATGTTGCTAATTCCCATTTTGAACAAAAAAATTTGAAGTCTTCTTCACTGTATACTGTAAACCCAGAAAGTGTCCATTTATTATTTAGCGTTTTGAAAAAAATTGCTAATATTTATGGACACTAAGTCATAAAATACGGGTTTGCTTTTCGGTTTCTGTCATCCACCCACTAACTTAAATGGCCGCTAATACGTCCACTTTGGTAAAATTGCTAAACTTAATGGACACTAATATTTCTGGGTTTACAGTATGCTGTCTTTGACTAAACTTTGTCATATCAATCATTTTGTGTCATATTCATTATATAAATCGATTGTGACAAAATATTGAGGGCATTATCTCCGACCTGTAAAACTTATGGGTTTATTCAGTACCCTTTCATATGGGCATTCTTTATGCAATAGTCTTATCAAATGATTATGATACTACTGGTAAATGGATTAGGGTAATTGTTTATATTGATTTGCAATGCAGAAAGTTATCAAATGAGATTGTTACGACAAAGTCAGAACATAACATATCATAATGCAATTGTTTTTGTATTAAGAAATCCATCCATCCACTCATAATGTTACCATTTTGATGTGTTGTAATCTGTGGTTTTTCTAGACATCATGTTGAAGTACAAGCAAAAATAGCAAATAATGTGAGACCGGATGAAAGTTTTGCAATGGTAAAGGGTTTCAACTGAATGTCAATTACTGCATGCATGCTATAGCTATGGAACGCCGGTACGACATGCGAGAAGCGACATGCGAGAAGTGACAAGCAACATGCGAGAAGTGAGAAGCGATTTGCGACTTGCAAACTATAAACTATGACTTATTCCGTATTAAACCATGGTTTAATACGAAAAAATGTGTAGGATATTCAAGTTGCAATTTGTTTCATGCAAGTCGCAGTTTGTAAAGTTAACTCGCATGTCGCAGTTTATAGCTCGCAGGTCGCATGCCGCAGTTTTATAGGCTAACTCGCAGGACACATGTTCATGTAGACAATATTTCTCGCTTCTCGCATGTCACATGTCGCTTCTCACATGTCACTTCTCGCATGTCGCACCGGCTTTCCATATATAGCAGTCTTGACATAGCATATACTTTACACATTGAAAGATAGTGTCAATATTCAGGTATGGTCTGTGTTACTGTTCCCATGGTGACCATTTCCTTGGTACAATAATCATTCAAAAACTCCAACTTTCTATTATCTTCACTGTATATAGCTACATACCAAAACAATCTCCTGTTAGCGAGAGAAAAATATTAATTTGCTAAGTAATACAAATTAATGAAGCAAAAACCGCCATGTCAGTGATTTTAGATAAGAGGGAAGGTAATGTTTTTGATTGAGTTTACATTATGCTGAAACTAAAGAGTTGAGTGTTCAGTTTTATGCACAAATATTTGCTTTCTATATTTAAAGGGTTGTATGATATCATCATTCTGTTCCCTTAAAATATTTATGTGTATATATATCTGGGGAATTTTGTATGGTCAGAGTTTGACATTTGTTTGTTTATATTTATCATGCCGGAGTCATTATTGTGTATAATTATTTACGATCTATGGCACTTATTTTATATATGTATAATTAGATGAATAAAAAATCATGATGTAATGAAGTCCTGATGTTTGTTCGCACAATGCCACAAATTTTGCCGATAGTGGACATTGATAAACAATAAGTATCCAAAGTAAGTATAATAAGATTAATGTACTGTGTATATAAAAAATTAGAACCAAGGGTCCTGCATATGGTGTGTGGTGAAGTTCATGGTCGGCTTTCCGGTAGAAATGTGTCTCGAGGCATCTTTAGGCTGTGACATCTAGTCATTCTTTACAGCTGCATTGAGCTTCGAAAGCTTCAAAACAAGGGCTATAATTACAAAAGTCTTGCTTCCAATGAGTAAATGTACACGTTTTGAAGCAGATACCAGACACAAATCACCAAAATATATGAATTCCCATATGAACATAACAGGAATCTAAGCTACTGTGGCATTTTGTGATTCTTTGTTTGTTTTACTGACCTGAAAACATTTGAGGACCATATAGTTTACAGTAACTCTCGGTCGTTGTGATACATGGGTAACCCCCACCCTCTC
The DNA here is from genome assembly GCA_949152475.1 of Terebella lapidaria. NCBI lineage: Eukaryota > Metazoa > Annelida > Polychaeta > Terebellida > Terebellidae > Terebella > Terebella lapidaria. Next base: position 28,700,465 of record OX424561.1, on the reverse strand, counting down.
AGACTCCGGCCACGTTCGACCAGTCCTGCTTCTGATAGAAGCACCACCGTGCTTCGTCCGATGCTTTGAGGCGGACTCGGCTTGTTTAAAAACTGTTGGCAATTCCCCCGTGACTTTAGACTACCTCTCCCGCTTAGACTTTTGTTAATATTTTGCTGGTTCACTATTTAATCCCCCCCCCCCCCCCCTCCTCTCCTTCACTTGTGCCTCGTTGAAAATGTGGTGGATCGCTCGCTCATCCAGGCATTGTTCCCTTCGCTTTTGAGTCTTCAAAGTTTGATCGATTGCCCAGCTAGTTTAGTAAATCACTCGGAGCACCATGGTGTCCAGTCAATGTCGAACACTGGTGTGTTATGCAATGGTCCTCGGGGCCCCGGTAGGAATGTCACCCTGATAGGTATGCTGAATCCATTTCTCCATGCCCGGACGCCATTACGGAGGTTTCACTCGGTGTGTTCTTTCCGGCCTCAGGTCCCTATCGGGGCCTGGCCTAAAATGGGAACCTGTCTATCGAGCTGAAACTGGTGTCTATCCAGTTGCCGGACCCTACTCGGCCAGTCCCCATTGGAAAATTCAATGCCTGTGAGGTGAGGTAGGGGAGGGAAAGTATTTAGCTGTGCCTAATTTTCTCTCTCTTTTACAGACAAAGTCTCAGCCACGAGGCCTGTCTTCGCTGCCTTCATTGCGTTGGCTCCTCGGATTCAGGACATGTCCTTCCTTGTCCACTGCATTCACGGCTTCGACTCATCCTCCTTTTCCTCCGTCCGTGTTACTGCCCTCAGGCATGCCATTACCTTCAGGATCTTACTCAATGGAATTGAGACAGATGGAACTGAGCCTCGGCTCTTGCTTGTCATCTCAAATGCAAACAATGTTCGACTTGATGAACCAGCAGTTATGAGCTCAAATGATGCACAGCTTGCTTCAATGCCAGCTTGCTCAAGATGCCACTCCCGTATCTTCCCGCTCCCCACGGGTTTGGCGCATGAGGCCACTTGCAGAGGAATGCCCACTCCGCTTCAACACTCACAGGCTCTCCAGCCCCGAGGCTCGGCTCCTCCGAAGCAGCTTCTCGTGGCTACGCTTCTAGCACATAGTTTATTTCCGACACCATCATCTTCTCTGTGTTAAGGATTCCAGCCAAGTAACCTGTACTGTTTTCTCTAGTTCCACCCTCTTTGCCTTCCTTGTCAGTTTCACGCTTGTCACGTAAACGCCGTCACCAGGAGACAGACTCGGAGGATAGAGATGATGAGCTTGACGAGAGCCCGGGCAGGAACATGACTATGGGAACCAATCCCTGACTTCGTTGCTAGAAAAAATCGTCTGGTTTCTGCCCAGTTTGAACCCCTAGCGGAGGCGCCTCTCAAACTAATCACATGGAAAACCGTTTCGTGATGGCCCTGTCTTCTGGCAGGCGTTGAGTTGAGATTCACGCGTCGAAGGTTAGCTGGAAGGAGGACTTCTCGCAGGTCAGACTGGGTAACCTTCTTTTCGTACTCTGCGATTTTATCTTCATGCAATACATAAAGATAAACAGCTCTTTTTCGTTTATTATTTAACGCATTTCAACAAGGATATCGTTCCCCTACAATTTCCTCTTGGATCGAGAAGTGTAATCGTTTGTGGTACGATCTAGCTCAGCATTCGACACTTCTTTCCGTGTCTGAGCGCATTATGTACGGACCATTGCTTCGTCTTTGGTTTACATTGGTTATACTCCACTATCTCAGGTTATGAGTGCTTGTTCATGGTCATATCACAACACTTTCACCTCTCATTACCTCAGAGACATGGCATGGACGTCTGAGACGAGCCTCCAGTTGGGACTAGTACCTGCACACCTCACATGACCAAAATAATGGTGCATGAGGAAACATACGTGTCCTTTGTCGAAGTTTCTCTCCATTCAGTTTCGTCCATGTACATTGTTCTCACTCATATTGGTGGCTTTTATTTGACCAAAGTCCTTGCAGAAGGATTCGATCAAGTAGATATCGTCGGGTCTGATCCCTGACGTGGTGATGGTCTCTTCTCGGTCGCTTGAATGGTCTTTGGTGGTTCTGTTCTTGGCGATTTATAGGTAGAAGGGGGGAAGACTCCAAAGGTAGATGAGTGCCTACACAGCTTTGTCATAACACAGTTCGTTCCCACGGATCGGTTCGTCTTCGACCAATCATCCGCCAACAGTTCTTTCACGACCATCTCTTTCACTGAATTAACCCCTTGCCAGGCCAGATTTTGTTACAACTCAAACCTTTCTGGGTGATCAACGTACCCGTTGATCTCTTTTCTCTCCTTTTCCCACCCGGACTTCTTTCTTTTGCGGTCTCCTCTTTTGCCTTCTCTTTTCCTCGCACCTACCTTCATCATATTCCTCTTTTCTGTATGCGCCTTCCTTTTGCTCTTCTTTCTTTTCTGGGTCATCCTTAGGCTTTAGGATGGATCCCCAGTCGTGTGACTCCTGGCGCGGGTGTTTGTGACTTCTTCGAGAGAAATGCTGCTTGCAGTTTTAGCATTTATGCCGACAAAAAAGTTTTGGCCTATTTTTGGAAATAATTTGGACAAGTTTTGCCCCTTTTTGGCTTCATAATGGGGGCTGCCGCAGCTGTTCCTAGGAAGCGTGAAGATAGTGCTTAGATATTGGCAATTTCAAAGGGGAAGTCATATATGGCGATTTGTGTAGTGACCTTGAATTTGACCTTTGAGGACCTTGAAAAGTAAAAACAATGCCAAATTCGTGCTTTGTGTTATCTAAAAACTTTCTGATCAGTTTTAATTCTTTTAAGAAAACAAACGTACCAATTGGGATACTTGATATTGCTTTAATTGTCACGTCTCAGTTCATATTTAACACCAAATTAATGTTTAAGTCGGCCTCTGGGGCTAAAACACAGCTTATGATTGTATTATAAACATATTGGAACTTGAACTTGACTGTAAATGACCTTGAAGGATTTCAAGATTTCAAGACCTGAAATGTGTATTTGCCTACACAGACAAAATGCTTGTAGATAGAGCTTATGTTTGTATTGTGAGCATGTATGAAGTCAGATATTGCACACCTAATTGTGACCTTGAACATGACTGTAGACGATATTGAACGCTAAATTCCAAGGTCAGCCCTGACCTGAAATGTGTATCTGCCTCTACAGAGTGAATGCTTGTAGGTAAAGCTTATGTTTGTATTACGAGCATAGGAAGTCCTATAAGGCACAACTAATGATGATTGAATTTTGTCTCATTTGGCCTCAGCTGGCCTAGAACTTAGGACTGTGTTATAGGCTTAAATAAGAAGTCGTATATATGACACATCTTGGTGAACTTGACCCCAGACGCCCTTGAAGGCTGAATCTCAAGATCACGTTTGACCTCAACTTTTCAAATTAGCTTACAGTCGAAATACTGTAGACAGAGCTTAATATGTTTGTATTACGAACATATAAAAAAGTCATATGCAGCACACGAAGTGATGACATTGAAGTTCACAAAGATGACCTTGATTGGCAAATCTCAAAGTCATATGTCGCTTGCAATGCTTAACGTAGTCCGCTACAAACATGGAGGTAACGGAGAGTCAAAATTTAAAAGTAATTTCTTGAATATTATCTCTTCAAAATGAAATTATTTTATAGAGTGAATGATCAGCATTCTAATATTGAAAAGAAAATAGGGGGTCACCGTGCTCGTTTCTTCTACATATTTGATCAAAATCACACATATTTACCTAAAATGACATAAATTCTGGCATTTTTGCACATTTTTTCGTCCATTTTCACATCTTGCATCGTGTTTTCCATGAGGATGGATACGGTGACCCCCTATTTTCTTTTCAGTTTTAGGATGCTGAACAGTTACTCTATAACATATATCATTTTGAAGCTCTAGATTATGTTGACACAGTTATTTATTTTAAAAAACTCTTTGACCCCCTCCCCTCACTGTTTGGAGCGGACTACCTTAAAACAAAAATTGTGTGGTAAGCTCTTGGGCTAGTCTTGTTACCCCCGCCCCCTCTGGCCATTCTTCTTCGACCCCTCATTGAATGCCAGCTTATATAGGTTAAATCGTGATGCTTCCATTCGCTCCCCAAATTGCTTTCTCGCCAGAATAGCTCAAGAGGCTAGCCCAAAAAAAATCGGATGTTCGGCGAGCTATGTGACAAGCTGGAGAATCGCCAATCACCAGAGGATTCCAGCTTTATAGATTCAGTGTGCAGCTGTGTATCAGCAAATGCGAAATGTCAGTGGTTTTCTCCTGAACCGGTTGGGGAATATTTCTGTTCGAAATTTCCAGATTTCGAGCTGCTACATGCTTATTTGTGAATGTAGCTTCATAATGGCCCTGAATACAAGACCCAACGATCGGTCCTCTCCCAATTCCCCCGCGGGCATCTCCCGAACCAAATCGTGGGAAGTTCGTCCTTGCCTGTGAGCCATGAACCAAGATTGTAACTAGAATTGTCACTAACGTTAGAAAACAATATTTAACAGCGAAAATACACTGTTGCTGTCACACAAATATTTGTACTGAACGACTGATATGCACCTGAACCTGAACATGATAACCGCCAAATGATATGTGTTTATGCCAGCGCTCGATGATAAAAGTGTATTCCAAAGTCTACATGCAGCAATTACTGTACAAGTATATGGACTGTGTGTACTAACGACTAGTAACGAGGTTAAACTATTGATCTCAGGTGATTTGTTACAGAATTACATGTAATTGTCTTCTATATAGCATACTACTATAGGCCTACGAGACATATATTATTCCCAGTAGCCAGTTTATATTAATGGCCATATGTACAGCAATGGATTCAGATACGTACGCATATAGTGAAAGTCTCAAGCAAGTTGGAGGATACATGCACTGTGAGAACATCCGAGTGAAAGATCTCCAACGAGAGTTGTCCCAAGAACTGGCCCAGCCCAGTCCGTTCTACATGTACAGCAAGGCCCAGCTTCTACACAACGTGAACTCATACAAGACGGCGCTCGACAAACTCGGGACCAACTACATGCTCGGCTTCTCCGTGAAAGCCAACTACAACCCTACAGTGCTGAAAATATTCGGCGAGTACGACCTCTCGGCGGTGGCAGTCAGTGGCCACGAGATAAAGCTCGCTCTTCGACAGGGAGTTGCTCCAGGGAAGATCGTACTCAACGGTAACGGCAAACAGTACTGGGAGATCGCACTGGCCGTGGAGCACGGCTGCCTCATCAACGTCGACTCCGAGTTTGACTTGAAGCACATCGCCAGGGAAGCAGCGAGACTCAACTCCGTGGCCAAGATACTGCTGAGACTGAATCCAGACATAGACCCGGTATTTCTGTATGATTTTGCCATGGATTTTCCAACACATACATGTAGTCGCTCTTATTTTCACTGAAAGAATGCATAAAATAGTGCATAGATTTATTCGGTTTTTTAATTGTGAGAAACAAAACCTATAAGATATAATTTCCCTGTGTTCCCAAGGCGGTGCACTCGTATCTGGCCACGGGCCTGTCCTCCAGTAAGTTTGGTTTGGAGGAGAGACTTCTGTCAAATGGCGTCCTTGGTGCCATAAAGATCGACCGGCATCTGAACCTGGTGGGATTGCACTGTCACCTGGGTTCCACCATTGACAACGTCAGCATCTTCAGGTCGTCAAACTTTCACATTAGACCTCTACATCTTCGATTTCACAGGCAATAAACACAGTCAGAAAAGGTCTGTAAAAACATCATACATACATGTATTTCAGGGAGTGTCTGGAAGTCATGCTAAACGTTACGGATCAAGTGAAGCGGCTTGGCTTTGACCTGAAGTACCTGAACTTGGGAGGTGGCCTGGGTGTGAGCTACACGTCACACGTGAGAGGGAATCCAATCAATTGTATGTGCACAGCAAAGTATGTCATTGCAATGGAGCAAACAGTTGATTTATAGAGACGTCTGGTATTTTGACACAGGCCTGGCGGACGACAGATATTTCGAAGTCACAAAGTGAGGTAAATTTTTCAGTTGAAGTTCTAAGTACAAGCTCTTTTTAACACAGGGTATTTCCGTTTGAAAGATAATATCTCCAGAAACGATGACATATTCATTCCAGTCTTCAAACATACAAGAGTGTCGCTACCCAACCCCCTCGGATCTGATAGAAGGGGTCCGGGATCTGCTGACTGAGAGCGACTTGTGTCTCATCCTGGAGCCGGGGCGATCATTGGTGGCCCAGGCTGTAACTCTCATCACCCGTGTCATCGGCTGCAAGAGCAACGGCGACACAAAGTCAGCAACTAGTTCCGCTGTATTATCCTGCCTTCAATAAATTAAAAATTGGAGAAATATCATCGATACATTACGTGATTCCATACTTGTGCAAAGACGATATAATATTGCGTTCACACATGCTTTGATGACTGTTCTGTCAATCAAGTTTCGTGGTGGTGGACGGATCGATGACCGAGGTACTTCGCCCGTCCCTGTACGGAGCCTACCACCACATAGAGTTGACCGAGCCGTCCCAGCTAGCGGATTGTCCCAGAGAGAGGTGCGACGTCGTGGGGCCCGTCTGCGAGTGTGCTGACTTCTTGGGGAAGGTGTGTGATAAATGTGTGTTAATTTGACTTGCAGAAATTATAAACAATGTTGAATTGAAATATAATGAACGATTCCGGAAGCAAATGGAGTGATATTATATATTCTCACATAAAATTGTTGGTGACTTTCAAAAATATAAAACGTGTCGGAACAATATATTGTCTCCCGCTCGATCTTTTAGTTCAAGTTAATTATTTAACTATTATTTCCCACCGCCTCACACAGGACCGCTGGTTGACTCGTCCACACGAGGGCTGTGGTCTCGCCGTGTTTGATACTGGCGCCTATTGTGCTTCCATGAGCTCCAACTACAATCTTCGGGTGAGCTCCTCAATATGAGACAAGCATATACACCCAGTTAGATATGAAGTGAATGTGGACAGGCACAATAGTAATTGTATCTGGCAGTCACTGACGATGGTACTATACATGTATATAAATGCAGATGCGGCCTGCCGAGGTGTTGGTGGACGGATCAACCTGGAGGATTATCCGATATCCGGACACACTTGAGGCTCTGCTTAGCATTTATCCAGATAGCGGTGACTCAACGAGTACTGATTGAAAACATGTGGTCAGAATAAATTGTTACAGTGCAGTTATCCATGTGTCGTTCATATACTATTTATACATTACACTAGATTGAGGAAGGGAGGATGAAGTGATGGGTCTACTTGTGACTTCTTATTTGAATGTGCCAATATTCAAACTCTCGAAATATTCTCGGAATTTACTCCATACAGCTCTCAATATGAAGAAGAAAGTGGATGAAAAGTTCGTAATTCAAAATATTTTTAACTGACGAAAAAATTCCTTTGGCTGGAAATGGTTCAAAACAGATAGTGACTTTTTTTGTTCAAAACAGATGGTGATTAAGTTTTTATGCTGACCCATTGGAAAATCAGAATGGCCGCAACTCACAGACCAGTTATTCAATGGCAACGATTTACGCACACCACATGGTAGGCCCATACATATGAAAAGTCCAACTCATGAATGTCTGAACAGATTTGATAAAATGGCCTCCAAAATCACAAATTGGCCATTTTTGGACAAAAATACCGGTAACGGTTTTTCGAGTTTATTAAAGGTTGAATTCAGGGACACCACCCTAATCGTCATAAAACTTCCTAAGCAGAAAATATTTTTTTCAAAGATAAAATTTTATATCAGACTGGCAATGGCACAAACACATAGTTATTTAATTTCGGACAAAAAAAAAACAAACTAAAAAGACTTGAATTAGGCCTATTTAATCATTTCCAGGTAGGCCTATTTTTTTGTACAAAAAAAATCGTTCTCATCACGCTTTTCCCCGTGCGCTGTATGCACACCGTGATGTTTTTATAACAAGACTGACATCTAGCGAGTACCGGTGAAAACAAGACGAATGGTGAAATACATATTTTTAATTGCGCTTTGTTATTGCATGATTATTGCATACAAAATGTCACTTCTCTATATAAGATGGTTATTCAAAATTCCGCATTACTAATAATCAACGCGTACGTGATGTAGGGTAGTTATAGCAAAGCACTGACAAAAAATTCTTGATTCACCGATTATCGCCCACCGACATACTTATACATACCATAATATACCAGACGATAGGGTTGAACAGACCAATTATTGGTTTCATTTAAAATCAATGTTAAATTGGGCAACTTCGGATGTGCGTTCACCTTTTAAAAAAAATTGGGCTTAGCGGTTGATACGAGCCATCCGTCCTAAATTCGCCGCATCCCAAAATTCGCCAACTCAATATTATCAGAGCTCAGAAACTCGTTTTATGGAAAACAAACTGCTGGTACAAAGATTGAATATCAGATTTTCGATTGATGATAGAACTGGTTGGTTTCATTTGCATTACAAGGTCTGAAAACCCTGTTGGCGAATTTGGGAATGCGGCGAATTTAGGACGGATGGCTCGTAGGGTATGACAGTATATAGGCCTATTCATAGTCCTTAAAAAAAATCTGTCCCTAAAGAGCATGATAGAATCTAGTACTGTAAAGAGGCTAATTTGGGCGGACGATTTATTTGGCGGATTTGGCGGTAGGGGGAAAACCGCCAAATTAAATCGTCCGCCAAATTAACTAGGTATATATTAAGCAATTTATGTGGTTTTGAAACTGCCAAATTAAATCTCCGTCAAATGACGTATGGCTCACAACCGCCAAATTTAAATGCTGCCAAATTTAGTTTTTTTTTACAGTACCAGTTTTTCATAAAATGACGCTGAACACTAGTGATAAGTTTGGCCCATTTTCAGTACTATGCATGGACTGATCGGATAGATGTCCTCACTGCATAGTACTTGCTAACCTGGCATACATACCGTATAATCGCGCATATAAGGACATGTTCTTATATTCGGAATATTGCGTTTTGGGGCTCTCGCCAAAAAAACCAAGTGTCTCGAATATAGGGACATGTTCTTATATTCGAATATAAGGACACCCCCAAAAACCCGCATATAAGAACATGGTAAGCTCAACCAAATAATAGCCACATAAACCTTCGTGAGCAAGTAGCCTAGACCATTTATAACCACCACTGATGTCAAATTACATTATATATGTTGACTTAGGTAGGTATTGGAGGACTATTTCCAATGAGCCCCCAGTAACCTCGTGTATATATATTTCCGACAGTGGTCGTGAGCCTGGCAGTACGTGATAGCACGTGCAATGGGTGTACTTTTATTCGGGACACCTTTGCATTTTGGGCGCCAAAACCTAAGTGTCTCGAATATAAGGACATGGGTGTCCTTATAAACGAATATTGCTTTATGGCACGAAAAAGGTAAACCTTCTCGAATATAGGGACATGTTCGAATATAAGGACAGGCTCGAATATAAGGACAGTGTCCTTATATGTGCGATTATACGGTACAGCAAAACCTTTCTTTATTCCAAATCCCAGGAAATACCATCGGAATTTTTGCTTTTCCAAAATCCAGACTTCCACACACTCAAAATAAACTAGCAAGTGAATCATTGTAGCCTTGCGTTGTCTCCCCAGGCAACCATCCATCTGGCGAAACGACGTCACTTAAAACGGAATCCTCAATGTGTGAGGCTTCCTCAAGTCTATTTCTGGTTTCAATCCTATAATTTGTTTACACCGGTTTTTGACGATATTTTTGCGATGCTAAAAATTATCGTTCTATAACTTGGCATTTTTAGGTTACCGGACCTTTGGTCCGATAACCTATTGGCATGGCGTTGCGTCCGTCGTCCGTCCGTCCGTCCGTCCGGGCAAACGGAACGGAGTTATGGGGATTTCTTAGGGGGAATAAAGCTGAAAACGCCCCACAACCACAGTTTAAGCCAAAAGTGCTGTCTTATGGGGATTTTTTCAGGACTTGTGGGGAAAGTTAAGATAGGAAATTTAACATTGGGTCCGCCCGTAACGCCCATCCGTTCACCCGGCCGTCCGTCCGGCGTTAACATTTTTATCTTTAAAGTTAACGATCGAATCTTTCTGAAATTTTGCACAAAAATGCCTAAAAATATTTTGAGAAGGAGGTATTTTTTTGTTTTTTGATTTTCGCATTTTTTTCAAAATGGCGGCCGTTTTTGTCGAAAAACGCTCAATTTTGGACTTTGACGGCCATTTTCTCAAAAACTGTCTGATCAGTTTTGAGTTTTTGGTTTCAAAAGATTCCCCTCATATACCTCTGTGATATGTATAAGTTTGGTTGCCCTAAATCTGCCGGTTTTCGTGTGGCGGCCATTTTGAATTTTTGGCGGGTCGGCGAAAAAAAATTTTTTCGCCCCAGATCGCATTACTATCCATTTTGGGCCATTTCTAGAGCAAAAAAATTTTTTCACCCTTTGAAAAAAATTTTGGACTTTTTCCCTTCATAATGGGAGCTGTCCGGACTGTACTCATAGAACGCTTGAAGATAGAGCTTAGAAATTGGCACTTTCAAATGGGAAGTCATATATGGCGACTTGTGTGGTGACCTTGAATTTGACCTTGGATGACCTTGAAAGGTCAAAACAGCCATTTTTGGGTCGAAAAACGCTCAAATTTGCACCTGGTCTGTATTTTCTCAAAAACTCTCTGATCAGTTTTGAGATTTTTGCTTAAAAAGATTCCTCTTATATACCTCTGCGACGTGTATAAGTTTTGTTGCCCTTGAATCGCCGATCTCAGTGTGGCGGCCATTTTGAATTTTTGACGAGTCGGCGAAAAAAAAATTTTTCGCCCCAAATAACATTACTATCCATTTTGGGCCATTTCTAGGCAAAAAAAATTTTTCACCCTTTGAAAAAAATTTTGGACTTAGAAAATTTTCGGTACTTTTTTCCTTCATAATGGGAGCTGTCAGGACTGTACTCATAGAACGCTTGAAGATAGAGCTTAGAAATTGGCACTTTCAAATCGGAAGTCATATATGGCGACTTGTGTGGTGACCTTGAATTTGACCTTGGATGACCTTGAAAGGTCAAAACAGCCATTTTGGGGTCAAAAAATGCCCAGATTTGCCTTTGTAGATGAAATGCTTGCAGATAGAGCTCCTGTTTGCATTATGAACATATAGGAAGACATATATGGCACAACTAATGATGACCTTGAACTTGACGTCAGATGACCTTGAGTGCCAAATGTCTGACTTGGAATGTGTAAATTGACCTGAGCGGCCTAAACGATTCCACCCAACATATAGAATATCAAATGCCGCACACATACATGTAATGGTTACATCGAAGTTCATACGGATGACCTTGATTGGTAAATCCCAAGGTCATATGTTTACACTGCGAACCTTGATTGGTAAATCTCAAGGTCTGTTACCTGCCAATGCTGCCATGGCCAAACCAAAATTGTCCGGTAACCTATCTTAGCCTTTGGGCTAATTTTCACCTGGGAATCAAAGGGCAATTTTCTACCAAGTTTCAGACTTCTATCGCAAAAATTGAAGAAGTTGGCAATCTAGCCCAATATTAAATTTCAGCATAAATTGGGATCTTGAGAATCTGAGCATATGCGAGAATTTGATCCTGTTTAGGCCAAAAAAAATAATTGTTTTGGTTTGCGTTCCCGCGCGCGTCGTCCCACACCTCCCGCGTAAGATTTTTTTTTTTTTTGCCAGGATGGCATTTCACAAGCAGCGGCCACATTTCAATCTGTGCAAGTCGATGAGCTTCCCCAAAGTGGCTGTATTAGTGACTGTCGAGGATTGCAATCTTGCAGGAACCAATCAGGCGTTTAACTGTGAAAGCTACAAACCAAACAATTAGCAACCCAATACTTTACAGATTCGTTTTTGTCCGGGCCCCGGGCCCGGATCACTAAAAACGCACTAATTTCAGCTGGTTCCGTTTTGCGAGGTCTCCCGCGGTGACGGGCAGGGAGTGATTCCACGGTGGACATACGTTGCGCGCTATGTGCGGGCTTCGCCCGTTTACTATGGTGTGAACTTTAGTTCACAATGTCTCATGTCAGGGATGTTTGTGTGGTACCAGCGGGGGTCGCAAATAGTGTCACTCTGTTTGCCCAGGCAGTGATTTTTTGCACGCGCTGATATAACGCTGATGTAATAGATCATATTAGAACCGCACTTAGAATAGGATATAGGCATATGCGCATAAATAAAACCTGGAGTGAAGACTCGAGCACTGGGGAATAATAGGCGAGATATTAATTTAATTCATAAATAAAAAAATAAAAAAACATTTCCTCCGGACATATTCTTAACACTTTCCATTCCTACTATTCTGTAGCTTGTTAAGATAATTGTTGGTCGTTATATTAACACTGGCTGATAACAAGGAGAAGGAGAGTCGTCCGGTAAATGATTTTTCAAATTCCGACACTAGCATAATCCTTTGCCGCGGAAGTCATGACACCTAATTTTCCATACGAGCCCCTTCCACTTGTCATTGATTGAAACAGCAGATCACCCCAGTGAACCGCTTCGTGAGAAACTTGTTTCATACAGACATAGGGAGAAGCATGCGTGGCAATCTAGACACTCTTGCCTAGAAACAATACGAGTTTATATCGTTGATATATTTTGTAGAGAGAATCTGCCAAAGTTTTCAAAGTAAACATTTACTTCTGTATTTTCTTTAGTTGTTTTATGATTTTTTTTATTACATGACTATTTTTATTGATTCTGTTATCAAATACTATTTCCACTCGTTATTTGATCCATACTGTGGCTGATTTAGGACGTGCAAAAAATTGTTTTATCTTGTTATTTTGAGATAATTATATAGGAAACCAAAAAAATATTGTTTTTATCTCGTTATTGTGATATAGTTATCTTGTATTTCGAGAGTTATCTCGTTATTTCGAAACAACTAGATAACTTATAGAAATAAAAAACCAGTATTTTTTGGAGTCCTATATAACTATACTATCTCAATATAACGAACTTAAAATAATGACATAATCAACTTAAGTCACTAAACGACATAATCAACTTAAGATACTATCTCGAATCAACGAGATGATTTAACTATCTCGAAATAACGACATAATTATCTTGAAATAACGAGATATTTAACTCGAAATGAGATAAAAAACGATATTGCTGTCGTAAACAATTTTCTCGAAATGATAGCAAATTCCTTTTTTGGGGGGTGTCCTAAATCAGCCATCGTAGGTCCAATAGACTTTGAATAAATCTATACTTTTACTGTTCCAGCAAAAAAATATGGAACAAGCACACTTTTTATGCAAAAACGAATACATAAACCGGTACTCAAAAAAAAAAAAAAAAAAAAAAACTCAGCGCCATAGCACCGATTTCGGAGCATCACCGGGACGCAAACCAAAACATTTTTTTTTTTTGGCCTTATATGCATCAGGCTTCGAAGTATTATTGTAATTTTGGACCAGAAGACACATTGGGGTGTATTCTACACAAATATGCTGATTTCGAAATTTTGCACCCCTACAAAACCGAGCAAATACACAAAATTGACCTTACGAAGCTGTCAATCATTTTTTACGTCAATGACGCTTTAGCCAATCAGAGAACGTCATTTTCAGCAGCCACGTGTGCTAGTTGTCACTTGGATTTTGGTCCGTCATAAATCATGTATGATGACATACCAGTGAGCACACATGTTCAGACCACACTCCTCTCATATTCTTAAAGCTTTGTTAATAGCTGTGTGATGATAGTGAATCCATGCACAAGGGATTGCGTGCAAGTCGGACACGCTGTATCCGGACTGTGTGAATTACACATGTGCCGACGGTACAGCAAGTCTCATGTGTGGCAGACCAAACTCCCGGTTGAAAGTCGATGATGTCAATACACCAGACGGGAACAACACAGTGGAAAAACTTGCACTACACACCCTACATTCTTAGTAGATCTACTAATGTATAGAGTACACACGTGCACATGCTCGTATACGTATCGGTATCACCAGAACCCCCATTAGGGCCTACACTACACCCGCGCCTTGTGTCACAGTGAAACTTGAGCGATCTACACTGTCCTTTTCAATCTTCGATAGATATTGTAATACTACTTGACACACAACATGCTCACATGATGTACCATAATAATAACTTTGGTGCAATGTAAATCTTAGAGGTTACAGGTATTTTATGTTCATCAGAAATAGATAGGCAAACGCCTGTTACATGTAGCTTTTGGACTCGGTTTGAACTTGCCGATCGAGTCATTTTGAATGATATAATATGCCTATATTAAACTGCTTGCCAATTCGTATGGAACTCAGTAATGAATTTATGTAAACAAAATATACCGGATTGATAAAGAATTAACCAGAATAGATTAATTTTTATTTTATTTTGTGTGTGTGCAAAATGTGCAAAAACATTACTTTCACAACCGTAATAAACCCAGCAGTCCACCAGCAGACAGCGGTAAGGATGAGAGTAACACTGACAATAACAATAATAAAAAACCCCAGACATTTGAATACTAGTCAATCATAACAACATTTTGTATTTGGAATAAATAAGCAGTAAATTTCAAATATTACAAGTAAACAAGACGGGCGACATTTATTCATAAGCAATAAATGATAATCCCGTGCAGCCAGACTCCTTTGATATCAGTCTCGAAGCGACGGTGAATAACTTGTGTATAACAACATATTATAGCTAGGTCACCGAGAGTATAGTGAAGATACTTAAATACATCATCCCGAAAATGTTACCCGGTATGTTATTTGTGCAAATGTTATCATTTTAAATTATATGTGACATTTGCAGTTGCAGCCTTTGGTAAACCTTCACCACGATGCACAGAGCAAATACATGATTTCATATTTATGATTTTTGTGAATTGATCCAGGACGCATACTGTTTGTCCATCGTGGACAATCATTCAGTCAGATAGATACAATGTAACAAAAATCGTCCTGCCCACAACCACGCCCACGGCTGTCAAGTATTGATTAGTTGCACAAAGCTATATCTGGACACGTGAACGTCCTGTAGCGGTCAGCACGTGCGGAATCACTCCTCCCAAAGACCGTGACGGTCTTTGCTCCTCCGCATTAATCTGTTTCTATCTGTCAATGAATGCCAGTTCAAAGGTCAAGATATAGGACGATGTCAGCAATGTATTCCGGCAAGCATGAGTGTTCCCTGCTGGATGTGTCACGGTCTCCACCTGGGATATATGTACTTGTGGTACGTGTTGCAACCCACTGCTCCCCTTCCGTGCACTGATAGTCGGACGAATTCTCTTGGTTTATATAAATATAACCTACTGCTGCGGAGAAAAGGTGATAATATTGCATCTGACATGAGATTGGTATTTACAACAAGAAGAAAAAATAATAGAAAAATCAGTAGATCTAGGAATATGAGCAATATTCGTGTATTCGGCTGTTGACATTCCTAGATTTGGCGGGAGATTTCCACGTGTTCTTGACGGAGTATTCTGAAAACGTCAAAAGTGGGCGTGGCCTATTTTTCCGTCGTAAGGTCAATTGTGTGCGTTTCCAGAAATTAAATGACAGGACTAAATTTAACATTAGGGTAGATTGCCAACTTTTTCAATTTTCGAGATAGACGTCTGTAATTCGGTGGGATATTGCTGATTGACTTCCAGGAGAAGTATGGCAAGTTGTAGAACGATACCATTTAGCATTTACCACCACCACTGAATATTACAATGTTGGCATGTAGATCTAGCACCATGATCATGACAAGGTGCTTAATTATATCTTGAGTACTGTATGGGTTTAGATCTATACAGAGATCAAGATGTTGAACTACATGTATTGCTTATCATTTTTTATAACTTATTTTCTCCTAGATTGACATGGTGGCTGAATAGATTCAAAGCATCGAATTGCAATGTCCAGAAATGGTTTGCTTCGAAACACAGCAGCACGTCTCAGGATAAATCGACTTCTACAAGTACAGCATTGCAACAGAGCATGTCGTAGAACACTCACATTGAACGAGAAGTTTACATTGAGAACGCTATACCCTTCACTGTGTACAGCCAACTTTGATACTTCATCTCACTCGCACTTCCAACAACCAGCAAGGCATTTGTCCAAAAATCTCAAAACTATTGCACGATCAGCCCCGCTAACAATGAAGCTAGACACCAAGGAATTCCATGAGATGTTCACACCCGAGCTGAAAAAGCTTATCGCCCTGTTCGAGAAATACAACTATGAGATTCGCATTGCTGGAGGTGCAGTGCGAGATCTGCTCTTACGCAAAGTCCCACACGACATTGATTTCGCCACAACTGCTACCCCAAGTCAAATGAAAGAAATGTTTGATACGGAGAAAATCCGAATGATCAACACTAAGGGAGAGAGCCATGGAACCATCACTTGTCGAATAGATAATGTGAGAAATTTTTCATTAGAAAAAAGTTATGTAATATCTAATGGTCGGCAAAATAGCTCTCAGACTCAGCTTATGTTTTTATGTTGGTACACATGACTAAATAAAAGTTGATTTGATTTATTACATATTGACAAACATAAATTTATTTCATGGCTTGTGTATTTGCATGTTTCTTACAGGAAAACTTCGAGGTGACAACCTTGAGGATCGATGTCGTCACAGACGGCAGACACGCGGAAGTGGAGTTCACGACAGACTGGCAGCTAGACGCACTGCGGCGGGACCTCACAATCAACTCGCTTTTCTTAGGTAAAGGCTGAGAACTCGGTGTTTCATAGCTCTACATGTACTCAGAAACTTGGGATTTGTTAGTCTGAAAATGAATTGAAAAGTTACCAACTCTGCGAAATTATTTACCCTGACATTGGTATCGATATGGAATTTCACTCTTATCTTCCAGATAGCCCCATAACTATCAGTCATTGTCTAAAATGAACCAAAAATGCAAAATGATCAGATGTTCCATAAATTCTATACTGGTTTGTGATTTTCCCAGGATTTGATGGAACTGTGTATGACTACTTCACCGGAGTCGAAGACCTGGAGAAAAGGAAAGTTCAATTTGTCGGAGACGCTACCAGTCGGATCCAGGAGGACTACCTGCGTATTTTCAGATACTTCCGGTCAGTGGCTACACAAACTTGTATGTAAAATATATATCGATATGTATGAAGTATACATTGACTGTACATGAACAATTCATTGCATTTTTCTGATTCCAATATAGATCTACCCCGGTCAAACATTTTACTTAATTGAGATTCAGCATATTCTTTTCATAACGAAAAGGATACCACAATACCAATCTCTACATTTCTCAAAATATTTTTGGATTCTGATAAGTTTTGAATATCTTTCCGATTTTACATATTTCAGGTTTTATGGGAGGATTTCAATTGAGGGAGATGCGCACGACCAGGAGACGCTAAGGTCTATAAAGGACAATGCACATGGACTCGCAGGTACAGATTGTGGATCTAAAGATATTGATTGAATTTATTTGACTTGGTTGATTGAACCATGTTGTATAGTCATCTACTGAGTTCACAAATAATTGCAAATAATATGCAAATAATTGTACTTGATTATGCCTGGTCATATTATACATGTATACTATTGTATTGATTGATTGATTGATTGATTGATTCTGTTGAAAGGTATTTCTGGCGAGAGGATCTGGATGGAGCTCAAGAAGATCGTGACTGGGAACCACGCCGGTAGCATTGTGGCCAGGATGGTGGACCTGGGGCTGGCTAAGTACATGGGTAAGTAGCTTTTGTGACAGGGAACCATGCCGGTAGCGTTGTGGCCAGGATGGTGGACCTGGGGCTGGCTATGTACATGGGTGAGTAGCTATTGTGACAGGGAACCATGCCGGTAGCATTGTGGCCAGGTTGGTGGACCTGGGGCTGGCTATGTACATGGGTGAGTGGCTATTGTGACAGGGAACCATGACGGTAGCATTGTGGCCAGGATGGTGGACCTGGGTCTGGCTAAGTACATGGGTGAGTAGCTATTGTGACAGGGAACCATGCCGGTAGCGTTGTGGCCAGGATGGTGGACCTGGGACTGACTAAGTCCATGGGTGAGTAGTTATCGTGCGGGGAACCACGCCGGTAGCGTTGTGGCCAGGATGGTGGACCTGGGGCTGACTAAGTCCATGGGTGAGTAGCTATTGTGACAGGGAACCATACCGGTAGCATTGTGGCCAGGATGGTGGATCTGGGGCTGGCTAAGTACATGGGTGAGTAGCTATTGTGACAGGGAACCATGCCGGTAGCATTGTGGCCAGGATGGTGGACCTGGGTCTGGCTAAGTACATGAGTGAGTGGCTATTGTGATGGGGAACCACGCCGGTAGCATTGTGGCCAGCATGGTGGACCTGGGTCTGGCTAAGTACATGGGTGAGTAGCTATTGTGACAGGGAACCATGCCGGTAGCATTGTGGCCAGGATGGTGGACCTGGGTCTGGCTAAGTACATGGGTGAGTAGCTATTGTGATGGGGAACCATGCCGGTAGCATTGTGGCCAGGATGGTGGACCTGGGTCTGGCGAAGTACATGGGTGAGTGGCTATTGTGACAGGGAACCATGCCGGTAGCATTTAGGGACAGCACAAGTACTCGAGTACTCGTCAACGAGTCGAGTCACAGCAAGAACCGAGTTTCAAATTGATAACCGAGTACTCGTTGAACGAAACTAAGACTTTTTTTTCAGTAAATATCATGAAATGAGCGCTCAAAACCATGACAAAATGTTGAAAAAAGATCGAAATTTGAGTTCTTGTTGACATTGTTTTGAACAAGAACTAGCTGCGCAACCTGGCGAATCACTTGTGCTGCCTCTTGGCTCTAGCGAGTGCACTGTGAACTAAGTCACGTGATTCAAACAAGATGTCTGCGCCCATCTGAGAAGGATTGCAACTTAGCTGTTCAGTAATTTAGTGAATATATTTCCCAATATTTCATTCTAAACTGCTTGGCAACGTACGATTTTACCTTAATCTGAATGCCCCCACTCATTAATTTAGCAGTACTGGCAGTCCCAGTGCATTACATGGTGAATTGACGACCTATTCGAAAAATTTGACTAGGCAATCTACATTTGGTAATTTTTTACGAGTACTCGGTTACGAGTCGAGTCACAACACCCGAGTACTCGAGTTACGAAATCTGTACTTGTGCTGACCCTAGTAGCATTGTGGCCAGGATGGTGGACCTGGGGCTGGCTATGTACATGGGTGAGTGGCTATTGTGACGGGGAACGATGCCGGTAGCATTGTGGCCTGGATGGTGGACCTGGGTCTGGCTATGTACATGGGTGAGTAGCTATTGTGACGGGGAACCACACCAGTAGCATTGTGGCCAGGATGGTGGACCTGGGTCTGGCTAAGTACATGGGTGAGTGGCTATTGTGACAGGGAACCACGCCGGTAGCATTGTGGCCAGGATGGTGGACCTGGGGCTGACTAAGTCCATGGGTGAGTAGCTATTGTGACAGGGAACCATGCCGGTAGCATTGTGGCCAGGATGGTGGACCTGGGTCTGGCTAAGTACATGGGTGAGTAGCTATTGTGACAGGGAACCACGCCGGTAGCATTGTGGCCAGGATGGTGGACCTGGGTCTGGCTAAGTACATGAGTGAGTAGCTATTGTGACGGGGAACCACGCCGGTAGCATTGTGGCCAGGATGGTGGACCTGGGTCTGGGTAAGTACATGGGTGAGTAGCTATTGTGACAGGGAACCACGCCGGTAGCATTGTGGCCAGGATGGTGGACCTGGGGCTGACTAGTCCATGGGTGAGTAGCTATTGTGACAGGGAACCATGCCGGTAGCATTGTGGCCAGGATGGTGGACCTGGGTCTGGCTAAGTACATGGGTGAGTAGCTATTGTGACAGGGAACCACGCTGGTAGCATTGTGGCCAGGATGGTGGACCTGGGTCTGGCTAAGTACATGAGTGAGTAGCTATTGTGACGGGGAACCACGCCGGTAGCATTGTGGCCAGGATGGTGGACCTGGGTCTGGGTAAGTACATGGGTGAGAAGCTATTGTGACAGAGAACCACGCCGGTAGCATTGTGGCTAGGATGGTGGACCTGGGTCTGGCTGAGTACATGGGTGAGTAGCTATTGTGACAGGGAACCACGCCGGTAGCATTGTGGCCAGGATGGTGGACCTGGGGCTGGCTATGTACATGGGTGAGTAGCTATTGTGACAGGGAAACACGCCGGTAGTATTGTGGCCAGGATGGTGAACCTGGGTCTGGCTAAGTACATGGGTGAGTAGCTAGCTGCTTGAACCAATTCCTCCGGTCTAGATATCACTCTAGAGGTGTGCATTGTACTGTGATCTGATGAAGAAGACTTGCAGAGTTCAGTATGTGCTGATGCGGATGATTACTTTGTAATTCTCACCTTTCCACAAAATTGAGAGGAAATTTCTGATTTGTCATGTGGATGAACTTGTAATTCATAGGGTTTGAAGAGAAGCTGAACACAGATGAATTTTCCAAAGTTTGGGATCGGTGCAAAGACCTGCAGCCTCTACCATTTACAGTGATTCCAGCATTGTTGAACAGTGAGAATGAGGTATTGTCATGGTACTTCATAACATTTCTGCGAAAACACGACAAGCATTTCAGATGAAATTGTGCAATGTGCCTGTCCGTACCTTCAGATTCACAAACTAAACGAGCGGTTGAAGATCTCCCGAGACGAACTTCGCCTTGGCGTCTTCATTCTTCAACACAGAGAAGACGATTTTTCTCCGACTGCATTCCGACATTGCCAGGACCTCATGTGCGACACTGCTGGCAAGGAGCCAAAAACACACGAGCGAATCTGTGAACTTCTCAAGTACCTCGACATGCGAGACACCCTTGAACAGTTCAGGCCGTGGGTGGCCCCCAAGTTCCCAGTTAGTGGGATTAGTTTGCTGGAGTTGGGCGTACCTAAAGGCCCGATGCTGGCAAAGATGTTGAACGCTTTGCGACAAGTTTGGAGAGACAGTGATTATACCAAAAACGAAGCGGAATTGTTGGAACATGTGGATGAACTGAAGAAAACACTCTCCTGATAGTGAATAGCATCATATTGTACTTTATGAAATTTATATTCACCCAAATATGAAGTTGGGAATATGTGTATGAACCCTTCTGAAAATAAAACTTGTTTAAAAGTAACTTTCTTTCTGTTTCAGTGGGATACAGCTCAAGCACAGATGTATTGCTGTGAAACGGTATTCACATGAAATATACAGTGGTCCCCCTCAGATAAGACCTACCCTTCTGCCTTAAAATAGAGGCCCTATCCAAGGGGAGTCTTATTAGAGAGGTTCATTTACATATTGAAGTAATCCAGTTGCCACAGTGAGAAGTCACTACAAAGGGGGAAGGGGGGGGGGATCTATAGAAGGGGGGGGTCTCGTTTGAGGGGGACCACTGTATATGTGTCCTAAGTACACATAAAGAAATAACACTTTTTCACAAATTTATTGCATCGGAAAATAGGGTCTGGAATGTGCCCACATGTACATGCAACAACTTGTAAATAGCATTGGTATCTTTGCAAATACACACCTTGTTTTTTTCACAGGTGAAATACTCTGCTTACTTGTAGTGTATAGACTATACAATGACCACACATTCTCTATTGACTCTCCGTATCGCAGTAGGAACGGCAGTAGGCTTAGAGCAACAACACCTTACATGATTGTCATCTTTACAACACCTACTTTTATTTACACCAACAAATTTGCAAACCTGCTTTAACCACATATGCGGTATGCATGAACCCGGGGAGATGCATCATACATGTACAATCATCCTAAAGAGTCTATGGCACTGGATGTCCGTGTTCTGTATCCCGCTGAGCCTGTTGTCGTGTGTACTCCCAGATGAGCAGAGCCCCGCTCACGTGGACATTGAGGGAGCGTACAATTCCCTGCTGTGGGATCTCCACGCACACGTCTAGCAGCTGTAGGATGTCAACTGGGATCCCCTCCTTCTCATTCCTGCGAAGTTAGAATTGTTATTTTATGCTGGATCCTGAAGGTTTTGTATACAGATTACCGGGGTATCACCAGAAAAAATATAAGAAATATAGTGGTGCGAAGAACCATTTGAGTGTAACTGATAAAGTGGTCTTTCAAGGGTTCTCCTACATCCGAGTTTACATCGTGAGAAGTCAGAGGACAAAAATATACTGGAGGGAATAGATCCTATTATAGCGGGCCCAACACTGTGGGAGTGGATGTAAACGCCACAGCAGGCAAATGTTATTCAAGCAGACCTACCCAAGTAGCAGGAGAGTTTTCTCAGGGAACGTGAAGTCACCGAGACTTAAGCTGTTCGCCGACTGCTCGGCTCCAACCAAGGTATACCCAGCATCCTTCATCTCCAGTAGGTAGGTCTTCAGCCGTTCAGGACGAACCTACATCGGGAAATCAAACTGGTACTGATATAATATTGTACCTTAGTAAATGCTTTGCATTTTGTGGGTTAGTATTCTTTTCTCGGGATGTGAAAAATCTCATTCACAGGGAATTTGTGCCCCAAAGTATTTGTGATTTTCATTATTTATGTTTCATGACTGGAAATTTGATGACATTGAGAAAATTAATATGATGTGATGTATAGCTAACTGAATTTGGAAAACTGGGAAACTGAGTGTGAGAATATGATGCATGGTACCTGTTTGATTGGGATCCACTTGTGAGAGGAGACACTGAGACTCTCAAACGCTTGGTCCTGTACCAGTCGTAGGTTACTGATTACAAGCTCAGACACACCAAATATCTCACTGGTCCTACATAGGCCTAGAAAATTACGAACAATGTGATAAAGTGATACAAATGTTCATGGTATGGAACAAAATCTTTCTCGTACCTTTTTTAACGGACAATTATACACAGACATTCCCTCTGTAAACCTGATAATGCAGTTTCAGAATTTTATGAAAATTTATGATTCCCAGGACATTTGTCGGTTAGACACTAGACATGCGGCCAGAAGCTATAGAAATCTTAAATTTACCTCCAAGATTGGGGACCTTGTCAATGAGGCTGGCTACTAGGACAAGTCCGCCAGACTTCTGCTGTTTTTTCCCGCTACTTTCAAGGTCCATATCCAACTCCGTCTCTGGTAACATCTGTCTCCAGGGGATCACTTTCTTCTGGACATTACCGCTTGTGGATTCCTCATCATCATCTGGCCCTGGAGAAAATAGTGGATTTATGTTGACTTTACAAGGTGATTGTTTATCTTAAAGAAATATAAATTTGAGTTTTTAAGGATATAACCTGTGCCTGGCTTAACACATCAAAATTAGGATGTAGTGTTTGTCGCATAAAAAACTATCAAAAAATTGTTAACATAGTATACATATGGACATGAAATTGCCATAAATATGAGTAACTACTAATACTGCAAGAAAACAATGATCTTGTTTTACCATCCTGCCTGATCCTCCATGTCCCAGGAGTACAGTGTTTCAATTGGTCTGTGGGGTTGTGTAGAGGAAGGTGTGGCTTGTTGCCGTCCCGTGTCATTTCTAACGACTTGAAGTAGTCCAGTGCAATCCACTCCTCGTCAGTGATGGCCGTCAGCCTTGGCAGAGTTGAAACTATCGTCTGAATAATGTATTATACAATGCCATACATGTAAATCTGTATACAGAGGTCTGTATCTAAAATACCTCTGGGTAATGGGTATGTTAACTTTGCATTTGAATAGGATACAAAAGATTCGTATCGATGTCAATTTTGTTGTAAGAGAGACACTGATATGTCATAAAAATGACATATCGTTGGGTGGTAAGTTTTTATCAATGTCCACTTCAGGTAAATATGCTTACCTCGATGCTGTAATCTTGAACTGGGCGGAATTTGAAGAAAAAGTTGTCCATCAGCTTATACGTGTTTTTGCAAGCATGCCTGAAATGAAATATTCGAATCACCATGAAGTTCAATCAATGAAAAATTGAAACGAATCAATGGAAAAATTTTAAAATCAGTACATACAGTAAATATCTTCCACATACTTGTTAGTTTCTGTGAATCGAAGCAGGGACTCTACGATGCTGTGTTGAGCCATGACAGTTTCCAGTTTATTTTCCCGACAGATACCCCACAGAGATAGGAGTGTGGCCTGCCCAAAGACTCGCACGTTGAAGTGATGTGCCATACACCAGGGCAGCACAGCGGGCAGAGCCGTGTTCAGGAAAGTCACCTGCACAAAATACAAGAAAATTATCAAAACACGAAACAAACACAGAAAATACAGAATGTATTTGACGGCAATTCATGAACAAAACTTATAACATGTAAGTTTTGATGACCTTATTCATGAAAGAAAAGTATACAGTCGTCAAAAATATAGAAAGGTCTCAAAGCAGTCTCACGATCAAAGTTGAAGTACCTGGTCTTGACTCGTTTTCTGTAGTTTGCCTAAATGCCCTACTATGGTCAGCAGTGATGCCAGAAATGCTGCTTTCTTTTCACTTCCCTGAAAGATCATTATCATATGGCATAAAATGTATGAAGCAACAATACAAAACAACAGATATTTGCATGTAGACATAAAACTTTAGTCTCTCAAAGCTAGGAGAAGTTTGAGAAGGATGACAATTCCAGGAAGACGACAAATCAACATTACCCTGGGATCATGCTAATTCCTTCCTCTATAATATGAACAATTTGGATAACATTCAATCTGCTAAACTCTGCATCAGTTCTGCATCTTAATTGGCCTCACCTGACCCAGCCATTCCCAGATTTTGCCTCGCAGGTGCTGCCATCTATTGACTATTAGAATCGTCATCCACTCAGCCAAACATCGGAGTGAAGGCTGATTTTCTCGTAACAACAAGTCGTGCAGAAATGAGAAGACATCAGGAAGCACTGTCTGTTTGAAGATATACAATACCTTAGTGAATACAAAGATACATACGAAGTTCACCAGTAATAGATAAACATGTTATAAATGGGGTTTTATCATTATCAAGCTGGCAAGGTGCATATTTCATTGCATGGCTCAATTAAATTCAGAAGGATCAAGTAATCAACACATTCAATACGAATATCAAATCAATACCAAAATCATATCATTACAAATATCAATCAAATAGCACACACAACTGTGGAAATTTATACCCAGGATTATACCGAGTCCAGTTCACAAATCTCACCTCATCTATAAAAGGCAGAAGGATCAGAAGTCCGCAGAACACTCTGTGCTTCAGTCTGTGTTGCATGGAGTTGGCGAAGTTTCTATACGTAGTTTCTTCAGATAATTTCTTGTACCTCACCATAAGGGAAGAAATCATATTCTGGGCAAAGGCTTTGTGGATGTGATTGTTCGGCTGTAGGCTGGCCAGCACTGACAGAACTTCTACTCGAACCAGTATATCCTCTCTCTTGAAACTGCAAGCAAAAGCAGACACAAGTAAAACAGTTGTCCACAAAGAAGTGCATATCATAATCATTAGTTTCAGAACAGTGTCACGACCAACCTTTGCAGTTCGTTGAATGGCAACTCTGGTTGGGTCTTCAAGAATTGCAGCACTTCATTGTCAAATCTGTGGAATATTATTTCACTTATGAAACAGCAAAATAAGCACCTTCCAATGTATATCACTCTAAGAGTACGCTTTATTTTAGGCCAGGGAGACAAACACCTTCTGCCACGGTTGTGAGCTGGTCCAAAGAGGAGTCCACCCATGAAGGTTTCAACATATCCTGTTGCCAGTCTCAAAGATTCATCATCAGATCTAACCCAACTACACAGCCTCAACATGACCTGGTTCACTAGTCCTTGTCTTTCCTGTCCCAGGCTGAATATGTCATCCATGATCTACAATATTTTCCACACAATAATACATATTCACAATTGAACTTCGAACTACAAATCACTGACTTTTTAGTTTTCTTTAAGGCGTCATGCTCATAAAGTCAACCATGGAATGCTTTTACATGTAGTAGGTAATTCACATTCTTCACAATGAGTAATTCATACCTTGCTAATCAGCTGCGCAATTGGTGTCCCACTGTCTTGTGACAGGTTTCCAGGAGCCAGCAGTATGTCGAGGAACTTCTCGTACCCCTCCCAGAAAGTGCCCACTTTGAGGGTCTCCTGTGTGTGGGACCAGGCTGTCTCCAAGGCTTGCACCCGCTTCTCGTCAGAGGATTCCTGCAAAATGAACCAGAAAAATCAGGCATATGAATGACTTTTCTGACTTCTTGACTTTTACCGGTAGTTGTCGAAAAAGAGAAGCTGAAACAGGCAGTAAACAGGAAGTTTTAACCTGTTAAAACCAGTATTTATTACACACTTACCTCTATAATAAACACTCTTGGGTAATCTTACCTGGCTTTCAAAAAAGAGGGTAATAATGCCATTAAATTTTTTAATGGCAAACTCTCTTAAACTAGTCGTTCTATGCCCCTCAGACAGCAGTCATTCATAAAGGTTTCTTGACGAAACCTGACTGCCGCAGTGGTCTCTGAGAAATGTTTCTTGACGAAACTGTTCCCCCGGAACCGCCATTACTTTGTCCCCCAGAAGTTAGGCTGGGGAGGCGGGAGGGAAAATAATCGTGTTTATTATAGAGGTAAGTGTGTAATAAATACTGGTTTTAACAGGTTAAAACTTCCTATTTATGTCCACACTTTGACCTCTATAATAAACACTCTTGGGTTATCTCAGAATAACCACAGGAGGAGGGCTAACCCAAACCCCCAAGGAAACATCATTGAGGCATAGAACGAAGTATTTCTGAGTTTAGAGAATTTATGGTTTTTATTTAATAGAAAGAAGCCCCCACGCGCCAGTATTTACAAGTTAGGTGTTTTAACCCGGACGAGTAATTAGCCCGGAGGTTTATTAGCGCGTGCGAGTAAATTCATAAACTACCACAGAATATTACCTGGGTAAGAGAGTGGAGTCGTCGAGAAGGTTCCCCCGCAGTTGTCTTGCTGGCGGCGGGACAACGTAAAATTTTCCTCCACCAAAAAGAGGGACAAATCGACCTTCGAGACGACCTGTCCGACCGTCGAAGTGTGTATGTACAAGTGCTGCATATTTACAGACGGACCGTACTCTGCGCGGCCACCACGGGTCCTAGGTGGTAGCCGTCCTCATCCTGCCACGTCAGTTCCCTGCAGTAGAAGGAAACAAAGGTATTGTTAGAGGCCCACGAACAGGCCTGCATGACATCGGACAATGCAACATTATTCATGAAAGCGAGTGACGACGCTAAAGCCCGCACATCATGCGCTTTCACACGGAAGGAGCCCGACGTTTGTGTTTGAGATTTCTCGTAGCAGAAAAGAACACACTTTTTGACCCAGGAAGAGATCGTTGCTGCTCGAATATCTTTCGGGAAATTCTTCTTAAAGGCAACGAACAAGAGACGTTTCCCCACATGAAGCTCCTTCGTGCGACGCACGTAGATGCGAAGGGCTCTAACGGGACACAATTTCGCGTCTTCCTCCAAGCCCGGCCCCAACGAAGAGGTAAGGGACGGGATGCTAAAGGACATAGACGGGGTCTGAGCTAACTGAGTCTTAGCCAAAAAGGAGGGGATGACTCGAAGCCTAACAGCAGAGCCATCCTCCTTCCACTGCACTTTGGAAAAGTCGAGAGCATGGAGCTCACTACGTCTCTTCCCCGAAGCGAGGGCCAAGAGGAAGACAGTCTTTAACGTTAAGAACTTCAAAGACGCTCGCTCCAACGGCTCAAAGGGTTCTGAGAGTAAACAATTTAGAACGAGCGATAGATCCCAAGACGGTACGGGATTCCTCGTTTTAGGTCTCTCGATAGCAAAACTATTCAACAACGCAGAAAGACTGGGATCTTGACCAAAATCCACTCCCGATTTAGGCTTAATGGTTTTAGCGATGGCAGTCCTGTAACCTGCGAGAGTCGAAGGGGCCAAACCCTCATTGAACTTCTCGAGCAGGAACTCGGAAATCAAAGGAGCAGTGACCCTGAACGGACTAATCTTCCGGCCACGACACCAAGCACAGAATCTAGTCCATTTGGATTCATACACTGCCAAAGAAGATCGTCGATTTGTTCGGGCGATCCTCGCTGACACCTCCCTAGAAAAGCCCTTCTTTCGGAAACATCGCTCGACAAGAGCCACGCGTGAAGTCTCAGCGTGGCTGGAGCTTGATGAAAGACGTCGGACCGGGGCTGCTTGAGCAGATCGTGACGGTCCGGCAACGGCACCGGGCTGTCCGCTAATAGTTCCAGAAGGTCCGGAAACCAAGGCTTCTGAGGGAGCAGCGGAGCGATGAGAACCATCCTGGCTTGATGTGACTTGAACTTGGCCAGAACCTTCTCCATCAACACCGCTGGAGGATAAGCATATAGGAACATCTCCCCCCAGTCCGCTGACAAGGCATCGACCTCCAAGGCCTGCTCGTCCGGGATCGGGGAGATGAACAAGGGCAACTTGGCGTTCCACCTCGTGGCAAACAGATCGATCATGGGCGTGCCCCAAAGGTCGCAGATTGCACGAAAAACCCCTGGGGATAGAGACCACTCCGTGGGCTGGATCTGACCCCGGCGCGACAACCGATCGGCTAGCACATTCATGTGCCCCGGAATGTGACGTGCACGGAGAAGGATCTGACGCTCGTGACACCAGAGCAACAGATCCACGGTCAACTGGCAAAGAGTAACAGACTTCGTACCGCCTTGCTTGTTGACATACGCCACGACGGTGGAATTGTCCGTCGCCAACAACACGACGTGCCCGCAAAAGTGGCGTTCCCAGTGCTGTAAGGCGAGGAAGACGGCCCTCATCTCCAAAACATTGATATGGTCGTCCCGCTGCGACGGAGACCACAGACCCGAGACCTCGTTCGAATCCCAATGGGCTCCCCAACCCTCCAAACTGGCGTCCGTAAACAGATGCCTGGAGGGAGGCGGCTGCCGGAACGGAGACCCGTGGTAGAAATTTACCGGGTCCAACCACCAGCGCAAGTCCCGAACCACCTGGTCGGACACCGGCACTAACTGTGCCATGTCCCCAGTTGCTTGCGACCAATTCGCATGAAGCTGATGCTGAAGAGAGCGCATGTGCAGGCGACCCATCGGAACCATTTTTTCCGTAGCGGCTAGGGAACCGATGAGAGACTGCCACCTGGAGGCTGGTTGCGGAACATGATCCAGAAACCCTCGGGATTGCTCGGATAACTTTAAGTGACGCTCCTCGGTTGGGATAACAGATCCGGAGATAGTCCGAAATCGATAGCCCAGAAAGACGAAGTCTTGCCGAGGAGATAAGTCTGACTTTTTGGGGTTGATCTTGAAGCCCATGGAATGGCACAGATCCACCACCCACTGAGCCTGTCGCACCAGAGTCCGCGGACACTGGTGACGGATCAGCCAATCGTCCAGGTACTGAAACAGGACGATGCCATTGCGATGGGCCAGGACCTGCAGTTCCCGGACGCACATGGTGAAAATCCACGGGGCGGTTGACAGGCCGAAAGGCAAAGCGCGAAACTGCCAAACCTGCCCGCGAAAGAAAAACCTGAGATACTTCCGGATGGACCGCCTCATGGGCACGTGGAAGTACGCATCCTTGAGATCGATGGTAACCACCCACGCATTGAGAGGCATGGCCGCCCTCACCACTTCGGGAGTCTCCATGGTGAAGGTCGGGATGTGAAGGAAGCGATTGAGAGCCGACAAATCGATCACCGGCCTCCAACCCCCTGACGCTTTGGGGACGACGAAAAGAATGCTGTAAAACCCGGGGGAATGATCCGAAACCAGTTCTACCGCTCGTTTTTCGATCATGGCCGAAATTTCGTCTAACAACGCCTGACGCCTTTCGGCATCGTGCGGAAGAGAAAAAACCCTTGGAGCGAGCGTCAAAGGTGGAAACTTCACAAACTTGAGCCCGAACCCCCGACGCAGCGTCGAGACTATCCAGGGACTGGCTCCTAGTTCCTGCCAACGAGGCCAGAAACCACTTAGTCGCGCGCCGACAGGTTCGTCTGTAGCTATAATACTGACGGAGCCTAGCTGACCTGGACACTCGACCCCGCGTTGAGGGGCCGGAAGAGAGAGCGAGGAACATACCTGTTTTCTTCGCCCCTGCGGACTTGGATGGGCTTGACGACTTGCCGCGGCCGCGGGCTCCTCGTCCAGAACGCCCTCCTCGCTGGGTGCCGGCAGGGGCCTTACGAAAGGGCAGGTCAACGGCCTTGCCCCTGCCCTTACCAGACGTACCAGCCACCGGTTGCTGAGGCTGCTGGGGCTGAGAGCGCTTCCGCTGCTGCTGCTGGGCCAGCACCTTTGTCCAGCGCTCCAAAGCTTGGGACTGGGCCACAGATGCCTCCGAGGTAGCCTTGGCCCTCTCGCGCTCCTCCTGGCGTGACCTTAGGGACTCGAGTTCCTCGTGAATACCCTCCGGGAACAGGAAAGGCGACGCTGGACCCTCCTCGGGCAAAACTGGGTGAAGCCTCAGCCGAGAGGTCATCTGGTCCGAAACCTTGAACGGGAGCTTACTTAAAACGGCATCCCGCCTCCACAACTCAGAGTTCCACCACAGGTGTGAGTCCACGGCCACCTTATCCGCAACTGCCTTCCCGACGGACTGAACTAAGCCTATGGTTCCGTGCAGAGCCTGAGCCAAATCCGCCCGATCGAGACGTTCGTTGTTCAGGACCTGATCATGACAGGCCTCCAACGACTTGGAGATTGCCAGAGTCAGCCAATCCATGGCAGAATCTACGGCGACGCCCAGACGTACAGCAGACTGCAGATCCACAATCTGCGACCAGGGCAAAGTCACTGACTTCGGGGCCGAAAGGATATCCTGCTCCTGTAACTTGGCCGGATCCAACTCCAAGACGGAGGACGAGTAGAAGTCCTGGACCTTAGGACGCGGCAGGTAGGATCCCACAGGGAAGCGACCACGCTTGGCGCACTCGGCCGGTTTCCCAGAAAGAGTGTTCCTTACACCCGGAGCCAAAGGAAAACGTAGGGCATCTCGGGGGACACGAGGCTGTTGAAGCTCCCGCTCCGTGAACGATCGAGCCCTCTTCGCTGGCGGCGGAGAAGTAGAAGCCTGAACGTGAGGCCAATCGTCACCTGCCAGGCGCCTGACAAAATCCAACTTCTCCGGCCACGTGCGCTTAAACGGATTGTTGGACTCGTCATCCTCTGCCACCGACGAAACGTCATCATCCCTAGGCCTCTTAGGCACAACCAGACCGGAAGAGCCCGGAATGGGATCTGACAGTGGAACGATCCCATCCTGCTCCGCCACGAAAGGTACATCCTCTGAGGCAGAGACAGATGGCGCAGGAGAAGGCTGCGACGGCTGAGACACCGGGAGACGCTGGACAGCCGGGACCTTAGGGCCTTGCTGAGCGAAGAGTGCTTCCAGCCTACCCAAAAAATCCTGGCGCATCGAGTTCATCTCCACCCTGAACTCATCCTTCGACAGGAAGTTGTTCACGACAGGAGCTGGAGAGTCCTCTACCACTGAATGGTAAACGGTGGACGCAACCGACGCCCTAGAACCCGGAGACTTAACGGCCGCTGGCACCGAGGACGGACCCTGGGAAGGAGCCGAAGCTGAGCTCTGGGTAGGACCCGAGGTGGACGCCAAAGGAAGAACGCGGTTGGGAGAAATGGACACCCCGCCTTGCTCAAAATCCTCCGCCACCTGCGGAAAGAAAGAAGGTTTAAGCACAAAGGAAACTGATTTCTTCGACAAAGATGAAGAAGCAGTACCCCGAGCTTTAAACCCGGGCCGGAGCACCGGCTGTCTAACAATCACCCTAGGAGACAGTGGGTACCGACCAACACCAACACCCGGTCGTGTGACACCAAAGGGTTTGGGGGCACGGCATACGGGAACCAGTACCTGGGCCCTGGCAGCCCCACAAGGGCTCCCGGGAACCGGGACCCGGGAACCGGCAGCCGGTTCCCGGGAACCCACACATGGTTCCCAGGCTTAGCAGGGCGACCTGAGCCTGAAGCACAGGCGACAGGAGCCGAGCCCCGTGGTCCGGAATCCCACCCCGGAGCCCTGGAAGCCGAAGCAACCAAGGACGGAGAAGGCAAACCAGAGCCACAACCCCAGGCAGTAACACGGACCCCGGAAACCGCAGTAACCGGTACACCGCCCACTAGCCGTTCCCAAACCGAGACGCCAGAGTTGATCTTCCGGTTATTGGCCCCCGGAGACAACAACTGAACGGAGCTCAGAGGAACAGGGTGAGAGTTAGACACCGTGCCCGTAGGCCTGGGTGAAAAACTCGACGTACTACTGGAGTAGTAACGGTTCCCGGGAACCGACGAATCGGGTCCCGGGAAGCTGAAAGGCAAAGACAAATCATAACTTACAGCAGAAATAAAGCGAAGCAAACGAAGATCCTGATCTTCCCGCTTCTGTAACGCCTGCTTGTAACGGGACTTTGCACTAGAACTAGCTGAAGGGGTAGGGGGAGCAGGAGAGGGCTTAGCCAAACGCTCTTGCTGTACCGCACGAAGTCCGCGAAGATAATCTGACCAGTCGTCAACGGACCACGTAGCACACATCCCACAAACAGCTGTAGGTCTACAGAGTTCTCTACACAACCAGCAGTTGTGATGCTGCTCCCACCTTGGGAGAAATTGCTTACAGCCCGCGCACTTCATCTGCAAATACAACATGCAATACAGACGAAGCGATGGGCGATAATAGGGGAAAGTACAGTAACCGTGGAGGTTTTACCAATTCCCCCAAGAAAAACTCTACAAAACTAGACTAAACTACTGTAGCAGCACACAGTACGCTAAAGTAGACTGAAAAACTCCAAGAAAATCCAAGGAAATCCGTGGAGCAAGAATAAACTCCAAAAAGAAAGCCTGAAGTAAGATCCTCTGTCTGCTGAGAAAACCAGGGACAAAGGTAATGGCGGTTCCGGGGGAACAGTTTCGTCAAGAAACATTTCTCAGAGACCACTGCGGCAGTCAGGTTTCGTCAAGAAACCTTTATGAATGACTGCTGTCTGAGGGGCATAGAACGACTAGTTTAAGAGAGTTTGCCATTAAAAAATTTAATGGCATTATTACCCTCTTTTTTGAAAGCCAGGTAAGATTACCCAAGAGTGTTTATTATAGAGGTCAAAGTGTGGACATAAATAGACTGTATTTTACAGTACCGGACTGAGTCTGAGTCATGATAGGATTTCAAGGATGAAAGACAAATAAATGTAGGATACATTCGGTCTGAGTTGGAAGTGAAACAAAGGGCTGGTATTATGTCCCAAGTATATACAAGCTGTAACAATAGGAGATCGCAGAAATTTCTATATCACTTACCAACAGTACTGTAAAACAACTAATTTTGGCGGACGATTTATTTGGCGGAATTGGCAGTAGGGGAAAAACCGCAAAATTAAATCGTTTGCCAAATTAACTACCGTAGATCTTTGAGTATTAGCCGAGGGTTTTTACCTACGAAATGGGTCTAAATTTATGGGGTCGGCTTATTGACAAGTCAATGCAAAAACCTGCACATTCCTGACCATTCGAGCGAGTCAATTGGCGATCGCTGACGATCGTCGGCAGTATTGGTAGGCGATAATACAGTGAGTTAGTTTCTTTTGCGGTTTACTGGTTCTCTGAGTCTATGTGTATCAATATAGATAACGTATTGTTTTTATATGCGTATTCCATTATTTTAAATATAATTATTGTACTTATTTTTCAGATCAAATCCAAGAGATGAAAGACATTGTAGTTGCTGGGAAAGCTAGAATGTCAAACGAAAGCGAGGCTGCAGGAAAATCAGAATCGAGTGTCAATTTCTAAAACTACATTCTCGAATATTATCGATCTATTGTAAAAAAAAAAATGAAAATAATACTATTGAAATAAATATTTGAAAAGTGTTACTTCATTCATTTACACATGCCAGTTCCCGTGAAAGATCAATAAGGTAAATCAGAGATAATTGACAGTGTCAATTGCAACCAACGGTCTGGTCAACCTCCTGTGATCGTTACTTGAACATTCGTGACACGTGATTCGGCTCACTGGTTCCATTGTTCTTCCACACGCAAAGTAAATCTGACGAGCAGACCATACTGACAGAGTCAGTTCAATTAGTAGTTATCCAAGATAAATATGCTTTGCTACACAATAAATAAAGGATCAAAAAAGAAAACGTTGTGCTTACGATGCTGCTTTCAAACTCAAAGTTATTAAATATGCATCAGAGAATAACAACTGTGCAGCTGCACGTGAATTTGGCAATATTGATGTGAATGTGAAATTGTGAATAAATTGAAACAAAAGGGAAAACAAATTGTTTGTTATATCATTCTGTTTTTACAGATTTAAAAACGTGAACACCAAGTGGAATCCCTTTATTGTCATCTTTAAATCTACCGAATCAATTGTAGGCATACAGGAAAACGCTTGGGAATTATTCAAATTTGCACTTGATTTTAGTTCGCCCATGCAGTTCCTATTCTCGCCACCAGGATATAAGTCGATCTGGAAAGAGACAAGTTGAAATATATCTTGGGCAAAATATATCAATACGAACGTTTTAATGAACATTTATCACATCGTTTACAAAACAAACCTTTCAATCACTCCACGCACCTAAAAAAATTCACACTGAATACCACTGAGAGGCACTATGATTGCAATTAGCACCGGGCCCGTGATCGGCCGGGCGTGTTCAACTGTCCGAGAGATCGTGTGATAACAACGATCATTTTCGCGCGTTGATCTAGGCCTCTGTGATTCGGCTTATGCAAAAGTCAGTCACTTTTCACTGATTTCCTACTCAAAATCGACCTCGGCTTATACTCAGGGTCGGTTAATACTCAAAGATCTACGGTAGATATATGATAAGAAATATATGTTGTTTTGAAACCACCAAACTAACGTGGAGCTCACAACCGCCGAATTTAATAGCCGCCAAAATTAGTTGTTTTACAGTACTCACGAATCTGAGGAGGCACTCCATACAGTTGAGCACTGGACGAATGTTGTCACAGCCGACGACATCTAAAGCGTCGGTACAGGATGACAGAGTCACTGACGGGTTTGTACAGGGCCTCTCTGTGTGCAGGAGTACCAGGTACTGGCATCTCCACTGGGCAGAGAAGAAGTCCGAGGCCAGCTTGCCCCAGGTCGTCTGGCTGTTCTGTCTTGGGAGAGGAATGAAATTCGGCACATTTGACTAATTTTTGGGCCCATGATGTAGTTCACATGTTAAGTGAAGTAGTAATTATTCCAATGCTATACACATCTCCTTCATTCCTTTACAATGAATAGAAAATGTGATACACAATACCAGTGTGTAGATTTGAAACACAGGCCCTATCAAACTCAACATCACTATTTTACAACCTAACTTATCTACTCAAGTTCTCCGTAGAGAACATTCTCTCAACTCCAAGAAAACATACCCGACATCCAGCTCAGTGCCCTGTGGTTTGACGAAATGGTCGACCATATGCCACTGACGTGAGAACTCCAGAAGACCACGGACCCAGTCACTTTCCCAGGCATCTCTATGGCAACAGGTGACCTCGACCACGGTGGCCAGTAGAGAGAGACTTGCACAGAGTAACAGCTTACTAGAGGCGGTGTCACTCTAAGGAGGAAAACAATGACTTTCCAACAAGGGTCAAATTTCATGAATTTTGGGACAAGCCAAAGACAATAATTGTAACGGTTTTTTTTTCAAAATAAATTTAGGGCTCATGTATAAAAGTTACTCCGTTGGACACAGTATCTAGGATAATTTGTGCAATTTCAAACTGAAGGATATACTAAGTATTTATAAAAAAATTTGAAGATTGATTTGATACTACTAGGTATAAGTATGATATCATTATCTAGTGTATATTTTATCAGTCAAAAATCAGACCACAAATACCTGTTTCTGTGAGTTTGCAAGTTGAATGCAAACTTGGAGAAGAGTTGGTAGGTGAGGTGAGTTGCTGAATTCCCTCCAGTAAGACTTGGCCAACACTTGTAGGACATCACAGAACAAACTTATGGTGCACATGGAGGATAGGCACTGAAAATTGAGTGAGCAAGTAAATGTTTGAACTTGCCATTGGTTCAAGAATTCAAGCCTTTTATTCCGTGCTGAATTTTGTGCACACTTCATATACAGTGGATCCTGTGTTTTAAGACCACCCAACGGACCCCAAAAAGGTGGTCTTCAATGACAGGTGGTCTCTCATGACAGGTTCATTTATATGATAAAAGCCACTTGGGACCAAGTGGAGTGGTCTTAAAACACAGGGTGGTCTCTGAAACCAGGTGGTCTTTAACACAGGATCCACTGTAGATCCAGATACCAATACTTACCGTCACATTCGAGATATTCCTCTGAATGAAAAGAATTATCTCATCGACGCTCGACTCTACAAATTTCCCAACGTCTTTCATCACAGAATCATCAGCGTCTGGCAGACAGGAAAACATGATAAGTGCGAGTTATTTCAAGTTATCTCTGTTTCAAATCAGTGACATCATTCTGTTTTTGAGAAAATATATGAGCATCCCATTCCTGGTTTTATCAAGTACAATCAAGGCAAATTGTATACATGTAGAATATATTCCAGTACGCACTATGCTTGGGGGTCACAGACTCTTCCATTAGAACTGTCAGTAGAGCTATAGACCTGCAAGCTTTCTGCGTGGACATGTAGGCGCGTGTGTTCATAGTGGTTAGGATTTCCATAATTGGCAGGAGAATTACCTGTGAATATTGCTGTATATTACAATATACATACATGTAAATTATAGTCATTTAGACAATGTTCTCCAAA
Organism: Terebella lapidaria; assembly: GCA_949152475.1. Lineage (NCBI taxonomy): Eukaryota > Metazoa > Annelida > Polychaeta > Terebellida > Terebellidae > Terebella > Terebella lapidaria. Next base: position 28,663,686 of record OX424561.1, on the reverse strand, counting down.
GCTTCATCAACACTAGCAGATAGAAACAGCTTTCATTCATACAAATACAACCTGCATTGGTGTTTGTTCTCCAGGCATTTGCTTCACGAGTCCAGAATCCAGTACGACAAGAAGCAACCGTACAATTGGAGAGCAAAGAGATCGCAAATAATCCACACTTTCCGTGCCACCTGCAGAAAGTAATGTAATAACAATCACACAACAGGAACAAATGCAAGCATTGTTCTGAAAAAAGAATATAAATAGACAAAAGCATGACAGTATTCATTATGGCATTATGGTATTTTATTTGGACAGAATGCTGACCTTCACTGTCAATGTGTTTGTTTTCTTTGAGGAAATTTTGCACGGCTGCCACGAGATAATCCTTTACAGCTCTCTGATCGAGGTGAGATGAGCCAAGCTTTGCAGATCTTTGAGTGAAGTTGACGATCTTTTGGTATAGAATTGAACTCCGGCAAAATGTTTCCCCAAAAGTCAGCATAGCCAGCACGCTACCGAAGCTTTCAAGATCCAGTTTCATCTGTAAAATAACAAGTATGGATCTCTTTCTTCTTCTGTAGAGTCTATTTCAGCCTAATCATTCGGCCTTAAATATGTGAAAAAAATGCGTGATAAACTCACAATGTCGACCAGCTTCAGAAATGTGTCGACCAAGTAAAACTGGACCGAGGACCTCAAGTGGACAGCTAGGTTGGCGAGGGCAGTGGTCATTAGTTCCCTGAAGGACCAAAGAAAGAATATATGTCATAGCTTCAATACAAAAAATCTTAATAGTTTTCGATCTACAAACTAAGTAATTTGAGAAATTGAATTTCCAGCAAGATCCTTGACACTCATTTCAGTCTTTACAATTTTTAATAAATATTCCAGGCCCCTTTATACATGTCGTTTAATGAAGCCATTTTGAACCTGATATCCGGAAGAACTGAAGTATCAAGGACAGATCTGGGCTGTACGTGTGACAGAGCTCGCGTGATGAAGACTAAGGCTGGTCCACTCCAATACTGGTTTTTCAGTCCTCCCAGGAAGCTCGTGAAGAATCCAACTGGTATTCAACAGTTGCGGGAGGAAGCGAAGGTAGAATGCAAACAAGCCAATACACATGAGTACTTAACCATATCCATTTGACTTTATTCATATCAGGGTGAACGAATGGCAAGCAAAACATAACTACATGTACTGTAATATTGCATAGCAGTCAATAAACATGATATGCATTGCATGTAGAAGCAATGAACATACCGACTGTTGTTTCATCCTTGAGCTGTGATATATTCTTGAAGAAATCACACATGGTTTCTGCAACTGGAGGAATCTGTCCCAAAGTTGCTTCATTGGGTCTGATGGAGGAAGGATACAATTGCACTAGATCACTATATATTACGAGTAATAGTTACTGGAAATGACATCATTTAGATGTTATAAACTAACACTCATAATGGCACATTTTTTTCGCGGTAGTCCAATGATCTAGCGCGGTAAAAGTACGAGCATGTAGTATTTCAGCTTGGTGATGTATAAAATAAACTAACAAATAATGAACATTTCCACAAATGCAATAGCAAACTCTACTAACTTGTGATACAGACTGGCTACTGAGGTCATCTGAATGAATGGACCACTGAAGAACTGGAATAAAATTCGACAAAAATTTACAGGATTATGACCTTGAATTAAATACTAGCCTGTCATGACTTGACTGGTACTTATAATTTATTCACTGGAACATGATATTTGCCTGCATTTGATCCTGCCTGAATACTGGACACTGCTCATAGTCCATCTGTAGGAGAGAAGTCACGATCCATGTCTGAATCTGCTTACTGTCGTGGCAAGCAGCTCTCTTTGCCAGACACAGTAGCCATGAAGTGTGAAGTAAACCTGGTAATATATAAGACAGTATGGGAGGTTGATATTTCAATTAATTATATAACGTATATAACACATCATGTGCAATATCTTTTGAGTCAACGTTGATGGACTACTAGTAGTTTCAATTTACCAGTATTTGCAGCTTCAATAACCAGTTGGATCCTGGGCATCAGTGGACGAATCACATGTGTCTGTAGGACATCATCGTTTTTAGTGTAATACATTTATTTTCATCGAGTGGCATGTAGGTTAATGACTCATGGGCACTTCATAGAGTTATCAAATCTGATAATAAATATATACTTTATAATATACTGGTATTATTATTTTTTCAACAAACATAAAACATTACAAAAGTTTCCAATGTATCTGTAATTGAGTACTAGTAAATTTATCAGAAAACACAACAAAGCAAGACTTTCATACTTGCTTCTCCTCTAGTGTTTCAATCAGCAGTATAAATGTCTGCCACAGATCAGATAAACTTCTTCTCTTTGACTTCATCCACCAGAATACGGCTGGAGCTTCATTGTATCTCCTCGGCAGTTCTACTTCCAATGTTTCTGTGATGTCCAAAATCCTCTTGAATAGGTACATCGCACGCTTGCGGGTTAGAGTTGATGAGTGGTAGAAACCATACTGGATGATTTCCCACAAAGCATGTCCTTGCAGCAATGATAACGTGAAAACTGGAAGTGCTGATGGTGGGAAAATAATATCAGCCACGCCACACAGGAGAAATATGGATCTCTCAGTCATAACATCCATAGATTCCACTGGTGAAAATTCTTTCTTATAATCTCTATGACACGACAATATCAGGTTCCACAACTGAATCACATAATCGTTTGACTCCGGTCTGTCACGTTCATGAAGTTCTTTGAAAAATTCAGGCAATATGCTGCTCGTTATCCAGCCTGCAACTCTGCAATCTGCATGCCTCAAACATTCGATGCTGATCTCGAATATATGTTTCTGAACATCTATGCTTAACTGGTTCGAATCGCAACTCTTCTTTAAAATTTCTGACAAGGCAGAAATGCACATAGTGATGTTCGTGTTTTTGCCTTCTGTTTCCTGGTGAGATATCTTGCATTCTGACACATATTTTTCCATGAGTCCAAGTGTTACGTTTACAAGATCAGTGATGTGAGAAATATTGGACATATCCTGTTGCCTAATGATGTGAGATACATGTGTCCAGCATGGTCGTATGAAATCTTCACCAGCATTACTCTGCATCGCGACAACTTGCAGAAACTTCTTGATCACCTCATAAACACTACTGATGTTATTATCTGTTGACGTTTTGCAATATCCATATTCTCTGTGCAATTTGTGGTAAATATCAAGCATTCTACTCAGATTTTCAAAACTTTTACTTAATTTGGCAATTTCATCTGCTTCTGATAGATCCACTGAGTTGAGATCATGGACAACTGAACGAGTTTGACTCTCAATCAGTCGATTTAGACCTGGTTGGTCCAATAATTTAATGACTGGATCACAGGACATGTTTGGGACACTCATTTTCCTCTAATATCGCTCAACACACTTAGTGAAATCGCAATTCTGTCCATTACAAAAGCAGTATTGTTGTATTTATACCACAACTCCTATACATTTACACACATTCCAGTGATTTGTTCACATGACATGACTATTTCAGTTCAGCACAAGACGAAAACTTCTAACTATCTCGCCTGTCACACACAACGGCACGGCGGCGTCCATAGTTTCACTTTCGTATACCGTACTTACTCGAAAGATGATATCATTAATTTGCGCGTTACTTCTAAGTAAGTGTTTGAACAAAAAAGAACGTCTTTTCATAATCAGATAACGGCTGGGACAACCAACCGTGAGCTGCATTTTCAGGAGCCAAACGTAGGGTTTCTGACTTTGTAGATGGAAAAGCACCATAGCATCCAGTAGCACCTTTAAGAAAATCGGAATGTGCAGATCGGAGGCATCCCAAGCAACCGTGCTCCATATGTCGCTTGGGCTGATCTCAAGGCTCCAGCCCGGACCACCGGGCGCCGCATAATCACACCCTCGATCATTGCTTCGATGTAATACCACTATTCATACGGTTACCTATATAGATTTAATAATAACTTGTTTATTGCAACAAGGATTACAAGGACATTATATTGGATGTAAAATGAAAGTAAAAATGAGGGAAATACACAAAATATTGAGGGGAAATGAAAAAAAAAATATATATATATAATAATACTAATAAATAATAAAATAAATAAATAAAAAACACAAAGGATTATAAAAATAACTGAAATTATTGGAGTTTAGAACCAGAGTATGTTTACACAAAATAAAACTGTTGGTAATAAAATACAGAAAAAATACCAATACTAATAGTAACTAATAAAAAGTAAACACCTATGAACATTAAACCATTTTAAATTAAAAGGGTTCATAAAAAATGATGATAAAAACCAGAAGGGAAAGTAAAAATATAATTGATTGAATCAGGTTAATTGTAGAGTCAAACAAGCACCAATTGATGAAACTGTCTTTGGAGCGGAAGCGTATATGGCCTATTCAAATAATTTCAATTTATTTCAAGAGCTATGATGGATCAGTTCTTATTATAGTTTAACGCTCTCAGATGGATGGGTGCGAAAACGTGGAACGATTTGGATATTCTTCTGCATACAAGGGTAGATTTAGGGGGGGAGGGTGAGATGTCACTCAAACAATAAAAAAAAAAACATAGGCCCAAGGGACCTGTGTCTCACCCGCTAGCCAATAGGTGATCAGACCGATCGACCGGTAACTACAAGGTCACAAGTATATTCAGCATAATCATTTCCTATATGTCCACAATTGATTCTTAAGCTGTAAAGTTGACAAGAAGTGAGATATGCGCAATTTTGTGCTCTGACCTTGAAAATGAAATCAAAGATCATATTCAAGGTCACGAGAATATTCAGCATATATCAATTCTTATATGTCCACAATTGATTCCCAAGCTGTCAAGTAGATAAAGAGCGAGATATTAGCCATTTTGTGCTTTGAGTTTGAAAATTAGGAAAATTAGATTCCCAAGCTGTAAAGTAGATAAAAAGCGAGATATTAGCCATTTTGTGCTTTGAGTTTGAAAATTAGGTCAAAGGTCAAACTCAAGGTCATCAGAATAATCGGCATATATCATTTCCTATATGTTCACGATTGATTCCTAAGCTGTAAAGTCGATAGTAAGCGAGATATTGGCCATTTTGTGCTCTGACCTTGAAAATGAGGTTAAAGGTCAAATTCAAGGTCACGAGAATATTCAGCATATATCATTTCCTTTATGTCCACGATTGATTCCAAGTCTCTAATCTCAATATGAAGTCATGGATAAAGCACGAGAAACAGTGAATTCGTGCCTACGAATTCACGAGCGCAACGCGCGAGTGAATTCGTGAACGAATTCATTGTTTCGAGTGTTTTATCCGACTTAAAATATTGCTCTTACAATCACAATGCGACCAACATATTACTCGTACACATGTATATTGCTTCTGTTACATCTATTGCAAGTCAAGCATGACAAAGATGTATTCATAAATAACCGGCAACCGAGTGAATTTAGATTGCTAAACTCAACATGGTTTTCGGCCCAAGTACTATATCTCGCGCATTCCTCTATATATTCAATAAGGATTAAAAAGGTGGCACACGGGTTAAATGCATTCATTTAGTGAGCGAGTAATATTAAGGAGCAGGGTTTGATGCGTGGAACGTGTTTCAATGGACATCTCCATTGGATGATGGTGGGTTTTAATATATTGTACTCAAAACACAGCGACACAGTGACCCATACCACACACATTCTCGCATTTCTGTTACTGGACATCGACTGGTTGACATTAAAATTCAACATGTCAGATGATTTGGACACATTTTTAAATGAAATCGTGGATAGTATGGCCGCATTTACTGCTGAAAACATTCTGAACGATGTTGGAAATTCAACATTAGATGATCTTGAGATTACTGATTATGAACTTGTGCAACATGCATCTGCCGTTTGCTAGCCTCCTTCATCATGTTGAAGATTATGCTAGGTTTTTGGAGTTGCGCATGCGGTAGAGACGAACAGAAAGTTTGTTGGCAGTTTGGAGTTTAGGTCTTGGCCACTAGGTAATTAAATCTAAAAGATCAGGTGCATTTATGTATAGGTGCACTATTTACATGGCTGAATTCTGGTACTAGTCTTGCTGTGAGTTGATGGCGTTCTTGAAGGCACTGATGGATGTGGCACAGACTGTGGACTCCGGCAGTGCGTTCCAGTCCCGGATGGTTTTTGGGAAGAACGACATCTTTTTGATTTCGGTGCGGCTGTGTGGGACTTTGAAGGACCTGCTATGGCTGTGTCGGGCCTGACGACTTGGACGGCTCAGGTAATCCCTTGGGTCAACATGGTTGTTCACGATCTTGTAGAACATCACAAAAGTCTGGCGTCCTTGCGGCGGCTTTCTAGTGGTCTCCAGTCGAGACTGGTGAGCATGTCACTGACACTGGACCTGTTCCTGTACCTGCTTGTGACATATCTGGCAGCTCGGCGCTGGACCATCTCAACCCGGTCGACAGCTTTCCTTGTGGGTGGGTCCCAGACAGTGCTTGCGTATTCTATTAGTGGTCTGACTAGGTGGAGGTAGGCTCGCTCCTTTATACCTTTGGAAGAGATGTTAATATTCCGGCGCAGGAACCCGAGTGTCTTGCTTGTTTTGTTGCAGATCCTTGATGTGTGAGCGTCCCAGTTAAGTTCAGAGGTAAGGGTTACGCCGAGGTAGTTTGCAGTGCTAACCCGCTCCAACACATGACCGTGAAGGGTGTAGTCAGTGAGCACAGGAGTCCTTTTCTTTGTGACGCTGAGTACCTGGCATTTCGATGGGTGAAATTTCATCAGCCAGTTGTCACTCCAGTTAGCTAGTTGGTTTAGGTCATTTTGAAGGTTTTCTGCATCCTTCTGTGACTTTACAGTTAGGTAGGCAACCGTGTCATCAGCGAACAGTCGGACCGACGAGATGAGGCCAGCGGCAATGTCATTGATGTAGTAGAGAAAGAGGTAAGGCCCCAGTACAGAGCCTTGGGGCACGCCTGACTCGACATTGATGGCATTTGACGTGTGTCCCTCCACAACCACGGATTGTGTTCTGTTGGCAAGCCAGTTGTCAATCCAGTTGTTGACCTTGCCTCTGATGCCGTATGTGTGGAGCTTGTGGACCAGGAGTTTGTAGCAAACTTTGTCAAATGCTTTCGTAAAGTCCATGATCAGGACGTCAGTTTGCTGGCCTTTGTCTAAAGATGTAACCAAGTCGTCGATGAAGCCTACGAGTTGTGTTTCACAAGAGCGATTACGTCTAAACCCGTGTTGTAGTGGATACAGGATGTTGTTTGTTTCTCCGTGGCACATTATTGCTTTAGTGATAATGCGTTCAAGTGTCTTACAACATACACTGGTGAGAGAGATTGGTCTGTAGTTGGCTGGATCATATTTTGGTCCCTTCTTGTACACTGGAGACACGTTAGCTAAACGCCAGTCTTCTGGTACTGTGCCTGTGGTCAGGGACTTCGTGAAGATCTTGGATAATATGGGGCCGATGACATGGCTCATCTGCTTCAGCACAAGGGGGTTAATGTTGTCAGGGCCGCAGACCTTTCTTGGCTTTAGCTTTTGGAGTAGGGTCAAGGTGTCGAATGTCGGACGGGTTTAGGAATTACTTAATTGCGCGAGCTTGTTATCAGTGAAGTCCAATTTTTTCATCTATTTTAAGCATAAAGGCATTCCCTGCTTTCCGAAAATGGAATCGAGAGGGAGGTTGCATATCACATGAAGATAATTCGGAGGAAAAAGTCAGTGTATACAGATAAGGGGTAAAGTCGGACAGGGAGGGTAATGTCGGACACGGGGGTGTCGAATGTCAGACACCCATGAATGTTCCAAAAATAAATATGCCCATATGTCCGGTATCTTAGCATTTGCGGCGTTTATGGTGCGACAACTGGTGGTTCATGATTAGACAGCAAGAAGAAATATGTGAATGGTAGAAATAAAGACATTTCCAGAAAAAAATACACAGGATGCAGGTTGAACTTTCACTTTCAGAGTACATCAAAGGGCACATAGGGATCTACCTATAGAAGACAATTCTGTGTGGGAATACTTTATATTATGTTCCGTGCATATATTGTGACACTCGAACAGACTTAAAATGCTGTATGTTGTATGTATCCGCTGCTATCATATTTCAATCAGAATTCATGAGAGTAAACTAAATTTGTCGGACGACGTAGATGGCGTCGTCATTCCACTTTCATTCAACTCCATGACTGCAATCCAACCAAGGACATTTTTTTTGCAGAAAATGTTGCAGTGTTCTCCATTAAATTAAAATCAGCATGCTCATAAATATTACTGAATGTATATAAATCATCTGTAATAAAGAAAATGCAATTTCTGTTCACACATCAAGGACAATGCGAGGAAATACAATTGTCATTTGGTGTATTCTAGAAAGATCTACGTAGTGCATCACTGAATTCTCAGCGTGAATTCACAGTTTTAATATAATTCTCGAATTTCTCATCTATTGTAAATTTACATATCACTGAGGAGAACCGTACTTCAGTTTCCATATCACTGGAGAACCCGTATTTCACATTGGATAGTGAATGAGCTGGGAATCCGCTGGTAAATTTGAATGGTCGGGACGTTATGATGTAGGTTCTCGGTAGGTGGGGGCAATGTCGGACACCTGATTAGAATGTGTTTGTTTGAGAAATATATGCTTTACCATCATGAAGACAGGATAATCTGACTTCTGCACCTGCTTTCCAAGTTGTTTCTGACATACAATGCCCTGAATATAATTCCAAAACACAAATACATATAAATGTACAAACCAAAGTCAACTGAGTCAAATTCGGTGACTCCCAAGAATCCTCCCAAATAATCATGTGCCGAAAGTAACGCCCTGATGTTACAGGGACTTCCCTGATTTATTAAATATCTTATTTACTTTTTATTTTCGGTTTTGGATACTGTTCCTATTTCTTATTATAATAAAAACGACACAACATATATATTCTTGACTATTGTGTTGCGTTTCATATGACAATATGATAGTTCAGGCCTGTGTCCGGAATTGCCCCACCCGTCCGACATTCGACGCTCTGACCCTAGTTTGGTTACACCTGTAGGTCGTATGACAATGGAGTCCAGGATTGTGTTTGTTGGAACAGCCTCCAAGTACCCCCCAGAGCGGAACTCTTGGTTGCTGATGGTGGAGCGTTCAGAGAAGGCAGAGTGGAACTGGGTGTTAAGAATGTTTGCCTTGTCGACTGGGGACTTGTAGATTTTACCGTCCTTTTTCAGAGGAGCAATACCCGTGTTGTCTTTGCGTTTGTGCTTCACGTATGACCAGAATCTCTTCATTCCGTCTTGTGGGTTTTCTTCGTCTTGAGTTAGCAGATCATCCACGTGGGCCCAGTACACTTGGCGGGCCTTCCTTTGGACTAAGTGTTTCAGGGATCACCCCCAAAGGGTGATTTGGGGTGACATGTCTCTCTGTTTGGGGTGACATGACACCCCATGACATTACATGCATCAGTGAACCAATGAATTCGTATGGGGCGAACGGTGGATTCGTGCGGACGAATCCACTGTTCAGACAATGGTGTGACGTCACAACAATATTTTAAGTGAGATATCAGGAACATTGTGACCCATCATAAAGCACAGGAGAATTTAACATGGGAAAGTCCCATTTGGGCCCTGTAGGAAAAATCAAAATGGCCGCCACACGCACGCCGGCGATTCAAGAGCAACGAAACTTATACACATTATGATGATATATGAGGGGAACATTTTGGAACTAAAATCTCAAAACTGATCAGACAGTTTTGGAGAAAATAATTTTTGAAGCTGAAAACATGCAAGAACAGCCATTTTCGGCATAAAAATGGCCGCCAAAACTGCATAAACGATTCAATAAAAAAAAAATGAAAAAAAGTCTGGGGGTATTGACACAACGCATATGCACACAAATTTATGGGCAAATTCATCAGCCCGAAAAAAAGATAAAAAATGTTAACAGATGATGCGGCGGACGACGACGATGACGGACGAAAAACCACGACAACAGCTTATCGGCCCATATGGGCCGGTAAGCTAAGAACACCTACCGGTAGGACCAGAACATACATCATGGTTGCATTTAAACTTGTTCCACCATATAAGTCAGACGGCATAAACGAACAATGATGCAATATGTATCGTCATGAGTTGCTTTTATAGAAAAGAGTCAATATTTATCACACAAAAAAAATATCGTTGGATCAGGAGACTATGCTAGGTACATCAAGCCCCTTCAGCTTCTGAAGCACTGGGCGGGCCCCAGACCACAGGCCTAGGACTCTCTCGCATTATAGGCCCCGGCAAAATATTTGCTCATCCTCCCCATAAAACTTCTAGATCCGCCCCTCTCTGCATACTTCTAGAATATGTAAAAATAACCTTGAATCTGTTAAACTTGTCAAGTTACAATTAGTAAAACATTCTTCCCATGCGTACTATAGTTTATAGTATTCAGTTATTTCCTTTTTATTATTATATTTGTGATCTTAGTGATTTATTATTATTATTATTATTATTTTGTTTTTTATATATATATATTTTTTTTTATAATAACTATTTAAGAAAATCAAATAAGTTTGTCACATTTGAACATACAATTGACATTGCACAGATGTTGTTTTTACCCCCCCCCCCCCCCCCCCAAATAAAATAGAAGTCACTTAATCGAAACATGTCAAAAACGCTTCAAAAAAACATGCGTCCCAGTAAACATTGGCTTCCCTGTCCCCAAGGACCTAACATTTACTAGTATACTTCTATTACATGTATAATAGTGTTGTTTTGGCAGGAGTGGGGTATTGTCCACCTCTGTCAGTTTTAACAGAGAAAGGTTTTGTGCGGTGGGGTTGGCATATGAACACATGCCAAAACTGACAGAGGTGGACAATACCGAACTCCTACCAAGTGTTCATAGTTATATTATCTGCTCTTCCGATATAGGCTTGCCGCTACATGTATGCTCACTGATATCTTGTTTATATCAGCGCAAAGATATACACAACTCGTTGACATCGGATATAGGTTCAAGTTTCAGGTGGAAACTTCAGTGCACATTACGTCATATAGCTGTTGCTGATGTGGTTCATCTTAAACTTTGGCGAGATTTATACTGAATGTTTAAAAAAAACATTCTCAATAAAGTACTAGTATAGTGCAAATATGATGTGATCTTATATGAAAGATTTCATTGATCTGAGCAAAATGGCTTTTACGGCATGTAAATATCACAATCCATTCAAAAGTTACAGCACTTTAAAAACTGAAATCGGCAAATTTGCTTTTCCAAAACAATTTAACTAATTAGTATGCAAATGAGATATTCATGACTTCATCGGGGGAAACTGTTTTAATTAGGTACTTTGATATGTGTTATCAGAAACCCATAAGAGACTCTTATGGGTTTCTGGTGTTATTCATCCAGTTAATGTTATGATTATTCATCAAGACTTATCCCATACAGTTTTCAGTATGAATAATCAGTGTTTTCACTTTTTTTGTTGTTGTCAAGGTAACCAGTGACCTGGTAAGGCCCATAGCAACCATGGTTGCTAGGGCCAGAAACCCACTTAGAACAGGGTATGCACAAATAAAAATGGTGCCAACCCGAGCTCTATATGAATTTAATTAATAAATAATCGACAGGAAGTCTGTGGATAGGTTGACTTGGCAGTTATCGGCCATGGCAACCATGGGTAACTACGGCTATAGGGAACGACTGGTATTATCATAGCAACAGTATAGTTTGTGTGTGGATATTGACTATGTACGGTACATAACAATATGCACTAGTCAGATAGTCAGAACCTTCAATGAGAATCATTATATCATGTCTTAAAATACCATAATTATGTCATGAATTCTCATCAGCATCTAATTTGCATATTAATGAGTTGCTAAAACTTTTCAAGAGGCTTCTCTGAAGTAGTGCCGGAATGGCAATTTCAAATGTTCAAACTTTTGAACGCATAGTGATATTGATATACCGTAAAAACCATTTTGCTCAGATCAATGAGATCCTTCATATAACTGAAATCATACTTGCATTTTACTAGTAGGTCTACGTACTTTAAACCATATCAACAAAATCAGGCAGTATGTACACATCTCAATATTCTGTATGGCTACAGACACCACTCAGAACATGTGAAGACTTGAACCCTCCGTTGTAGAAATACATAGCCAACTTACATACAAATTTGCCCGGCCAAATTTGATATAGCACACCTTTTTACAGAACCAAGGCGCTTATGAATCGTCTAATCAAGATGAAATCTACATGTGTCATGAGGCTGAATTTTCTGTGAGCTAAAATTAATCTTCTTATCAAATAAAAATTAAGATGCCAGTCAGTATGTTACATCAACTTCAAAACATTGAGCCAAAACGCAACGGTCGGTGGCCCGTGACGGGCATTAAACATGTACATTGTTCTCCTTTTATTTGCATCTGCGACACTCGTCATGGTCGACCGAGTGCTGACACTATAAAAACAAGACATGAATTACCCGTTAACAACAGAGGCAATACTAATTGTTGTTACATCATAATAGTATTAGACAACACAAGCAGACATAATGAAACATATAACAATAACACATAATTTCTGGTTTGAATTGCACCTGCATGATTGAAATTTAGTTAAATAAACACCACAGGCGTTTCAACAAACTGTCAAAACTTATGAAAACAATAGTTTACAAGCCTTCAATGAAATAAATCAGGTATATAGGGGGCCTGAAAAGATGCATTATCAGTGGACATACATGCGCTACTGATGATACTCATCGATCCGAAATAAATATGTAGCCTAATGCTGCTTACGACCTACATTATCAGGAATAGTTTGTGGTTTTATCCAAATAGGGCTATCTCACAATGGAGGTGATGGACATAATTATGAACGGCAAAATATTCGACATATTTGACTTCGAATTTTACATGAATTCGTTGCATATATTTGTCTGAAACGAAAAACTTACGTTTTCAATTCGAAATAATTTGTAAAAGTAGGCCTAGATGATTGAAACCCGATAGCTACTGTTATATTAATTTTTTACTGGTGGGCCTATGATTGCAGTGACAGTCTTGCTATCGTGTTTGAATATTAGCAAAGATAATAATTGAGAATTTTATTCGTGCAGCTACGGTAAGTAACGTAAAATCAGTGGAGTGTGTCCATCAACTGCTTCCGTTACAGATTCAACCGCTAGAAAAATAGTTCTCAATTATACACAGATGAAATTCATGTTCTGGCACGGAATTATGATGTTGTAATCAGTTTTTATGGCATACCTTAATATTATTCATTCGATGAGATAGAATTTGTGGCAAAGAAAGTACCGAATTATTCATCAACGTATGTAGTTCCGTGGCGTATGAATACACTGTCGGATGCTTTATAAGCAAAACCACGCGCACTTCGCGTCATTCGGTGCTTGCGTGAACTCGAGGAAGAAGAAAGACACGAACTTGCAGAGTTGGACGAACAAAGGAGGAGGAAATACGAACACTTGTTCTTATTGTTTGACTACCTGACTAGTTTCTCAACAAAGCTAGGAGCACAAGGGATTGTTTTGTTCATCGTTATAAACTCAATCCTATCGGATTCCCATGACTTTCGACAGCGCATTTCGTCAAACCAGTTGACTTCCATTTTGTGACTCATTGATCATTCGAATGCGGATCGGCAGCCATCTTGAATCATAATTTTACCCAGGAAAATTCTTTTGGAATGGACCCTACTGATTAAATTATTCGATAACCGTATTATTATCCTCAATAGATCTATATGTGTATTGATGTTTGTGTCTAGATTGTGCGCTCTCCGGAGCAGTGGGATTTGCAATAAAGTTAGTGTTGTTTGATCGAATAATTTTGCTTTGTCATCAATTTTGAACATTGATTGTTCTCCATTTTCTCTTTGTTCAGCTACCATCCAGTCAATTATCAAGTTGAAGAAGGCCAGGCAGTAAGGTAGCACATGGTCTCAACACAACAGGGTCAACATCCTACACAAGTGCTGATTAGAAAATCATCAAAATCCACCACCACACTGCTAGTTTGTGCGGTCTGGGAACGTTCCACTTCAAAATCTAATGCAAGTCCTCCATGACCATGTATCCCGACTGAGGCCAACCCGAATCCTGAAGGCCTACGTTTCCAGTCACAGCGCCAGTCGTAGCATCCCACATCTCCCAACTGGCGTCAGTTGAGTCTCTTCAGTACGTACCCAACTGTCCATTCATCTCGAATTGAGATTCCCGACCCGAGACAAAGCCGAAATCGGAAGGCCTGCGTCTTCGACTCACAACATCCGTCAGTCTTGAGTCTCCTGGTACGAGTCCGTTCACCCGAATTGAGATGAGAAAATTGAGAAGCGTCTACCAAACGTCCGTGCGAGGTCTTTGAATTTGGCCCACTTTCCTTTCCTATTCTTCACTCCTTGAAGTCAAAACCCAGTATTAGAAGTTCTATCATGGCAGAATGAATGCGTCCGGACCTGGCACTACAAAGGGAATTGGTAACACACTTGCAACCATGTGTGGGTAAACTGACCAGTTCATCGTTAAGCGTACTAAGTTTCGTAACTGGGAACAAAAAGATGTAAAAGTCAAGTTCCTTTTTCTCAATTGAAAACTGTATGGCATTATCATTTTCTGTATCTCTCGAGTTGAAACAACTCGCGTGAATAATAACTGTTTATTCCAGTTCACAGCCAATTTAGTCGACGAAGTGGCTATCGTCACTACATGACTCCAGTGACAACAGATTTCAGACTGCTTCCTGCATAAACAGTCCTGCGGCCAAACCCAAAGCATTCGACTAGAAACCAGGAAACATGGATGCTGGTTTGTGTGGTGACGTTTTAACGTCAACTGCTGCTACCATATTTTGGTTTGGTCTGTAGTTCTTTTTGACAAAGCAATTAATGAACTTGCCATATTCTTATGGCCGCTTCGAATTTGCAGTCTAGAATAGATATGGTAGAGATCAAGCTACTAGCAGTACTTTGTTTTTCACAATTTATAGTTCCTTCAGCTTCAATCTTTCTCTTACTCCCCAATCAAGTGAACAGTTTCCAGATGTGAAATCTGCCACGATGGGGTACAGAATAGCAGGCCGCAGTGTGGTACAGGTCGCATACTCGCATTTACATGCAAGGGGCTTCACATCAAACACAGAATCTGCAATCAAACGTACCTGATAAGTGTACAGCTACTTCCACTAGCAAGAAGCCATTGAAGAATTAAGCCGACAAAGAATACGGTTGTCGCTGATCAATACACAGAACACACTAGCGGATGGTGGTTTAAGCGGTTTGCGATCAGAGTCCATTGGAATGTACAAGCATCCAGTTAAATGTGAGATGCCTTGCACAAGTTACATTCACTATATGGTTACAGTACTAGTAATCTTGTAGTTCATGGCATCAACTTTATTTGGATGCTTGTACATTAGTGACCAGGAGAAAATCATTGATGCCAGCTGGTTGGGTGGAGTTTTGAGTCTGACCCCTCGTAAATATTAGCCACTATTGGTCATCTAATGTAGTTTAATTGAGTTCGATAGATTTGTAGTTATGTTCTATTGACCAATGGATGGTCTTGTCACATTTTTATGACGCTTTGAAATAGACTGTAACGTACATTACATCGGTTGAGTTAACAACAGAAAAACCTACTACAATTTAGTTTCCTATAGACCTAATGACTTTCAATCTTTCCCTTGCCTCCCATCCCAGCGCAAAATGTCCAGGTGAGAAATCTGCCAAGAGCTTAAGAATGGGGTGCAGACACAGTGCTTCCCGGCTGCAGTGTGGTACTGGCGCGCAAACTCGCATTCACGTACAAAGGGGCTCAACATCGAACACAGAAACCTGTTATCAGACATACTTGAAAAGCGTACTTCCGCCAGCAAGAAGCCGGGGAAGAATTTAACCAATGAGGGACATGGTCTTCACAGTTCAATACACAGTTACACGCTAGCTGATGGTGGCTGAACGTTTTGATGATCAAAAGTCAATTGCAAGGTACTGCACATGTACAAGCATCCCACTAAATATAAGATCCAAGTATGTATTTCCAAAATTTGATTCTCACTTTAAAGTAAGTCCTCTAAATTAACTTGGATAATCATCTGTATTGCCGTTTGAGTAGTCTCCAGTTGAGCCATTTAATGGGATGCTTTTGCATTCAAATTTTTGCATGGAAACGAAACTTGAAACACAATAATATAATTCTTACAGTTACATTGTAAACTCAGAAATACTGGCTTTTCTGTATTGCCAATCATATTATCCATATTGTCTTGTATTGAGTGTACAACAAACGTCTGCCAGTATTTCTCGGGTTTTCAATGATCATCATAAAAATATGGTTCTAAGACTCGAGATAAAAAGCTGGTGTCTAAATGGTCTACAAACAGTTGGTGTCTAAGTGGTCTACAAACAAACTCCTGTTACACATGGTGCAAAGAATATTCCAAGGTGCAGAGACCGTATTTCTACACTCGCAATAAACAAGCTTATTCAAAAATGAACATCAAGAGATGTAATACTAGTATGTATTTGGTAATTAGGCATCCCGATTGAAAATCGGGAGGCCTTATGTTTTTGTCTGTTTTTTTTTTTTTTTTTTTCTTTTTTTTTTTTTTTTTTTTTTTTTTTTTTTTTCTTCCGCCGTTCGGTTTCCGGATCATAACTCTTGAACGCCTTGATCTATCTTTCCGAAATTTTCACAGCTCATCCGAAATACTTTGCTCCTAACCCCTATTGTTTTTCGTCGAGACCCGAAATCCAAGATGGCCGCCAGCGGCCATTTTGGAAAAAAAAATCGGGCGATTCCTGTCAATGTCATAATTTGATTCAGGCAATTTCCAGGGGGAAAAAATTTTTTGGGTGTATTTTTTTTTGGACTTAGAATTTTTCCCTCACCTGCCCCCATGCAGATGTAATACTGTGACTGAGCCATGCTACTGTATTCACTGACTGCAGCCTGCATGTCCAGCATGAGGCTAGGCTCTGCCCTCTCAGCCAGTGCAGTATATGAGAGCCCTGCTCAGTAATGCCTGTGATAAGGCAATACCCCCCCCCCCCCCCCCTCTCCCTCCCCCACCTCCACTGTCAGCCAGTCTAATCTGCATATGAATGTAGCAATGTATCAGGGACTTGTATGCACTGCCCCTCTTCCCCCCCCCCCCCCCCCCCCTCTCCTGTCCCCTCACCCCAGTTTACTATACTAACACCAACAAGTTGGAACAATGCCCTCCTTCCCTTTCTAAAGAAAACAATAGGTGGTTATATAATGATGACCCAAACTGAAGATAACAGCTTTGAAGGTCTGCCTGGGCCTTGCTTGCCGGTCAATTGTTCATTGTATTCAGTTAAAACAGCACTGTGTTTATCTGGATGAAACTACATGCATTGTTTTGTTTTCTAGCTGTATTTCACATGCAGTGACCAAATTATCATTGTTTTACTTAGTCAGAACCCAGAATAATTTCCTTTTTGCTTGTATTATGAATGTCTGTCATGTCTGTACATTTAATACCTATTGAGATTAAAACAAATATCTGATGGACATTTGTCTAGTGAGCAACTGCTATAATTTGAACTCTCACTCCCACCTGTGTTCAATAATCCTGGTATATGTATTATAATAACAGTCAAGTTTCACCATTAGAAAAGAAAAGAAAAATTGGGGGATGCCACAAAGCCTATAGGCTTTTATGTCTAGTTAAGTTAAAAGGTAGTAATAAGAAATACAACAAAAGTATGGTATTAGAGATTGGCATTGTACCATACCATACCCCTTCAGAATTTGAGTGCTTACTTGGCGGCGAAGGGCCCGCCAAGGAGCGTGTGAGAACTGTTTTTAGTTGACAGATCTGCAAAGTTTGTGCTCGGTGGCCTTCCACCAGAAGTTTGGTGTCCATGAACGTGTGGTGCGGAGCAGGGGACGTGAGCAATCCAAGTCACAACTTCGAAGGAAAATGTCAAAGCCACATGTATCCTGGTTCCACTATGTAAGATAACTGAGTGGAACGATCATGTGGGGGATGTCGCAGTGTTTTGTATGATTTCCAGGTGAAGTCATGGACTGACTCTGCAAGTGGGGATGTTTCTGTAGTTGTCTGAGAGAGACAATAGTATTTAGCCAATTAACGTAAAAAGCAAGAAAGTGATTCTCGAAGTTAATTATTGGTAACTCAAGTCAGTTACCAGTGTGTGTGGGGGAGACCATGCATTTCTTTTCAGTTGGTGAGTGCTTGGTAGCTGCGTAAGTGATGAGCCATGTGAAAGCCTAGAGGTGTGAGGCTTGGTGGCCAGTGGTGCATAAAGGAAAGATCCAGCCAGTGACCAAACTACCGAAGTCACAGTGGTAACTGGGCCAGGATGATTTGTGCGTGTGATTCCAGCAATCATCTGTCCATACTTGTACCTAATGGAACCACATGACCAGAATATTGTGGTAATGCATTTTAGCAGTACCTACTTCTATTTGTAAAATTTCAATACTAGTATGTTCAATGAATGTTTTGGGGGTAGAGAGCTATCTATTTCAAGGTGAAGTCAGGTTTCTGCCAACTTTCTGGAGTGCCAGGAGTCGTTCACAGTGAAAAATTCCCACCACTGGCTAACAGCATGGTCACCCTGACTGCTAATACACAAGTTTCATCACCAAATAGACGAAGATAATCCAACACCAGGTTACCATGTTATGGGTTATTTAAGGGAGCAGTGAACAGGTCTAGAGAATTCAAAATCGGAGGTATTTGCATTTGAACATTATGTGCATGTTGTAAATAACAGTGGCGAGCTATTGGATGGGATGTCGAGGGAAGGGGGGTTGTTAATGGGCCTGTCGAGTTTCTTTCACAGATATGGCTTTGAACCGAACGATATTAATTCCCGAGGAGGGGATTACTGGTGTCTGAACTAGAGGCAAAACTTCAGCGAGCCCAGCCACTAGAAAAATATCCCAGTGTACATTACACTATTTTATTCACTGTGTGAAGAACCGACCAGCTTAGAAATCCAGACTAGATGTGGAGTCATGAGAAATTCACATGTTCAAGGGATGGAAGCCAAAGTTCTTTGGGCCATGTCTAGGGCACACTTGTAATACACAGCACGCACCCCGAGGAAAATATGTCAAATGAATGTCCCCGTCAACAGGCCATCAGGTGAAACACTGGTTCATCAGGTGAAGTAAAAATATTTTGCTCATACCAATAAAACTAACTCACAATTTAATATGTAAATTCGGTTAAAAAAAGAAATCTTATTCTGAATGGTTAAGGGTGTGATTGTTTTGATTCGATCCTTCAGGATCCCGCTGGGACATGTTTAGCGTATATGGCTACAGGAGGACATGTGACAGCTAAGCACCAAAAATTTGGAAAAAAGTCACCAAGAGCACCAGAAATAGTCTCCGACTCCAAGTGGACTACACGTGTATCTAAATTATAGTTCGACTTATTCGAGGTATTGTGATAAATAGTGGCCTTGGAATGATTTTTTGGGTACAAGAAGTTCTAGCCGATTGCAGCAGACCTCTTCTGGTATAGAATGAAAGGAGACCGTTCGAAGCAATGGACAATTTGGACACCCTGGTAAGGCAAGCTTTCAAAACTGAAGGTAAAAGCTGATGAGTTGTATTCAGGCAGTATTGCAGGTTTGCATACTAGAGGGTTTTGGGGGAACCACTACTTTATAGGAAAGTTCGTCGAGTCATGATGTTCACGATTCGGATGACCGTGATGACTTGGAAGAGGAGATTACCAACGAGACAAAACCTAGAGCCTTCTCATATGGATAATATGCAGCACAAGTTTGATGATTTCCCCCAAAAGACCAACAGAGTTAATGATTGCTGAAAGATCTGGACCAGGGTGGACATGGTATAATCGGGTAATGTTCTGCGAGTTGTTTAAATTTAATCAGTTTATTCGGATGAAAAAAAAGCACACAGTGCTACATGATTGGATGGAAATGGGGTGGTGTTCTTTTGTACTGTTGACACGAGGAAGTTCTCCAGGGACAAAACCCAGCATGTACATGGAACAAGCAGATGGAACATCAAGGCTGTTGCACAAACCAGAATGAAATTTCCATCCTGTTTATCGAAACTACATTGCTGGTAAATACAGTTGAAATAATATTCATTCCCATCTATGCTGTGCTAGACTTGATTTGAAAGGTTTTTACATGTACCTTGGATAATGCAAGGAAATTGTTCGGACGAGGGGGAGGGCTGGTTTGGTTTGATTTTCCAGGTTTCTGGTCAACATTGGGAGGACGAGAAATTCATCTGTCATCATGATCTGAACAAGATACAATCAACTTCACTCCACTAGAAAATTTGAATGCCTGAACCAGTCGTGTGGCAGGAAGTCTCTCATCGAAGCGGCACAGACTGCAAGCTCCTTTTGGTATTTCACTTTGAATTACTAGGGGATATTTGAATATTCTGGGGGCCTTTTCAAATTCAAGACTTTCAGGTGGAGACTGGTGTAGAAAAAGTTTTGTGAAGTTGACTGAGAATGGCGTCATTGACGAGCACAGTGACTATGGAACTTGGATCATTCGGCAACCTGTTGGCTGGAATGGAAAATGAAAACATTTGTGTACATGTGTAAGGTAACAGGACGCTTGAACTAACTGGTCTGCTCAATTTGTTGGGGGGTTGAAGAGAAGCTTTTCTTGCAGGACCAAGGAAATATTTGTCTGGGTCACACCCTTGCACAGGCAAGTTCTCTGAACAAAGGAACATGGTAGATTGTAACTTCACGGAAATACAGTGGTCCCCCTCAGATAAGACCCCCCTCAAGAAAGACTTCCCCCTCTGTAAAGACTTTTTCTTGTGGCGCTAGAATGACTTTAACATGTGAATGAACCCCTCTAATAAGACATCCCCTTAGATAAGACCTTAATTTTGTGGCAGAAGGGTAGGTCCTATCTGAGGGGGACCACTGTAATATGTACACCAAAACTGTATCTCAGTAAAGAGGAATGGAAGAGCTATGGGAAGCGAAAATTCAAGTAAAAACCTCGCTAAATTTGTGTTTAGAATCACTTTTCAAAGAATATTTGCTTCGAAAAAGGATGGGAGAGGGTGGTAGCTTGATCTTTCAGGTTCATGCTTCCAAAATCTGACGTTGAGAATTGCTGCTTTGGCCATAACTTTCATTGGAGCTGTGCCATATTCTGTTGCATCAACTACATCATGCTAGAATTGTTCAGCCAAGAGTGATTGGAGGTTGTGTCATGATCAGCTGCTAGGATCGTCTCTTCCTGTGCTGTCACAGAGCTACCCAATGAAATATATCCAGCCTACATGACTTGTATTGGTAGGATTTGCTCAAAACAAGAACATTCAGAGACTCAATTTACTGGTAAATATGGTTGATTTATGTTGACCTTTTCATTCCGGCATACACTGTGATAGACATGCTTTGAGCCCTCAAATGTTGAACAAATTGTTGGGAAGGGTAGGGTCTTGAGGGTTGAATTTTCAGGTCCTGGTGAAATCGCCGGGTTCCTACTCCAAGATTCATCCAAATTCACGCCATTGGAGAGTTTGAAAGCAAGGATGGCTGGCAATTGGCGACATCTCGGTGGCAGTCCTACTACAGCCTGTATAGACTGCAAGAATCTTCTCAGTATTCCAGTACCATCGAGTAGTGTTGTGGCATTGGTTTTGTATCTATGACTTCCAGGTGGAAACTAAGGCAGGATAATTTGTGTGGAGTTCAGAGGATGCCATCATTGGACATACGAACGCCAAAACACAAAGCAGAAACAATGAGGATAAACCGACTGTGGAACTTGGAATTTATCGTTTGGCACAACTTACGACAGGGCACAATATACGACAGAGATGGGAACTTACGACATTCGCATACATGTTAAAGGTAACAAAAATTGGTACACCAACAGGCATGCTCAACTTGTTAGGTTGGGGGAATTACTTCTTTCACAGGCTACGTCTGGGACGAAAGCCCCCCAAGCCATTCGAAATGCAGAATGTCTAATCACGCAAGGCGCAGAGTACCAAAATCAGGATCGTGGAAGTACATTACACAAGAATTGATAAATCAACAGAAGACTCAATGTGATGAACTCCCGTGAAGTAGGTATGGAGCATAGAGGTGCATCTTTGGAAAAAGTCCAACGTGGTAAAGTAGAAACATTACTCAATTTGTCTTTATAGTAAATTCAATTTCAAGAATGTTTGCTTGGAAAAGGGAGGGAGAGGGTGGTCATAGCTTGATCTTTCAGGTTTCTGTATCCAAAATCTGATGTTGGGCACGTATTGCTGCTTTAGCCGTGAGAAAGCGTGGGCAGTCGTCGCAGGCTGTGCCATACTCTACTGCATCAACTACTACTTGCATCATACCAGAGATGTCCACCCGGGGTGATTGGAGGTTGTGGCAGGATCAACTCCTCGGAAAGATCGTCCAAAAACGTGAAAATAATGAAAGTACATTTGCTGGTAAATACAGCTGCTAGGCTCGATTTGAGCCTTTAGTTACATGTAAGCAAAATTGCTGGGAAGTGGGGGGGGGGGGGGGGGGGTTGCTTTTTCAGGTCAAGTAATCATGAGCAGAGACTCCAGTCTTCCTTGAGAGAACATGTGGTCAGTGGAGCTGTTGTGAAATTCAAGATTCAAGCAATCTCACTGGATCGTAGAGTTTGAATGCTGGGATCGGATGTGGCTGGAGATCTCGCATTGGCAATGACCATCTCAACCTGCAAAGATCGACAAGCGCCTTCTTGGTATTCCACCTTCATTAGTGTTCAAAACTTCAAACGTGTTGGGGTTGGTCTTCTCTGCAAGCTTTTCAGATGGAGAGTGCATGATGCAAAAAAAATTTCATGAATTGGACTGAAAAGGGGATCGTTGACTTTCAAACTCCGTGACACAAGCAAGAAGAATTGATGCACCAGGCATGTGTGACAGAGCAAAGGACGTGGATGATATGACACAAACTTGGGACATAGATCATACGACACAACCTTCTGGCTGGAAAGGAAATATAGAACATTTGCACACATGTACTGGCAAGGTAACCAAAACTTGCACTAATTGGTCTGCTCAACTTTTGGGGCTCGGTGGGATGCTCTTTTTACAGGCTCCAAGAAATACTCCTCTGAAAAGGGATATCCCCCCAAAAGACAGGATTCCTAATCATTATACCCATGATACCTCTGAACATGCAATGTACAAGAAATGGACATCCTAACTGAAAACCAAACCTGATGACATGCCTTGAAGACAATATATATGGGAGCGATTGCAAGTACTGAAGTGGACCTGGGACTGAGTAAAATATGGTAAAACAATTTTGTTGTGTGTACTGTAAAAGTACTAATTTTCGCGCGGTACTTATTTCGCGTATTTCGCGGTAAGGGTAGATCCGCGAAATTAAATACCTCGCTAAAATAAGGTCCCGCGAAAATTAATTTTGAGGTTTGTGGCCGTCCATAGCACAATACGCTGTTGCTAATCATAACGTGCAGAATTACGTTAGTTACAGTGCCCAGATACCGGTCGCTAGCGTCTGCATGGCACGTGCTTGAACTTGGTGCCGATGACATCTGCACCAAGTTCAAGCTTTTGCAGACTAAGCATGACTTGTTTGACGTTTGTGTTTAAAATTTCAAATGAAATCTGATTCGATTTCCTGTGACTTTCCATTTCTCACACCAATTGCATTGATATACATGTACTGTGGTGTCCATCAACTGCAAATTCTTTACGCGATTACTGGCAATCACTGAACCGCGAAATTAAATCCCCGCGAAATTGCCTGGGGGTAAAAACCGCGAAATTTAATACCCGCGAAAAAAAGTGTTTTTACAGTAGTCAATTGTGAACATCACTCAGTTTGAATCAATTTCAAGAATGTTTACTCGGGGGAAAGTGGGGGAAGGGGTTTGTGTCTTGATTTGCAGGTGCCAAAACCTGCAGCTATGGCCACAAGAATTATACAAGTCGTTAGAGCTGTACTGCATCAACCACTTCATGGCAGCATCGGGAAAATGGAAATCACGGCATGTTCAACCCCCGGTGGGATCATTGTCCTGTCTTGATGCTCCCGATAGTAAACGCCCGACTTGGACAAGCATGTACGAGGAATCAGAGTGACCTTCACAAGCATGAGAAGAAGAGAAGAAAAATTTGAAATGATGAACGACCATGTTATTCCAACATACATACATGTATGCAGACACAGTAATATAGTAAGTGAGGAAAAATATAGCTCATAATCGCTTGAACACACATTTCAACAGTGCTGTGGGGTTGTGGGGGAGATCACTTTCACAGGCCTGATTGGCCTTGGCAACATACGGGTCGAGACCTAACGCCTGGATCGGACTACACATCAAATGACCTCTTGATACTGAATGCAACAGTACAGGAATGGGCATAGGTGCAAGTCGTCAATACATCAGATGTCTTCAACTATGAGGGACAAAATATGCACAGATATCTACTACATGTAGTACTAGTGGCAACGTGTTGGAACATCACCACTTGATGGACAAGGTATTGTGTCCCCAAAAACATTAGTCTTGAAAGAAACGATAACTTGTTTCCAGTATCACCACAAAATGGACAGCCAAGCAAACAAAGGAGAAGGAAAGACTGAAATGAAAATAGAATCATGCCCTGATTGAAGTTGAGGTAACTGCATTTGTAGAATGTCGTTGCTCAATTTGTTGTTTGTGGGGATGCAATTTGGGTATGGGGGGGGGGGGGGGGGTGGCCTATGTTTTGTATCCTTAGGGCCCTTGACTGAAGCCGTCTTGAGAGCTGGATAGCCCAGATTGGAACGACACATAAGATAGGTCGAAATAGGTGAACATGGAAGAAAGACGACAGTAGGTAGAACACGACACCAGGACAACTGTGACAGGAGGGCAAGACAACACCAGGACAACCGCGACTGGGGGAGGAGACGACACCGGGACAACCATGACTGGGGGAGGAGACGACACTGGGACAACCATGACTGGGGGAGGAGACGACACCAGGACTACCGTGATTGGAAGTAGAACACAGTACCAGAACGACCATAACAGGAGGGAGAAGACGACACCATGACAACCGTGACAGAAGGGAGAAGATGAAACCGGAACGGTAAGGAGAAGACAACACCAGGACAACCGTGACAGGAGGGAGAAGATGACACCGGAATGGTAAGGAGAAGACAACACCAGGCGACCGTGACAGGGGGGAGAAGACGACACCAGGACAACCGTGACAGGAGGGAGAAGACAAAACCAGGACGACTGTGAAGGAGGGAGAACACAACACCAGGACAACCGTAACAGGAGGGAGAGGACAACACCAGGACGACCGTGACAGGAGGGAGAAGATGACACCGGAACGGTAAGGAGAAGACAACACCAGGACAACCGTGACAGGAGGGAGAAGACAACACCAGAGCAACCGTGAAGGAGGGAGAACACAACACCAGGACAACTGTAACAGGAAGGAGAAGACAACACCAGGACGACCGTAGCAGGAGGGAGAAGACAACACCAGGACAACGGTAGCAGGAGGGAGAAGACAATATCAGGACAACCGTGACAGGAGGGACAAGACAACATCAGGACAACCGTGAAGGAGGGAGAAGACTACACCAGGACGACTGTGATAGGAGGGAGAAGACAACACCAGGACGACCGTAACAGGAGGGACAATACAACCTCAGGACAACCGTAAAGGAGGGAGAAGACAACACCAGGACGACCGTAGCAGGAGGGAGAAGACAACACCAGGACGACTGTGACAGGAGGGAGAAGACGACACCAGGACGACCGTAGCAGGAGGGAGAAGACGACACCAGGACGACCGTAGCAGGAGGGAGAAGACAACACCAGGACGACCGTAACAGGAGGGAGAAGACGACACCAGGACGACCGTAACAGGAAGGAGAAGACAACACCAGGACGACCGTGACAGGAGGGACAAGACAACACCAGGACAACCCTGACAGGAGGGAGAAGACAACACCAGGACGACCGTAACAGGAGGGAGAAAACAACACCAGTACAACCGTGACAGGAGGGAGAAGACAACACCAGGACAACCATGACAGAAGGGAGAAGACAACACCAGGACAACCGTGACAGGAGGGGGAAGACAACACCAGGACAACCGTGACAGGAGGAAGAAGACAACACCAGGACAACCGTGACAGGAGGAAGAAAACACCAGGACAACCGTGACAGGAAGGAGAAGACAACACCAGGACGACCGTGACAGGAGGGAGAAGACAACACCAGGACAACCCTGACAGGAGGGAGAAGACAACACCAGGACAACCCTGACAGGAGGGAGAAAACGACACCAGGATGACCGTGACAAGAGGGAGAAGACAACACCAGGATAACCGTAACAGGAGGGGGAAGACAACACCAGGACTACCCTGACAGGAGGGAGAAGACAACACCAGGACAACCATGACAGGAGGGAGAAGACAACACCAGGACAACCGTAACAGGAGGGAGAAGACAACACCAGGACAACCGTGACAGGAGGGAGAAGACAACACCAGGACAACCGTGACAGGAGGGAGAAGACAACACCAGGACAACCCTGACAGGAGGGAGAAGACAGCACCAGGACAACTGTGACAGGAGGGAGAAGACAACACCAGGACAACCGTGACAGGAGGGAGAAGACAACACCAGGACGACCGTGACAGGAGGGAGAAGACGACACCAGGACGACCGTAACAAGAGGGAGAAGACAACACAAGGACAACCGTGACAGGAGGGAGAAGACAACACAAGGACAACCCTGACAGGAGGGAGAAGACAACACTAGGACAACAGAGACAGGAGGGAGAAGACAACACCAGGACAACCGTAACAGGAAGGAGAAGACAACACCAGGACAACCATGACAGGAGGGCGAAGACAACACCAGGACAAACCTGACAGGAGGGAGAAGACAACACCAGGACAACCGTGACAGGAGGAGACGACAACACCAGGACAACTGTGACAGGAGGGAGAAGACAACACCAGGACAACCGTGACAGGAGGGAGAAGACAACACCAGAGCAACCGTGAAGGAGGGAGAACACAACACCAGGACAACTGTAACAGGAAGGAGAAGACAACACCAGGACGACCGTGAAGGAGGGAGAAGACTACACCAGGACGACTGTGACAGGAGGGAGAAGACAACACCAGGACGACCGTAACAGGAGGGACAATACAACATCAGGACAACTGTAAAGGAGGGAGAAGACAACACCAGGGCGACCGTAGCAGGAGGGAGAAGACAACACCAGGACGACTGTGACAGGAGGGAGAAGACGACACCAGGACGACCGTAGCAGGAGGGAGAAGACGACACCAGGATGACCGTAACAGGAGGGCGAAGACAACACCAGGACGACCGTGACAGGAGGGACAAGACAACACCAGGACAACCCTGACAGGAGGGAGAAGACAACACCAGGACGACCGTAACAAGAGGGAGAAAACAACACCAGTACAACCGTGACAGGAGGGAGAAGACAACACCAGGACGACCGTGACAGGAGGGAGAAGACAACACCAGGACAACCCTGACAGGAGGGAGAAGACAACACCAGGACAACCCTGACAGGAGGGAGAAGACGACACCAGGATGACCGTGACAAGAGGGAGAAGACAACACCAGGACAACCGTAACAGGAGGGAGAAGACAACACCAGGACAACCCTGACAGGAGGGAGAAGACAACACCAGGACAACCATGACAGGAGGGAGAAGACAACACCAGGACAACCATGACAGGAGGGAGAAGACAACACCAGGACAAACCTGACAGGAGGGAGGAGACAACACCAGGACAACCGTGACAGGAGGGAGAAGACAACACCAGGACAACCGTGACAGGAGGGAGAAGACAACACCAGGACAATCCTGACAGGAGGGAGAAGACCAACACTAGGACAACAAAGACAGGAGGGAGAAGATGACACCAGGACGACCGTAACAGGAGGGAGAAGACAACACAAGGACAACCGTGACAGGAGGGAGAAGACAACACCAGGACAACCGTGACAGGAGGGAGAAGACGACACCAGGACAACCGTGACAGGAGGGAGAAGACGACACCAGGACAATCATGACAGGAGGGAGAAGACAACACCAGGACAACTGTGACAGGAGGGAGAAGACAACACCAGGACAACTGTGACAGGAAGGAGAAGACAACACCAGGACAACTGTGAGAGGAGGGAGAAGACCAACACTAGGACAACAAAGACAGGAGGGAGAAGACGACACCAGGACGACCGTAACAGGAGGGAGAAGACAACACAAGGACAACCGTGACAGGAGGGAGAAGACGACACCAGGACAACCGTGACAGGAGGGAGAAGACGACACCAGGACAACCGTGACAGGAGGGAGAAGACGACACCTGGACAACTGTGACAGGAGGGAGAAGACGACACCAGGACAACTGTGACAGGAGGGAGAAGACAACACTAGGACAACCGTAACGAGAGAGAGAAGACAGCACCAGGACAACCAGGACAGGATGGAGAAGACGACACCAGGACAACCATGACAGGAGGGAGAAGACGACACCTGGACAACTGTGACAGGAGGGAGAAGACGACACCAGGACAACTGTGACAGGAGGGAGAAGACAACACTAGGACAACCGTAACGAGAGAGAGAAGACAGCACCAGGACAACCAGGACAGGATGGAGAAGACGACACCAGGACAACCATGACAGGAGGGAGAAGACGACACCTGGACAACTGTGACAGGAGGGAGAAGACCACACCAGGACAACCATGACAGGAGAGAAAAGAGGACACCAGGACGGGAGCAAGAAGAGGACACCAGGACGACCTTGACAGGAGGGAGAAGAGGACACCAGGACAACCATGACAGGAGGGAGAAGACGACACCTGGACAACTGTGACAGGAGGGAGAAGACCACACCAGGACAACCATTACATTAGAGAAAAGAGGACACCAGGACGGGATCAAGAAGGGGGACACCAGGACGAACATGACAGGAGGGAGAAGAGGACACCAGGACGGGGGCAAGGGGAGGACACCAGGGCGACCATGACAGGAGGGAGAAAGCAACACTAGGACAACCGTGACAGGAAGGAGAAGAGAACACTAGGACAACTGTGACAGGAGGAAGAAGACACCACTAGGACAACAGAGACAGGAGGGAGAAGACGACACCGGGAAGGTAAGGAGAAGACAACACCAGGACAACTGTGACAGGAGGAAGAAGACAACACTTGGACAACGGAGACAGAGGGAGAAGACGACACCGGGATGGTAAGGAGAAGACAACACCAGGACAAGTGTGACGAGAGGGAGAAGGGGACACCACGACAATTGTGACAGGTGGGAGAAAACAACACTAGGACAACCTAGACAGTAGCGAGATGACAACACTGGGACGGTAAGGAGAAAACAACACCAGGACAATCGTGACAGGAGGGAGAAGACAACACCAGGACGACCGTGACAGGAGGGAGAAGACAACACCAGGGCAACCATGACAGGAGGGAGAGGACTACACCTGGACAACTGTGACCGGAGGGAGAACAGAACAGCATGTCGTTCGTGACAGGAGGGAGAAGACATCATCAGGGAAACCGCGACAGGAGGAAGACAACACCAATCAACCGCAACAGGAGACAGAAGACAACACCGGGACGATAAGGAGAAGACAACACCATGACAGGAGGGAGAAGAGGACACCAGGACTGGAGCAAGAAGAGGACGCCATGACGTTCATGACAGGATGGAGAAGACAACACTAGGACACCACTTTTGACAGGAGAGACACCAGGACAACCATGATAGGAGGGAGAAGAGGATACCAGGACAACTGTGACAGGAGGGAAAAGACAACACCATGACAACCTAACCGGAGCGAGAAGATGACACCAGGACGACCATGACAGGAGGGAGAGGACACCAGGACAAATGTGACAGCAGAGAGAAGACACCAGGACAACCATGACAGGAGGGAGAAGAGGACACCAGGACGGGAGCAAGGAGAGGACACCAGGACGACCATGACAGGAGGGAGAAGAGGACCCCAGGACAACCATGACAGGAGGGAGAAAAGTACATCAGGATGACCATGACAGGAGGGAAAAGAGACCAGGACAACCATGACAGGAGAGAAGAGGACACCAAGACAATCGTGACAGGAGGGATAAGACAACACCAGGACAACCAGGGCAAGAGCGAGAAGAGGACACCAGGACGACCATGACAGGAGGGAGAAGAGGACCCCAGGACGACCATGACAGGAGGGAGAAGAGTACACCAGGACGGCCATGACAGGAGGGAGAAAAGGACATCAGGACGACCATGACAGGAGAGAAGAGGACACCAAGACAATCGTGACAGGAGGGATAAGACAACACCAGGACAACCAGGGCAAGAGCGAGAAGAGGACACCAGGGCGATCATGACATGAGCGAGAAGAGGACACCAGGATGGGAGCAAGAAGAGGAGACCAGGACGACCATGACAGGAGGGAGAAAACAACACTAGGACAACCAAGACAGTAGCGAGAAGACAACATCGGGATGGTAAGTAGAAAACAACAACACCATGACAACCGTGACAGGAGGAAGAGAGTACACCAGGACGACCATGACAGGAGGGAGAAGAGGACACCAGGACAAGCGTGACAGGAGGGAGAAGGCACCAGGACGGGAGCAGGAAGAGGACAGCAGGGCAACCATGACAGGAGGGATGACAACACCAGGACAACCAGGGCAGGAGCGAGAAGAGGACACCAGGGCGACCTTGACAGGAGCATGAAGAGGACACCAGGATGGAAGCAAGAAGAGGAGACCAGGGCGACCATGACAGGAGGGAGAAGAGGACACCAGGACGACCGTGACAGGAGGGAGAAAACAACACTAGGACAACCGAGACATGAGGGAGAAGAGGACACCACGACAACTGTGACAGGGGGAAGAAAACAACACTAGGACAACCGAGACAGGAGGGAGAAGAGGACACCACGGCAACTGTGACGGGGGAAGAAACCAGCACTAGGACAACCTGAACAGTAGCGAGAAGACAACACCGGGATGGTAAGTAGAAAACAACACCAGGACAACCGTGACAGGAGGGAGAAGACAACACCAGGACAACCGTGACAGGAGGAAGAAGAGTCAAGACAACCGTGACAGGAGGGAGAAGACAACACCAGGACAACCGTGACAGGAGGGTGAAGACAACACCAAGACAACCGGGACAGGAGGGAGAAGACGACACCGGGACGGTAAAGAGAAAACACCAGGACAACCATGACAGGAGGGAGAAGACAACACCAAGACAACTGCAACAGGAGGGAGAAGACGACACGTGGGCGGTAAGGAGATGACAACACCACGGGAACCATGACAGGAGGGGGAAGAGGACACCAGGACAGGAGGGAGAAGAGGACACCATGACAGGATGAAGGGGACACCAGGACAACCATTACAGGAGGGAGAAGAGTACACCAGGACGACCATGACAGGAGGGAGAAGAGGACTCCAGGACGACCATGACAGGAGTGAGAAGAGGACCCCAGGACAACCATGACAGGAGGGAGAAAAGTACATCAGGATGACCATGACAGGAGGGAAAAGAGACCAGGACAACCATGACAGGAGAGAAGAGGACACCAAGACAATCGTGACAGGAGGGATAAGACAACACCAGGACAACCAGGGCAAGAGCGAGAAGAGGACACCAGGACGACCATGACAGGAGGGAGAAGAGGACCCCAGGACGACCATGACAGGAGGGAGAAGAGTACACCAGGACGGCCATGACAGGAGGGAGAAAAGGACATCAGGACGACCATGACAGGAGAGAAGAGGACACCAAGACAATCGTGACAGGAGGGATAAGACAACACCAGGACAACCAGGGCAAGAGCGAGAAGAGGACACCAGGGCGATCATGACATGAGCGAGAAGAGGACACCAGGATGGGAGCAAGAAGAGGAGACCAGGACGACCATGACAGGAGGGAGAAAACAACACTAGGACAACCAAGACAGTAGCGAGAAGACAACATCGGGATGGTAAGTAGAAAACAACACCATGACAACCGTGACAGGAGGAAGAGAGTACACCAGGACGACCATGACAGGAGGGAGAAGAGGACACCAGGACAAGCGTGACAGGAGGGAGAAGGCACCAGGACGGGAGCAGGAAGAGGACAGCAGGGCAACCATGACAGGAGGGATGACAACACCAGGACAACCAGGGCAGGAGCGAGAAGAGGACACCAGGGCGACCTTGACAGGAGCATGAAGAGGACACCAGGATGGAAGCAAGAAGAGGAGACCAGGGCGACCATGACAGGAGGGAGAAGAGGACACCAGGACGACCGTGACAGGAGGGAGAAAACAACACTAGGACAATCGAGACAGGAGGGAGAAGAGGACACCACGACAACTGTGACAGGGGGAAGAAAACAACATTAGGACAACCGAGACAGGAGGGAGAAGAGGACACCACGGCAACTGTGACGGGGGAAGAAACCAGCATTAGGACAACCTGAACAGTAGCGAGAAGACAACACCGGGATGGTAAGTAGAAAACAACACCAGGACAACCGTGACAGGAGGGAGAAGACAACACCAGGACAACCGTGACAGGAGGAAGAAGAGTCAAGACAACCGTGACAGGAGGGAGAAGACAACACCAGGACAACCGTGACAGGAGGGTGAAGACAACACCAAGACAACCGGGACAGGAGGGAGAAGACGACACCGGGACGGTAAAGAGAAAACACCAGGACAACCATGACAGGAGGGAGAAGACAACACCAAGACAACTGCAACAGGAGGGAGAAGACGACACGTGGGCGGTAAGGAGATGACAACACCACGGGAACCATGACAGGAGGGGGAAGAGGACACCAGGACAGGAGGGAGAAGAGGACACCATGACAGGATGAAGGGGACACCAGGACAACCATTACAGGAGGGAGAAGAGTACACCAGGACGGCCATGACAGGAGGGAGAAGAGTACACCAGGACGGCCATGACAGGAGGGAGAACAGGACATCAGGACGACCATGTCAGGAGGGATAAGACAACACCAGGACAACCAGGGCAAGAGCGAGAAGAGGACACCAGGGCGACCATGACAGGAGCGAGAAGAGGACACCAGGACAACCGTGACTGGAGGGAGACACCAGGACAACCAGGACTGGAGAAGAGGACACCAGGACGACCATGACTGGAGGGAGAAGAGGACACCAGGACGACCATGACTGGAGGGAGAAGAGGACACCAGGACGACCATGACAGGAGGGAGAAGAGGACCCCAGGACGACCATGACAGGAGGGAGAAGAGTACACCAGGGCGGCTATGACAGGAGGGAGAAGAGGACACCAGGACAGAAGAGATGAGGACACCAGGACAACCAGGACAGGAGAGAAGACGACACCCAGACAATCGTGACAGGAGGGATAAGACAACACCAGGACAACCAGGGCAAGAGCGAGAAGAGGACCCCAGGGCGACCATGACAGGAGCGAGAAGAGGACACCAGGATGGGAGCAAGAAGAGGAGACCAGGACGACCATGACAGGAGGGAGAAAACAACACTAGGACAACCGAGACAGGAGGGAAAAAAGGACACCACGACAACTGTGACAGGGGGGGAGAAACAACACTAGGACAACCGATACAGTAGCGAGAAGACAACATCGGGATGGTAAGTAGAAAACAACACCATGACAACCGTGACAGGAGGGAGAGAGTACACCAGGACGACCATGACAGGAGGGAGAAGAGGACACCAGGACAAGCGTGACAGGAGGGAGAAGGCACCAGGACGGGAGCAGGAAGAGGACAGCAGGGCGACCATGACAGCAGGGAGAAGACAACACCAGGACGACCGTGACAGGAGGGATAAGACAACACCAGGACAATTAGGGCAGGAGCGAGAAGAGTACACCAGGACGACCATGACAGGAGGGAGAAGAGGACACCAGGACGACCATGACAGGAGGGAAAAGAGGACCCCAAGACGGGAGGAAGAAGACAGCAGGTCGACCTTGACAGGAGGGAGAAGAGGACCCCAGGACGACCATGACAGGAGGGAGAAGAGTACACCAGGACGGCCATGACAGGAGGGAGAAAAGGACATCCGGACGACCATGACAGGAGGGAGAGGACACCAGGACAACCATGACAGGAGAGAAGAGGACACCAAGACAATCGTGACAGGAGGGATAAGACAACACCAGGACAACCAGGGCAAGAGCGAAAAGAGGACACCAGGATGGGAGGAAGAAGAGGAGACCAGGGCGACCATGACAGGAGGGAGAAAACAACACTAGGACAACCTAAACAGTAGCGAGAAGACAAAATCGGGATGGTAAGTAGAAAACAACACCATGACAACCGTGACAGAAGAGAGAGTACACCAGGACGACCATGACAGGAGGGAGAAGAGGACACCAGGACGAGCGTGACAGGAGGGAGAAGGCACCAGGACGGGAGCAGGAAGAGGACAGCAGGGCAACCATGACAGGAGAGATAAGACAACACCAGGACAACCAGGGCATGAGCGAGAAGAGGACACCAGGATGGAAGCAAGAAGAGGAGACCAGGGCGACCATGACAGGAGGGAGAAGAGGACACCACAACAACTGTGATAGGGGGGAGAAAACAACACTAGGACAACCGAAACAGTAGCGAGAAGACAACACCGGGATGGTAAGTAGAAAACAACGCCAGGACAACCGTGACAGGAGGGAGAAGACAACACCAGGACAACCGTGACAGGAGGGTGAAGACAACACCAAGACAACCGCAACAGGAGGGAGAAGACGACACGTGGGCGGTAAGGAGATGACAACACCAGGGCAACCATGACAAGAGGGAGAAGGGGACACCAGGACAACCATTACAGGAGGGAGAAGGGGACACCAGGACAACCATAACAGGAGGAAGAGGAGGACACCAGGACGACCATGACAGGATGGAGAAGAGGACACCAGGAAGACCATGACAGGAGGGAGAAGAGGACACCAGGGCGACCATGACAGGAGGGAGAAGAGGACACCAGGGCGACCATGACAGGAGGGAGAGGAGGACACCAGGGCGACCATGGCAGGAGGGAGAAGACACCAGGATGACCATGACAGGAGGGAGAAAAGTACACCAGGACGACCTTAACAGGAGGGAGAAGAGGACACTGGGACGGGAGCAAGAAGAGGACACCAGAACGACCATTACAGGAGGGAGAAGACACCAAGACGACCATGACAGGAGCGAGAGAAGGACACCAGGTCGGGAGCAGGAAGAAGAAACATGACGACCATGACATGAGGGAGAGGAGGACACCGGGACGACCATGACGGGAGGGAGAAGAGGGCAACGGGAGGGGGGCAAGAAGAGGACACCAGGACGACCATGACAGGAGCGAGAAAAGCACACCAGGACGGGAGCAGGAAGAGCACACCAGGGCGGCCATGACAGAAGGGAGAAGAGGACAACGGGAGGGGGGCAAGAAGAGGACACCAGGACGACCATGACAGGAGCGAGAAAAGCACACCAGGACGGGAGCAGGAAGAGGACACCAGGGCGACCATGACAGGAGGGAGAGGACACCAGGACGACCATGACAGGAGGGAGAAGAGGACAAAGGGACTGGAGCAAGAAGATGACACCAGGGCGACCATGACAGGAGGGAGAAGAGGACACCAGGGCGACCATGACAGGAGGGAGAAGAGGACAAAGGGACTGGAGCAAGAAGATGACACCAGGGCGACCATGACAGGAGGGAGAGGAGGACACCAGGACGACCATGACAGGAGGGAGAAGAGGACACCAGGGCGACCATGACAGGAGGGAGAAGAGGACACCAGGACGACCATGACAGGAGGGAGAAGAGGACATCAGGGCGACCATGACGGGAGGGAGAAGAGGACAAAGGGACTGGAGCAAGAAGATGACACCAGGGCGACCATGACAGGAGGGAGAAGAGGACACCAGGACGACCATGACAGGAGGGAGAAGAGGACACCAGGACGACCATGACAGGAGGGAGAAGAGGACACCAGGGCGACCATGACAGGAGGGAGAAGAGGACACCAGGGCGACAATGACAGGGGGGAGAAGAGGACACCAGGGCGACCATGACAGGAGGGAGAAGAGGACACCAGGGCGACCATGACAGGAGGGAGAAGAGGACACCAGGGCGACCATGACAGGAGGGAGAAGAGGACACCAGGACGACCATGACAGGAGGGAGAAGAGGACATCAGGGCGACCATGACGGGAGGGAGAAGAGGACAAAGGGACTGGAGCAAGAAGATGACACCAGGGCGACCATGACAGGAGGGAGAAGAGGACACCAGGACGACCATGACAGGAGGGAGAAGAGGACATCAGGGCGACCATGACGGGAGGGAGAAGAGGACAAAGGGACTGGAGCAAGAAGATGACACCAGGGCGACCATGACAGGAGGGAGAAGAGGACACCAGGACGACCATGACAGGAGGGAGAAGAGGACACCAGGACGACCATGACAGGAGGGAGAAGAGGACACCAGGGCGACCATGACAGGAGGGAGAAGAGGACACCAGGGCGACCATGACAGGAGGGAGAAGAGGACACCAGGGCGACAATGACAGGGGGGAGAAGAGGACACCAGGGCGACCATGACAAGAGGGAGAAGAGGACACCAGGACGACCATGACAGGAAGGAGAAAAGGACACCAGGATGGGAGCAGGAAGAAGACACCAGGACGAACATGACAGGAGGGAGAAGAGGACAACGGGAGGGGGCAAGAAGAGGACACCAGGACGACCATGACGGGAGGGAGAACAGGACACCAGGACGGGAGCAAGAAGAGGACACCAGGACGACCATGACAGGAGCGAGAAAAGCACACCAGGACCGGAGCAGGAAGAGGACACCAGGGCGACCATGACAGGAGGGAGAAGAGGACACCAGTGCGACCATGACAGGAGGGAGAAGAGGACACCAGGACGGGAGCAAGAAGAGGACACCAGGGCGACCATGACAGGAGGGAGAAGAGGACACCAGGATGGAAGCAGGAAGAGGACACCAGGGCGACCATGACAGAAGTTAGAAGAGGAGACCAGGGCTACCATGACAGGAGGGAGAGGAGGACACCGGGACGACCATGACGGGAGGGAGAAGAGGACACCAGGGCGACCATTACAGGAGGGAGAGGAGGACACCAGGACGACCATGACAGGAGGGAGAAGAGGACACCAGGGCGACCATGACAGGAGCGAGAAGAGGACACCAGGATGGAAGCAAGAAGACACCAGGGCGACCATGACAGGAGGGAGAAGAGGACACCAGGACGGGAGCAAGAAGAGGACACCAGGGCGACCATGAGGAGGGAGAAGAGGACACCAGGATGGATGCAGGAAGAGGACACCAGGACGACCATGACAGGAGGGAGAAGAGGACACCAGGGCGACCATGACAGGAGGGAGAGGAGGACACCAGGACGACCATGACAGGAGGGAGAAGAGGACACCAGGGCGACCATGACAGGAGGGAGAGGACACCAGGACGACCATGACAGGATTAAGAGGACACCAGGGCGACCATGACAGGAGGGAGAAGAGGACACCAGGGCGACCATGACAGGAGGGAGAAGAGGACACCAGGACGACCATGACAGGAGGGAGAAGAGGACACCAGGGCGACCATGACAGGAGGGAGAAGAGGACACCAGGGCGACCATGACAGGAGGGAGAAGAGGACACCAGGACGACCATGACAGGAGGGAGAAGAGGACACCAGGGCGACCATGACAGGAGGGAGAAGAGGACACCAGGGCGACCATGACAGGAGGGAGAAGAGGACACCAGGGCGACCATGACAGGAGGGAGAAGAGGACGACCATGACAGGAGGGAGAAGAGGACACCAGGGCGACCATGACAGGAGGGAGAAGAGGACACCAGGGCGACCATGACAGGAGGGAGAAGAGGACACCAGGACGACCATGACAGGAGGGAGAAGAGGACACCAGGGCGACCATGACAGGAGGGAGAAGAGGACACCAGGGCGACCATGACAGGAGGGAGAAGAGGACACCAGGACGACCATAACAGGAGGGAGAAGAGGACACCAGGGCGACCATGACAGGAGGGAGAAGAGGACAAAGGGACTGGAGCAAGAAGATGACACCAGGGAGACCATGACAGGAGGGAGAAGAGGACACCAGGGCGACCACGACAGGAGGGAGAGGAGGACACCAGGACGACCATGACAGGAGGGAGAAGAGGACACCAGGGCGACCATGACAGGAGGGAGAAGAGGACACCAGGACGACCATGACAGGAAGGAGAAAAGGACACCAGGATGGGAGCAGGAAGAAGACACGAGGACGACCATGACAGGAGGGAGAAGAGGACAACGGGAGGGGGCAAGAAGAGGACACCAGGACGACCATGACAGGAGCGAGAAAAGCACACCAGGACGGGAGCAGGAAGAGGACACCAGGGCGACCATGACAGGAGGGAGAAGAGGACACCAGGGCGACCATGACAGGAGGGAGAAGAGGACACCAGGACGGGAGCAAGAAGAGGACACCAGGGCGACCATGACAGGAGGGAGAAGAGGACACCAGGACTACCATAACAGGGGGGAGAAGAGGACACTGGGACGGGAGCAAGAAGAGGACACCAGGGCGACCATGACAGGAGGGAGAAGAGGACACCAGGACGACCATAACAGGAGGGAGAAGAGGACACCAGGATGGAAGCAGGAAGAGGACACCAGGGCGACCATGACAGGAGGGAGAAGAGGACACCAGGGCGACCATGACAGGAGGGAGAAGAGGACACCAGGACGACCATAACAGGAGGGAGAAGAGGACACTGGGACGGGAGCAAGAAGAGGACACCACGACGACCATGACAGGAGGGAGAAGACACCAAGACGACCATGACAGGAGCGAGAGAAGGACACCAGGTCGGGAGCAGGAAGAAGAAACGAGGACGACCATGACAGGAGGGAGAAGAGGGCTACGGGAGGGGGGCAAGAAGAGGACACCAGGACGACCATGACAGGAGCGAGAAAAGCACACCAGGACGGGAGCAGGAAGAGCACACCAGGGCGACCATGACAGAAGGGAGAAGAGGACAACGGGAGGGTGGCAAGAAGAGGACACCAGGACGACCATGACAGGAGCGAGAAAAGCACACCAGGACGGGAGCAGGAAGAGGACACCAGGGCGACCATGACAGGAGGGAGAAGAGGACACCATGACGACCATGACAGGAGGGAGAAGACACCAGGACGACCATGACAGGAATGAGAAGAGGACACCAGGACGACCATGACAGGAGGGAGAAGAGGACACCAGGACGACCATGACAGGAGGGAGAAGAGGACACCAGGACGACCATGGCAGGAGGGAGAAGAGGACACCAGGACGACAATGACAGGAGGGAGAAGAGGACACCAGGGCGCCCATGACAGGAGGGAGAAGAGGACATCAGGACGACCATGACAGGAGGGAGAAGACGACACCAGGGCGAC
The DNA here is from genome assembly GCA_949152475.1 of Terebella lapidaria. Lineage (NCBI taxonomy): Eukaryota > Metazoa > Annelida > Polychaeta > Terebellida > Terebellidae > Terebella > Terebella lapidaria. Next base: position 28,624,097 of record OX424561.1, on the reverse strand, counting down.
CATGACAGGAGGGAGAGGACACCAGGACGACCATGACAGAAGGAGAAGGGGACACCAGCACAGGAGCAAGAAGCGGACACCAGGACGACCATGACAGGAGGGAGAAGAAGACACCATGGCGACCGTGACAGGAGGGCAAGACAACAAGCTGGAAAAGACCACTCCATGCGTGACAACTGACAAGAGGGAGGGGAGTACTAGTATACCTCAGTCCAGCCCAGAAGAGTCACGCAATGCTTATAATACGAATTGATTACGATTTGTATGAATTTATGGTATTATCCTGCCGCCTGTCACAGTTTGAAAGGAAATAAATGGAGAACAAAACTTGCTTGTGTTTTTGTGCTGAAACGATAATATACTGTATAAATTTGCAGATGGTTCTATTCAAAATTTTCTCAACCGAGTTAAATTTCTTATTTGTGTGCACATACAACTAAACGCTTCCGGTCGCCTACGACCGCTTGAGTGTATCCCCGTAACCCCATCGTCCATGTCGCCCCAAATATTGAACTGTTTGTTTTTTTCCACCAGAATTGCTGCTTTGCCCTTTCAAGGTCATTGAAGGTCAAATTCAAGGTCACCACTGATATCAGTACATATGAATTTCCATTTCATGTTCAATAAGATGAAAGTTACAGCCAGATCGAACTTCTCATCAAAAGTTATATTTCAACTCAGAATATTTAACAAACTTCAGTTATATTTTAATTTGTGCCAAACTTGGTTTCAAGTTTAAATTCAAAGTTAAATTTGACCAAAACTGTATTTCAAGATGCTAAAATTGGAGCCAGGTCTAACTTTCACCACAAGTTATAATTTAACTCCTAATATGTGCCCAATAATGAATGTTCCTCCCCTTAACTACTAGTATTTTTATTGTGGTCAATAATAGACTTGGTACTTAACTAGCCAAATTAATGTTAAATTATTCAGTAATATCAATGATACTTAACCATAAAAGCACTACTAGACAACCTTTTCCTCATTGATCCCATTAATAAATGTCCCTTGCCTAGGTTTCGTGCCTGAGCATTGCTCAACAGGCCTGTTCAGTATTGTAGTGATTCCTGGGAAATTACAACTCCTAGAGCGTTCACAAGCCATGGGTGTTGAAATGGCTGATTTTGTCACAAAATGTGTCGACAATCGTCCATTTTGGTTGCTATGGCAACCAAAATCGATAGGTAACGTGATCTCACCATAAGTAATGTCCACATAAAATATTATCAAAATCGGTTCAGATTTGTAAGCTGTAGCGCGTTCACAAGAAAGTGTCTGTGGACGCGGCGGCGGCGCGACGATCGTAAATCCATAGTATCCGCCTTTGTTCGGGGGATACAATTATGTGTGTAATAGCACTTAGTAATAACAGGAAATATCGCTATTACAATATTAATGTCTGCACAGGCCAATGCAAGTTTTCCACTGGAGGTCACAAAAAGATGAACCCAAGTTTACAAGCGTTCTGTCTTCAGAAGCTGAATTGTGCACTTCGAGGTGAATGTACAGAAATGGCTCCCAAATGACTAAAATCAATCCAATGAAAATGCATCCAGATCGATATTGGCCAAAGAATGGTCTGACAAGTTTATATTTATTGTGGAAGTGTAAATCCGGATGGACGACAAACCACGACAATAGCTTTTAGCTCAAAATTAGTGTTTATAAGAACTGAATATTTGATAATTTGAATGGTCAGGAGTGAAATTAATTGGGTACCTTGTTCAAACACAATGCACAGAAATAGGACAAAAATATTTTCTTGAACACGTTGATCAACAATAGTTTATTTATACATACAGCACACTAATGTTATGAGTATCTCTCGCACTATATGCCATGAACCACACCACTCGAGCACAACATTCATTCAGTTCTGTACAAGTTATGATTCTTGCTCACCAGTAAGTTTTCGTACAACAAAAGCACCACATCATGACCTATACTGTAAAATGGGATTATTTCACGAGGGTTTACGTTTTGCAAATTCACTGAGTTTTAATTCGGTGAATTTACAAAATAAATTAAAATATTGTAACAATCAGCAGAATATTCACAGGGTATTATTTTCTGCGTATTGTAAAATTTTAACCCGAGAAATAATCCCCCATAATACAGTAATTGGAACAACTGGCTTCACAATAAGCTTCTGCAAGGCCATGTGAAATTAAGTAAGTTATGATTCATATCACGAATTGCTGATATTGTACAAGCACGTAATTTCTTATCACTAAAACCTGTGATTTATGTAGTGTCGAAACATGACGCCCACACATCACTTACAGGAATGACTTATCATGACTTTGTTCAAATTCATAGTACCAGAAACAGCATTTCAACAAGTCCTATATTTGGGAGAGGCAATATAGTATCCATATATAGATATATTACCACCGGTATGATATGAACAAAAAAAAATTAAAACTGTCGTGTTCACTTCCAAAATATGTAACATTAACAACGAATATTCCAAAACCATTGATACATAACATTATGTTCGAAGATTGCAGGACACTAAATGGGATGGTCAAAATGACTTGGAAGTTTTGAACTATGTGATTATCATAATTTTTTAAATTTGAAACAAAAAGTTGGAAAGCAGATAATTCATTTTTGCACAAAAATTACAGAAGATCAATAGTTTTGAACTAGGTAATAGTCATGATTTTTTCTCGAAAACTGAACAAAGATTCAAAAGCAGAAAATTCAAATTAAAGAAGAGCAAACTATATTGCAATGCATTCAATGATTGGCATTTGCCACCCACGTAGTGCCTTTATAGGCTATACAAATATTGAGAGAGCACTAAATACGACTGTCGTGATAAACTACTGTAAACGTATGAAATTTCGCGATGTATTAATTTCGCGAATTTCGCGTTTGAAAAAAGAAAAAGCGAAAATAAATACACGTGAATACACGGTTATTCAATCGGGGGGCCGACCATTCCCAACAGTCACGAACTTTAATTCACGCGAACATGTTGAGATGCTGAAAACGTGAACATCGATACAGGCAAAATTTTATACGTTTATAGTAGTACATCACAATATTGGTAAATATCTTGCATTGATTCACAAATGAGAACTTTTATGCACCCAGCCTCTAGATGTTGTGGGCTACACCAGGGTACAAATTTGCACTATACAAATGCAGACACCACCAAATAAATAAAACACTGTAGATCTAGACACTGATACATATGTATATACTTTAGACTATTTTTCCTTTTCTCGAATATCCTGTGGCAAGTGGATCACCGAACTTGTGTTTTCGTGTCTATGCGTTGACTGCTGGTCGAGGACGCTATCAGCGCCCGGATATATATTTCCTACAGTGAGAGTCTGCTGGGGTCTATAGCCACCAGTCGAGCCCATGCTCAGGCCACTGCCCAAGTACCCACTGCCCAAGTTTCCAAGGGAGACGACCCCTGGATTCGACCGCTGACCATCACTAGAAGTCCGAGGATCGATGAGATTTTGGGGCGGGCTACTAAGCCTGTTGTTACCAGGCCATTGGCCTTGACTTAGAATTTGTTGGTTCAAGGCATTAGCTGTGGCATTGGCAGCCAGTCGCAGAGCGGGTATATTCCCTGGGAGAGAGGCCCCCAAGTTGGCGACTACCGCGGGGTCCGTTCTCGACGGGATGGAAGAATAAGGCGAGGGACTTCGCTCAAGCGAGTTGTAATGGCTGCCATCCATCGTTTGGTTACTGTATAGGCTGCTACTTATCGCGCTGGCGGCCTTTGGTGTAGATCCTGTGGGGCTTGAAGGTCCAAAGCTACCGGAGAGACTGTTAAGGAGGTGGATCGTCGAGGGCCGTGACCAGTCGTCCTTGAAGATTTGTACTGTCAGAATCGGGACGATGTTGGCAAGGCGGTTGTACACGTGAGCCAGCACAAGCTGCTCATCTGCATCTCTACGTACGCGGACATGGACTGACCCAGCCTGCAAAGCATAGACGAACGTGGAAATTGTTACTAGAACTGTTGCATAGTGAGTTATATTCTGTGAGGGCAAACAGTAAAAATATCTCAACATTGAGCGAAAGATTTTGGTGAATTTTCGAGTATGTTATGAACTCAACACCAACAACTTCATTTCCTGACATGGGAAGGGTTTCAAGCCCTATACAATGACCACATACCATGGTCCCAAATGTGAGATTCCAGAAATGTTCATTCCTGAATTCCAGAACCCCATCCAATGTCGAGGCTTCTCTGATTGACTTGTCCAGCTGCCCTATTATATGGGACGGGGTGGTCTGAAAAATTGAAACGAAGACATTAGAACCTCAAACCATACTGTACAGCTATCTTACAACATCATTCCCTATATATTCATACCTCGAAGAAAAATGTTTTCTCAAATCAGTCCTCAAATCAGTGGCAAATGGTCAGATAGTACAAAATTGACAAACCTGTAAGAGAATTTTTCCACTGTAAACGCTCATGGGAAACATAGTGCCACAGGTCATCATTGCGATCCAGACGGCAGCCCAGGTGTCAGCCGAGTAGTAGTTCCTATGCACAAAAATTGCTGCCTCTCAATTTGTATCAATTTTCTACATGTAAATCAAGCTTTTCAGTAATTCCTGTTGTTATTAGTACCCCACAAAGGTTTTTGGTGAAAATACTCTGATTCTTGAAATGTACTGTTGGCACTCACCTAATATCAATGAGCAAGTAAACGAACACGAGCGCCATCGCTCCAGCAAAGGCAATCAGAGCGAATGGATTTATCCTCGGCAGCAGGAGCTTGCTGACACCGGGAACAACATTACAGATACTGAAACGGAAAAAAATCAGTCGAGAAGATTTAACACGAGTGATTCTCACTCATATATTCTTGTGGTTATCAGTCACTATGAATTTTGCGTAAGGTATTTGATCATACATATTAGTATACATATTTGTAAGGTTAAGAACAATATTATCCATACAAAATGCACAAAATTGAGTCTCTTATACTGCTCTCAGAGTGACACATATTTCTCCATCTTTCAGTCAATATCATTGGTCAGAAATACCCCCGATACAAACCTTTCACTAATGTCGGAGACATGCTCCTGCAGCCAGCTGGAACTAGAGGCGACTATGACATGATTGAAAGCTCTGTTGTCCATTGTATAAGTCACCAGGATGTGGAAGCTGAAGGCGAGCGAAGTACCCACTAACAAACGTCCACTGCAAATATATGTATCGAGTCACATTATTATCTGGGCATTTATTCAAATGCTGTGTTTAGTAGGTTTTTTACTGGGAACTACTGTAAACCCGTTAATGTTCGCTAACCTTTTATTTCGCAGTTTTAACAAAATAGTGAACTTTAATGGATCGAAAACTTTAAAAGTTACATTGAAATTGATGTCAAAATAAACAAAACACGAACTTGAAAGGTTAGCGAACAGTCAATATTTCAAAAACGCGAACTTTAATGGGAGCGAACTTAAATGGGTTTACAGTAAATGAGATTTTGAACATTTACTTACGTATGTATTTCTGGTTGAAAAAGCATTCGTTCTATACTAGAATCAAACAAGAAATCCAAGGACACATTAGGTACATAACACACAGGTCCAAATCTTTGCATTTAGTATTGAGCCATAATCAAGACCATAAATGGCAATATGAATAATGAAATGTGTAGTCTACTTACCTTTCTTTTAAAATGAAAAACGAACCAAACTGTGCAAGAATAGTACTGGCAAAGACTGCAAGCACCTCGAATCGCTCATACCTACAAAGTATGAATATTGATTACCATCAAAATTACTGAATGTATGTCACCAATTTACTAGTAAGAACGCTGCAAGGTAATACATGTATCAACCTGCTACATGTATATTAAGATATTGATGAAATATTAGTGTTTGAAATTGACTCACCCAAATGAAAATATGGGCGACGGTTTTTGCTGTTGTACCCATATAGACACCAAACAGGTAAGTAAACTGAAATGGATGTGTAACATACATGTACATATTGACATTTTTGACAATCTATGAGATCATCGCTGATAAGCATGACCATCAAACTGAACTAATATCACTTGATCAGTTATTTATAATTCAAATACAAAGTACGTAGATGCAGCTTCTTGAAAATTACGTTCCTTTGTATTGTCAATTATTTTAACAATTCATGTCTGGAAAACATGTGCTGGTATTTGAACTTACCACATGATGTCGAATATCGTGAGGTAGGCATAGGCTGTGAGAGCTGAAACATACAGGCCAGTCATATTTTAGGCTAACGAGTTGATTAAAGCTGGACTAATACGTTCCAAGATGATGTGAAATGTACAACAACCAAACATACAACTGTTCTCTGTGAGTTTGCGCAAGTTTTCTATGCTCACCCATGCTATTTGTGGAGTTGCACCAAATCAGGAGAACGATGGTACACAGCACATTCATCATTGCCAGACTGAATATTTTCTTGGCCTGAAACAAAACAAAAGAAACAAACAAATTAAACATTGAATATCCATGCCCAAAACGATTTGACTGAAGATAATTTTTGTCTTGAAAAAACAAACAGGTATTTCCATCACAGGTTCATTTCATGCTGAATTGAGCTTTGAGAATACCGGGATGTCGGGGGGGGGGGGGGGGGGGGGGTCATATTGTCTTACAGGGCCCACACACAAAATGATTCAAGCCATTGTAACATTGAAAACTGTCACACTACAATAGTCAGACCTAAAATTTTGTGGGTTGTAAGTTGTATTAACTTTAGTCAATTACCTGTGGGTCGGTGGTCACGCCGGACAACTCCCGCTGAATGCTGTCCAGTAGAGATCTCTTCCCTCCCACCAGCGGATGAATGGTTCCCTATTTTGGAAACAGTTCAGGTCACTTTTCTTCTGCACATATTTTTTAATTGTTTCAAAACATATTCATGATACAGTTTTGTGTGTTCTTTTCGTTTCCGAATGAAATTTGTCAAACGTTGATTGCCCAAAATCCTTCGATATTATCACAAAACCAGACTCACATCCTGTGTGTCTTCAAGTTCGACTGTTGTGGTGCCTCGCAAACGAATATCTGCAATAAATCAAAGGTCAAGAAGATTTCTGTTATTACTTGCACAACACAATATTATATTTTTGCATACAATTTATTAGTGTGGTTTCAATCATCGATTTAGTCGATTGTTATATTATGTTCTCTACCAGTCTATGCGCATAATTCTGTTGGTAAAAAATTAGCCCAATGGGCTAGAAAGGTTACCGGAGAAATATACAGAGTTAAGCCGAGAAAGTTGAAGGTCAAATTCAAGGTGACCACTGAAATCACCATATCTCTAACTGTGAAAATGGGATCAAAGGTTAAATTCTAGATCACCAAACTATTCAGCATACATCATTTCCTATATGTTCACTATGGACCCCTAAGCTGTAAATTTGATAATAAGCGAGATATAAGCCATTTTGTAATCTGACTTTGAAAATAAAATGACTGACCTTGAAATTTAGGTCAAAGGTCAAACTCAATATCATTAAAATATTCAGAATATCTCATTTCCTATATGTTCACAATTGATTCCTAAGCTGTAAAGTCGATAATAAGCAAGATATTAGCCATTTTGTCCTGTTGAGCTTGAAAATGAGGTCAAAAGTCAAATTCAAGGTCACTAGAATATTCAGCATATATCATTTCCTATATGTTCACAATTGATTCCTAAGCTGTAAAGTCGCTAAGAAGCAAAATATTGGCCATTTTGTCCTGTGACCTTGAAAATGAGGTCAAAGGTCAAATTCAAGGTCATCAGAATATTCAGCATATATCATTTCCTATGTGTCCACAATTGATTCCTAAGCTGTAAAGTCGATAATAAGCGAGATATTAGTAATTTTGTCCTGTGACCTTGGAAATGAGGTCAAAGGTCAAATTCAAGGTCATGAGAATATTCAGCATATATCATTTCCTATATGTTCACAATTGATTCCTAAGCTGTAAAGTCGATAATAAGCAAGATATTAGCCATTTTGTCATGTGACCTTGAAAATGAGGTCAAAGGTCAAATTCAAGGTCATGAGAATATTCAGCATATATCATTTCCTATATGTTCACAATTGATTCCTAAGCTGTAAAGTCGATAATAAGCAAGATATTAGCCATTTCCTGTGACCTTGAAAATGAGGTGAAAGGTCAAATTCAAGGTCATGACAATAATCCGCATATATCATTTCCTATATGTTCATAACTGTTCATATGTTCATAGCTGTGAAGTCGATAACAAGCGAGATATTAGCCATTTTGTCCTATGACCTTGAAAATGCTGTCAAAGGTCAAATTCAAGGTCATCAGAATATTCAGCATATATCATTTCCTATGTGTCCACAATTGATTCCTAAGCTGTAGAGTCGATAATAAGTGAGATATTAGCCATTTTGTCCTGTGACCTTGAAAATGAGGTCAAAGGTCAAATTCAAGGTCATCAGAATATTCAGCATATATCATTTCCTATGTGTCCACAATTGATTCCTAAGCTGTAGAGTCGATAATAAGTGAGATATTAGCCATTTTGTCCTGTGACCTTGAAAATGAAGTCAAAGGTCAAATTCAAGGTCATGACAATAATCTGCATATATCATTTCCTATATGTTCATAACTGATTCCTAAGCTGTAAAGTCGATAACAAGCGAGATATTAGCCATTTTGTCCTATGACCTTGAAAATGGGGTCAAAGGTCAAATTCAAGGTCATCAGAATATTCAGCATATATCATTTCCTATACGTCCAGAATTGATTCCTAAGCTGTAGAGTCGATAATAAGCGAGATATCAGCCATTTTGTGCTCTGACCTTGAAATTGAGGTCAGAGGTCAAATTCAAGGTCACGAAAATATTCAGCATATATCATTTCCTATATGTCCACAATTGATTCCTAGTCTCTAATCTCAATATTAAGTGAGGTATTAGGCATAATGTGTCCCATTATAAAGCATAGGAGAATTTAACATGGGAAAGTCCCATTTGGGCCGAGTTTGGGCCAAAATGGTCCACTTCGAGCGATTCAAGCGCAACGAAATTTATAGACATCATAGGAGTACATATCAGGAGTGTTATGTATCAAAAAGAAAAAAAGTTACTGAACAGATTTTGAGAAAATGGCCGCCAAAGTCCAAAATCAGGCATTTTTTGTCGAAAACGGCCGCCATTTTGAAAAAAATGCGAAAATCAAAAAACAAAAAAATACCTCCTTCTTGAATTATTTTTAAGTATTTTTGTGCAAAATTTTAGAAGAATTCGCCCGTAAACAAAAAAGATAAAAATGTGGACGACGACGACGGATGACGACGGACGACGGACGCAACGCCATGCCAATAGGTTATCGGACCATAGGTCCGGTAACCTAAAAATCTGACAACTATATCTAGATCTAAAACTATTTTCTGCAGGAGTTGCTCCCTGCCTCAGTCTGAAGTTTGAACTATGCCGATAGACTATGGGCACTGACTCAGTCTCAGTCAGCATGCAATCAATGCGAAGCTTGGGCTGTACTGGCCATTATTCTGACCAGCTAGCTGACTGTCGCCAGTCCACTGCCAGTGTAGATCCTATGCAGTGAGCTGGTGAGTGAGCTTGTGGTGAGTGTGAGCAGGTCAGGACGCATAGCTTGATCAACGTATATATGAGGAATGTCTGATATTCATCAATTAACGAAGTGAAAGTACTGGCATCGAAATACGACGATTGTCGTATATCCGTTGATGCTCGACTGCAGAAATATCCACATGCGCGAAAAAGTTCTACCACTGAGCTGATTTATCTGCAAAGTTATGTAGTTTTTATTTAAAATGGCAGAGAACCATCAGAAAGGACCTTCAGCGTAAATGGCAAAGCATTTACTTCATCAGTTGAATTAAATACTACTCATATAAAGATCGATTTTTGATAGAAGAGCTATTAGAGCTGATCAAATGATGTTCAATGAGTGAAAATTGTGTGAGGAGGGGGTATTCATTTTCACACAGCGTGCACATTATTCAATAGTTTGAACACGTGTCCATTCCTAGCATGTTTAGAATGAAATATAGTTTTAAAAAAATATTGACTGGTTTCGAAGGCAGCTGCTTTAGTTGGTGGTCCAGAATATCAATATGTGGAAAAATAAGAAAACAAGGATATCATACATCAATATCCCATTGGCTGTTTGATCAGATGATAGTATGACAAGTGTACTTTTGGGTGGTTCCAAATTAATGGATGGCACTGTATGTGTGAATATGGCTAATATAGGCTACTCCATGTACACTAAATCCGACATGCTGCAATCACAACTGATCGTCGAGCATGTATAACCTCATGAAATGTTAATCAGTGTACAGAGGCCTAACCAGTTCCTGATTACGAAATGCTCCCTTTCAAAACCACGCAGAACGGGGGGTGCATAAATGAACTATCATTTTGGGCAACTTATAAACGGTAACTTTTCAGAATGAAACATTTTTATGGTTCAGCAGTTATTCAATTACCAATTTAGCTGTTAACATATTTGCCATAATCCTTTTAACATTTGCCAAAACGGAGGGAAACACCGTTCTTGGCTTGTTTCTGATGTTTCGTCTGGTTTTTATGGACCTTGTCGATGAATAACAATGGCACATGTGGTATCGTTGGAAAGGTCTGCATGCCCTCTTTCCATTGGTAGAACGAAAGTGATATTCGACCAATCAGGAAAGGCGTTACATGCAAATATATGGAGATACGACAATCGTCGAATAACCGGCGAACATCGTATATCCGTGCATGGCAGAATATACGTCAATCAACGGAAAAACACCCCAAAATCCGACGAACGCCGTATATCCGTTGATCGGGCAAGCGTCCTGACCTGGTGAGTGGCAGTGGGCGGCAGTGTGCGCGATCCGATCACTTGTCTGTGTGACTGTGTCACTGTGAACAGCTGTGATTGTGAATATGAAGACTGAACGAGTGAATCACGCCGATTAGATCTATGCTCACCTGAATTTTCCGACATAATTACAGCTATATTACAAATTTCAGCTAAGATATCTCATTGCTGTGTTTTTTGTTCCTTTTTCCACGGCAAGTGTGATTTTCTACGTGGAAGTTGTTGACATCCTTGAGGAAATGAATTTTTCCATGTTGTTTGATTGGATAAAATTATGAACATTCACCAGAGGGCACTGCACATGCACGGTGGACATTCGTTTTTGTGCACCAGTACAAACACCATTCTTGTAATTCGAAGAAAAACCAACATTGAAGCAAAAACTTGGATCAACACTCAACAGCAAGCACCCAGTTTTGTATATATACGAAATTCTTTTAAACAGGGTATCATCATTGTCTGTCAAACAGGGCACAGACACATTGTGTCTTTGTGTGGTACCACGGGAATATATGTGTTAAAGATGTATTGTTTAATATCGAAGTTATAAATGTGCAGATGTATTCTCGAAATAAACACCTACCTACCTACCTACCTGCACTTTTATCTTATCCATGGACCTTTACCACCTTTAAAAGTGCATGCCGATGATATACCGGAACGCCAGCCATGTTAGCTAGCCCCCCCCCCACCCCACTGGGCAACGTGGTAATTGGTCCAGGGTGAGACATTTAGCCAACATAATTTTGTTGTATATCATTGATTTTATAGCATGTCAATTCGTTATGGACCTTATTACCGATGATCATGAGTATTATGGACGCCATTTTCCGCCATTCAAGTTGCAAACAAGTGTCACATTTTTCACCCTGTAGGCTAACTTAATTATTGGTAATATGTAAATAGGACATAATAGGAACACATTCATTTGTTCAGTGTCATAGTTTATTGGGTCTCACCTTACAATGATGGAACTCTGAAAGTACAACGAAACAAAACATTATTATCTAATATGGAATAATTCTTTTGAGTTTTAATTTCCCCCAGACTGACGCAGACAAACACCAACCGATTGATTATTTATATCAGTAATAGATAGTAGGCCTATTAGTCCCAGCAGTGTTCCTCTCCAACCTAGAAATAGTCGAGTTGCCAAGTGGCATTTCATTGTCAAACCTTGCAGATCAATACAAACTTTTTTTTTGCGGATTATTGGTGTTTGATATGTCTAGATCAATATGGGATAACAGAGGGTGCCAGAGTGACACCTTTGACCAATTTCAAAGATTGCCAAAAATTACTATGATATTGTCGCCATCAAAAACTCAAATTTACATTTGCCTGTATCTTTGAATATATGACTATATATGACTAATATATGAATATATGAGACACAAACAAAACATCCTTTTATAGGTTTTCATCCATCAGAAATCTAATGCCAATGTTTGTTCAGTATGACGTGTTAACTTGGTAACTTTTACTACTATTAATGTGATCGTAGTTAAATAAACAATATATATTAATATACATATTCAACAGATACTGTCTATTGATCGTCATCATTGTCATCCCCGTCGTCAGTGGCATCTTCTTCGAGCGGAATGCATTATCTTCGACAGTGCAATTGTCATGTTTGACATTGAGTTAAAGCACATATCTGGTTGTGAGTCACAGAAGTATGTGTTTGGTAAACACAGGTCCACTTCAAAGAAATCTCACTATATCACTGCTGCTTGCATGGTCACTTGAGTGTACGAATAACGCAATCCTCAAGTACAATGTACACTGGACATCATCAATGCACCCTCAGCTTCTTCCGCCGGGGACTATGGCACCCAGAGTGCACCAGCTGAACAATGGACCCATTGCTGAGACCACTGCAGGACAGTAACATTCTGTACTTCAGCAAACTGTGTCAAATGCTCGGTCCACGGACCAACATGGGATTCAACCTAGCAATCAGACAGCTGGGGCGTTGTTCAAAACGCAGTAAGCTGAAAGTATTTGACCCATTCCAGTTTTATGCATGCAGGTCACCATTCATGATTTCATAATGTTCGCCAATGAACATCGCAACACGAACGATATCCTGTACCTTGTATCCTGTTAAAACAGGAAATACTCAAATAGATTATTATTATTATTATTATTAAACACCCACACTGATCGCAAAGTGTCAATGGAGAGCATGAAATTACTACAGTACATACAGAGGGAAGCGTGTATTTCCTGTGTGAGCTGGTATTAGTGATGGTCTCCAACTGCCGGGCATGCTCAAACACATTGGTTACCTCACTAAATTCGTATGCATGGCTCAGGTTTTTCCTCGGCACAGAGTTCTCAGATACGGCACATAATTCCACATGCAACATATACTTTGATGGATTTCCTTGGGGTTTCTGGTTGTCCCTTTCTCGTGGAGCTGTTGCTGGGACAAGGCAAACAATCGATTGGAGTTGGGCACGACCTGGGGGTGTCGGCAACACGAGGAAACACATGGAAAAAGTACGGCTCGGAAATAGGAACGGGTACCGGTATTTGTCAACGTTTCAATGGTCATGATGGCTGTTTGTTCAGACACTGGTGGTATTCTCATGCTTGTGTCACTCGCTATAGCAAAGGCTATGGTGATTGCAACCACATCTCGTGCATGTACAACAAGAATGTGGGGACCAGCGGTGGCACACCAACAACAAGCAATCTAAAAATTAGGCCAAGAGCCAAAGATATGTTACCGGACAATATATATTTAATATTTTAGGCGTTAGCCAGGTAACTGGTTGAATCCAAGGTCAAAAGAATATTCAGCATATATAATGTTAAGCATATATCATGTCCACAGTTGACTGCTAAACTGTAAATTCATAATCAGACAGATATTAGCAATTTTGTGCTGTGGCCTTGAAAATGAAGGCGAAGGTCAATTTCAAGGTCATCAGAATATTCGGCGTATAACATTTCCTATATGTCCTTCATTGATTCCCACACTATGAAGTCAATAAGTGAGATATTAGCCAGATATTAGCCATTTGTTATCTGACCTTGAAAATGAGGTCAAAAATCAAGTTCAAGGTCATGAGAATAATCAACATATATCATTTCCTGTTCGCAGTTGTAAAGTCGATAACAAGTGAGATATTAGCCACTTTGTCCTTAGACCTTGAAAATTAGATCAAAAGTCGAATTCAAGGTCATGGCAACAGCATATATTATTTTCTATATGTTCACAATTGATTCCTAAGCTGTAAATCGTTAATAAAGGAGATATAAGTCATTTTGTCCTGTGCCCTTGAAATTTAGGCCAAAGGTCAAATTATATTATATGTATATATAATTTCCTATGTAAAGTTCGGCGGGCGCCCACTACAGGGTGTCCGGCACTACTCTACGGAACACTACTACCAGGTACAGTCAGCCCGAAACGAGTCCGGCCGTCATACACTACGACATAACACATGCATCTCACCAACTCCTTAACTTCAACATGCATATTACACGGTTATGGTAAAGTAGCCGTATGTAGAGCCCGAGATGCCCTGGGAGCGGCACCACGGAACCCGTACACGTGGGCATGTTGCTGGCCGGCCTCGCCGAAGGCACTGTCACAGAGATGGAACTCTGAGCCAGCCCGACGGTCTGCCAGAGCCTGTGTCACACCACCCCAGGTGGTAAGAAACCGGTGATCCACAGGGCGTGAGCCCCCGAGTCAGCAACGGTCTCCCCCACCTGGGCCCCCAATGGAAATCGTCCCCAGGGCCCGCGAGGGCCTCACCCAAAACACAGGGCTGTAAAGCTCATGGCGAGCCTCTCGTCCTGCCTCTTGGCTTGCTCTGGGACAATCTCACAGACCAAGCAAAATGCTCGCGTATATATCGAGCCAAGAGGCGGGGGGAGAGACTAGGTCAAACCATTGTTATAGTTTACTGGGCGCGATTGAGTACAGTGCGTTGCTGGGCAACGCACGCTCCGAACTGGAGTGATCTAAAAATAGGCCATAAAACTGGTTAGTGTTTTGCAAAGACTCCTGCCGCGATCTTTGGGCAAAATCGCCACACCTATATGTTCATAATTGATTCCTAAGCTGTAAAATCGATTAAAAGTGAGATATTAGCCATTTTGTCCTGTAACCTTGAAAATTAGGTCGAAGGTCAAATGCAAGGTCATAAAAATATTCAGAATATAACATTTCCTATATGTTCACAATTGATCCCTAAGCGGTAAAGTCGATAATAAGAGAGATATTAGCCATTTTGTGCTCTTGACCTTGAAAATGAGGTCAGAGGTCAAATTCAAGGTCACGAGATTATTCAGCATATATCATTTCCTCTATGTCCACAATTGATTCCTAGTCTCTAATCTCAATTATACTAAGTGAGATATTAGGCATAATGTGTCCCATTATAAAGCATAGGAGAATTTAACGTGGGAAAGTCCCATTTGGGCCGAGTTTGGGCCAAAATGGGCCACCTCGGGCGAATCGAGCACAACGAAATTTATAGACATCATAGGAGTACATATGAGGAGTGTTATGTATCAAAAAGAAAAAAAATGTTACTGAACAGATTTTGAGAAAATGGCCGCCAAAATCCAAAATCAGGCATTTTTCGTCGAAAACGGCGGCCATTTTGAAAAAAATGTGAAAATAGAAAAACTAAAAAATACCTTCTTCTTGATTTATTTTTAAGCATTTTTGTGCAAAATTTCAGAAAAATTCGCAAGTAAACAGAAAAAAATAAAAATGTGGATGACGGACGCAACGCCATGCCGATAGGTTATCGGACCATAGGTCCGGTAACCTAAAAAAATGTGTGGCCCAAGATATCCCCACTGACGGAGAAACTGATATTGTGGGAGCAGGAATTGTCCAGAAATGACCCTGATCAATAATTTGACACTAAACTAACCATCGTCAGTGCCATATCTGCAGTGCTCAAAAACTCCGAGGGAATCAGTCTCATGCATGATATGAGCCGACCAGAAGATGCCTTCCAGTTCAACAACATGGCCACTAAAGAGCCATTCCAAGCTTAGTTAGTCAATGACATGATATCAGAGATGTATCAAGTCGCTAATAATACTCTGGTATTCTCACTAAACACTCACTATACTATTTAGGGGCCGGTCATTATTTATCAGGTGGGGGGGGGGGGGGGGTTGGGTAAAAACTGGGGGGGGGGGGGGGTCACACTTTCATTTTCAACATTATTGGGGGGGGGGGGGGGGGTCATAATTTTATTTTCAATGGAACTGGGGGGGGGGTCGGAGTTTGAATTCTAGTTAATTTGGGAAAATATGTATGTTGAAATAGTGAATGAATAGGTGAAAACAATCCAGTCAACATGGACTGATGGTTCTTTGGAGTATACAACATGTGGAATCCAGCATTTTGTCACATTGTCAGTGGAACTATAGCTCCGCCAAATTTGATCCTAAAAAGGCCCATCCAGGATCACCCAAAATCAGGAGATGTCGTGCTACATGTGAATCGACAACCAATCACCCCCAGACTGAAACATTGTAACCAAGGATCAACTATGGACCTTTAGTAGAGCACAGCAGCACTGCAGCTGAATACGGTGCCAGCTAGGATGATCATCATGCAGGGCACTCTCACAGACTAACAATGGAAACCCGGCCCATACCATGCTGACAACCATGTCATAACATCCAATGACCCTGAACCAGCATGTCAAAACCACAGACCGATTTTCCACTCAACACGTTGACAACACAGGAACCCTGGCCACTGAGGATAATCCTCGATGAGCTCAGGACTGTCTTGGACCGCCATGAACAAAACATGGACCTATCCACCCAGGATTGCAAAATTGTCCTGGATCGTCCCGGATGACGCTATAGTGAATCGGATGTACCTGACTTTCTTGGTGGCCAAGACATTGATAGACAATCGCGGATCATCACGGAACATCATGAACCCATCATGGAGCCAACACAGATTTGATTCAAGGCCGGAAAAGGAACAGTTCAGGATGGCCTGATTCATCAATGATATGTGGAAGAGTCATAATTTTTCCGAGTTCGCTCTGGGGTCCAGTTAGTCCGTAAGGAAGATATAATATTCATGGATTTTTTCATTCCTCCAAAAAATTTCAAGCGTCAATGGAATTGAATGAATGAACTGAATGATCTTCAACCCAGGTCTCGAGTGTTTCAAGAGAGCTTGGAAACAGCATACCAGTACTAGTATGCTGGGGAACATGATGCTAGACATAGGTGTCTTGGGGGAGGGTGAGGGGTGGGGATTGCGGGGGGCTGTTGATTCTTGCCCTCAACATCCAATCAGAGGCTGTCCATACCATACCGATATAATATGCCCACGAATAATAATTGAATCAGTTGTAATGGCATTCACACTTGAAGCAATGGACATGGTGGACACGCGACGACAACAAATTCATAATATCCACCGACGTTGTAGTATAAAAAATTTGCGAGAAACGTCACAATTGTTTTTTGGCCTAATAGAAATGTGAATGAAGTGTTAAAACAGCATTTAAGTCTCATATATATTATGACACTGGCTTCTTATAATTGTCATCATTTGTGTATTATGGCCTTGTATATGTACATGGGGATTGGGGGGGTCACACTTTCATTTTTGATCTTGGTGGGGGGTCATACATTGTTTTTCTATATCGCTGGGGGGGTCAAACTTTGAAAACTCATTTCTCGAAAAATCCATCCAAACCCCCCCCCCCCCCCCACCCGATAAATAATGACCGGCCCCTTACACAGGGTGAGAACCTGCAATAATGGCAGGCTTGGCTGGTGTATGGCAACAACGCAAAGCAGATATGGAACAACCAGTGTACATGCCACATATTCACCATGCAACGCCAGTACATATGCCGGTTGACCATTCTGTCCTGTCGAATTTGGCCCATTTGCCAGCCATACACCAAATTTTGCATTGTAGCCCGATCAGTATCTAACCGAAATCGGCGTATGGGAAGACTGCCAACTTTTTTCAATTTGCGTCAGACGTCTGAAATTCGTAGAAAATTGCCGTTTGACTATCAGGTGAAGTATGTCAAGTAACAATATGATATCATTCAGCATCGGTAAGATATCAGCAAAATATAATAAACGGTGTAAACGAATCAGAAAAATTAGCCCAAGGGCTAAGACAGGTTACCGGACAATTTTGGTTTTAAACATTGTAGGTGACATATGATTTTGAGATTTACCAGTCAAGGTAATCGTTGTGAATTTCAATGTCTCCATTAGGTATGCTGCATATGACTTCATATGTTCATAATACAAACATATCAGCTTTATCAACAAGTATTTCGTGTGTAGAGGCCAATTTCAGATTTTGAGATTTGCCCTTCAAGGTCTTTAAGGTCAAGTTCAAGGTCACCAAAAAATGTGCCATTTAGACATGACTTTTTATAGGCTTATACACAATCCTAACCTGTATGTGCAAAAGTTTATGCTTCAGAGGCCACTTTCAAGATTTCAAGCCAGACATTTAGCACTCAAGGTCATCCAAGGTCAAAATCAATGTCATCATTAGTTGTTCCATATATGACTTCCTAAATGTTCACAATGCATACTGAAGCTCTATCTACATGCATATCATCTGTAGAGGCGAATTTAGGCATTTTTTTTTTTACCCAAAAATGGCTGTTTTGACCGTTCAAGGTCATCAATGGTCAAATTCAAGGTCACCTCCTAAATCGCCATATATGACTTCCTATTTGAAAGTGCCAATATCTAAGCTCTATCTTCAAGCGTACTATGAGTACAGTCCTGGCAGCTCCCATTATGAAGGAACAAAGTGCTGAAAGTTTTCCAAGTCCAAAATTTTTTCAAAGGGTGAAAAAAATTTGTTTTGTCTAGAAATGACCCAAAATGGATAGTAACGCGATTTGGGGCAAAAAAAATTTTTTTTGCCGACCCGTCAAAAATTCAAAATGGCCGCCACACGGAGACCGGCGATTCAAGGGCAACAAAACTTACACACATCATAAAGGTACATAAGGGGAATCTTTTGAAACAAAAATCTCAAATTTGATCAGACAGTTTTTGAGAAAATGGCCGCCAAAGTCCAAAATTGGCCATTTTTCGTCAAAAATGGCCGCCATTTTGAGAAAAATGCGAAAATAAAAAAACTAAAAAATAACCCCCTCTTGAAATATTTTTAGGCAGCTTTGTGCAAAATTTCAGGTAAATCCGCCTGTAAACTTTAAAGATAAAAATGTGGACGGACGACGGACGGACGACGCAACGAGACGGCAATAGGTTATTGGACCATAGGTCCGGTAACCTAAAAATCAGAGTAGATCTATAACCAGTGATAAAGTTTCATACGTGTTTGTAACTTACACCTTCGATCACGAGGTCATTGCCGGGGCCCCTCAGGGCCGCGGCTTACTGGAGTTACATTGAAAATTTACGCAGAAACTGATATTATTGCCCGGAAGTTCGATGGGACTGTTTAAACCCGTACGTTGTTTTCTTACTGCAAGTTTCAGAACTTCTACCACCATTCGATAGATGTAGACACTATAACGGGAAACACTCATGCATGCCAAATGTTACTGTTGATCACTGGTTCAACATCTGATATGGCACTGTGACCAACATTCGATATGGGGACCCTATATCAATAATTTCACATACATACAATAAGTATTGCTTAAGGAATAATGTATAGATTTGGAGTAATTGTCGCACAATAAACTTCGAGGGCAAGGTGATATGGTCCCGAGACGCCTAAGGCGTCGAGGGCTATATCAGAGAGTATAGAACAGAGAGGTGTCACTCCACTGGTACCATTTTGTGTTTTGAACTGGTGGCACTCCTGGCGGACGGATGCGCCTTATGAATGAAAGTGTTTACTATTATTACTACGACATGAATTTATGAATAAAATAATATGTTAGCAAAACGTAATGACGTAATTCACAATCGTCCCTGAGGACGACAAAATACAACACCGCATCCAACCACCAGGATTACAGGGCTCCATGAGACAAAATGGTAGACAATAGAAATTTGCAGAGTGAAACCTCTCTGTTCTATACTCTCTGGCTATATCACCTGTCCCGAGAAGTTTATTTTGCAGACAATTACGACAAATCTATACATTATTTCTATTCTAACATGGTAAATGATTATGAGCAAACAAACATTACCATGGCTACATATGTTTGTTACGGTCGTGACGTTTTTGTACACCGTTGCTCCTGGAAACGTAAATCTGATATAGGCCCTAGGGCCGTATATCAACTGATATAACACCTTTTGAAATGACTGAAATGCTAAGAGCGCTGTGACGTCACCATGTTAGAATTAGTGGTAGAAGGAGTAGCGATTTTCGTAACCGGTTAACCGTTAGACCGTACCCGCTTCGTAACCGGGTACTCGTAAAAAAATCACCATTGCATCGGCATATTGGTTCATAGTAAAAACGGCCGGTCCCAAACTTGAGGATTGTCTCCTGTACCTTGCCATGTTTGTTTCGTTGTTGAAATTTGTGATTAGGAGGAAATAAAAGTTTATATAAATGCTTATATGTCATCTTAGTTTGATTTCTCGTCTCTACCTACACCGTCAACAATTGTGAAGATTCGCATGATTCGAATCGACTGCGCATTACATCATGTTTGAAGATACTAAGTAAGCCGGATCACCTGCAAATCCATGTGGAAAAGTAGTTCCGGCACCCACCCCTTCTGCGACTGGCTGTGTGCCGTGCATGATATTGCTAAAAAATTATACATAGAGACTAGCCTACTGTCATAAGGTATACATTGTATGTGCAAGTAACATTGGAGTTCAATGAATCTCAATTAACATTACCAGATATACACCACCCCTCCCCTCCCTGCCGGCAACGAACTATTTTATGTGCTACAGAACAGTGATACAGTGATGTGTGATACGGTCAACACTCGACATGCGAGGCTGAAAGCTTAATTTTTCTTCGTGTCTCGTAGTCGTAGCCCATAAAAAAATTTGTATGTTTCACTAGTATCATGTATAGATCTATATTGAATTACAGAGTTAAACATAATGTTTTGACTAGAGTTTATGCCTCGGACAATCGGTTAATATCGTGATATCAGCTTCTGAGCTAGGTCTTCATTTCTTTCACGGGTAACGAATAGCAAATTCCGTAACCGGTTAATGGCGAATTCGTAACCGTTACGAGTTACCCGGGTACTCTTTCTAGCACTAGTTAGAATTACTGTTAACTAGACATAAAAGCCTATAGGCTTTGTGGCATCCCCCAATTTGTTCTTATCATTTCAAATGGTCATACTGGACTGAGAAAAAAATGATACATAGGCCATTGTATGTGGGTAAGAGTGAGAGCTCATCCGACAGTTTCTTACCAGAACTGCTTTCTATCATCTTGACAACTTGGCCCACCAGACATTTGCCACCCAAAATGAATGGACAATTACCCAGCCAATATTCAGAGTACTACCCAGCCAATATTCAGAGTACTAGTATATTTAATCAGGATGTTCGTGATATTTTTCAGGTGCTCCTGTCAAATGTAAAATGATCCGTGACTAAAAGAATGCTGTGTCATCTTGGCCAATTTTGTGATTCCAAAACTGGTACAAACAGCGGAATTTTCGCATTCACATTATAACCAAAGCCAAACATTTCCCAGCTAACTAAAACAATGATGATTTGGTCATTGCATGTGAAATAGAGTTGAATAACAAAACATTCAAATAATATATGTTTGTACAATATAAATGCAGACAGGGCAAATCATCCCCCAAGCATGTTGTGTCATGTGTGTTTGCTTATTAACCAACTATTGTATCCTGTGGGGTGGAACTTCATTCTTTTACCATGTACACACACTAGTAAACCAGGCTTTGGAGGGGGGAGTGAGGGATTATGCATGGATATGAGCCTGGGGTCAAGTTGGACATGCTAGCTGTATCACTTGTCAGGCATGACTGAGCAGGGCTGGCTGAGAGGGGTGGAGCCTATCGCTGTGCTGGACAGAGTGGCTGACCTTGTAAGGCATGACTGAGCAGGTCTCTCATATACTGCACTGGCTGAGAGGGCAGTGCCCAGCCTCATGCTGGACATGCAGGCATCAGTTAGTGAATACAGTAGCATGGCTCAGTCACAGTATTACATCTGCATGGGGGCAGGCGAGGGAAAAATTCTAAGTCCAAGAAAAAAATACACCAAAAAAATTTTTTCCCCCTGGAAATTGCCTGAATCAAATTATGACATTGACAGGAATCGCCCGATTTTTTTTCCAAAATGGCCGCTGGCGGCCATCTTGGATTTCGGATCTCGACGAAAAACAATAGGGGTTAGGAGCAAAGTATTTCGGATGAGCTGTGAAAATTTCGGAAAGATAGATCAAGGCGTTCAAGAGTTATGATCCGGAAACCAAACGGCGGGAGAAAAAAAAAAAAAAAAAAAAAAAAAAAAAAAAAAAAAACAGACAAAAACATAAGGCCGTTTTAAGGCATCGATTTACTTAAATTGAAAAGTTGGAAGATTAATTTGTTATAGATCGATTTGGTTCATAATATAGTAAGTTCCTATATAGTTTTGATTTTAGTTCACTGATGCCAATTCATTTAGGCTAACTTCCTTTGTCAATATCAATATGTATTTTGTGTAAATTATAACATGGGTTAGTGTAAAAGAGCGCACAGACTAGACCTAGCTAGGCCTACTGTTCTCAAAATCATTTATTCGAATTAGTCACGTATCCTTTCCAACTGTGAATATCAATCATGGGCCCCGGTTATTCTTGATACCTAGCATAGATCTGCGATTTTACTTGTTCATCATATGGAGTAACCAGAGAGTATGCACAGTGTGTTTGTAACGCGACCTCTGGCGAATGATGTGAAATCGGAAATGCAACAAACCCACGGCCACGGACACTCGTCTTCTTTATTTTTGTCATTCGCAAAAAGATATAACTCATACCTTGCCGGATTTTCAACTGGTGTGTACCATATTCTTGTGTGTGTTGTAAATATCGATATCTAGACAATAATCTCAATCTGAGACTTTAGGCTAGATCTAAAGTCGACGTCATTCAACTCTGAACCACTGTTTTTTCGCGATAATTTCTTCAATTTTTTAGTTACCTTTCTGAAATTTCAACAGCGTTCATAATGCTGAGCGACCTAACTTGTTATGAAATTTGTAAGATTTTGGACAGTAAACAAAAAAGTTGGCCTATTTGGCCTATAGTCATAACGTTTTGACGTTTTCTTATTACGTTATGTATAGGCCAAATGGGCTAACTTTTTTGTTTACGGTCCAATCTTTCTGAAATTTTGTAGATAATTAGGCCGCTCCGGATTATGGAAGCTGTGAAAAATTCATGCAGCTATCTTACAAACTAATAAAATTATCGCGAAAAAACAGTGGGTCAGAGTTGAATGACGCCGACTTTAGCAGCATTCGGTCACGGAAACTCAGACAGTCATAGATCCACACTAACACACTTTCACAAAGCCGACGCGTCGACGTCAGACTGATCGGTCACGCAATCAGTGAATCATGGTTGCTCATATTCTGACTTCATAGATAGATTTATTCACATGATTGAATTATCATTGAGTCATTCCTGTCCTATGTACTATCCATTGGCCGTTATCGTGAAACAGATTACATATAGATGTATGGTCTATACCCCATAGATTCCATGATATATTTCGGAAGTTATATGGATCAGAATAAAGAAATAATGTTTGATCTATACGAGCAATTCGTCCCAAATTTTGCAGCATCCCTGAATTCGCCGGCAGTTGACGCGAGTCAGTGGTTGATTTAGATTCACTATCGTTTAGACCTAGCGTGACGGTTTTGTCATGTAGCATTTGTGGCTGCGCCTGATCACTTGTTTTAAATGTACATGTACTTTCAAATTCAAAATAACTTCATGGTTTGACTGTTTCAGTCGGGGAAGAGTGTTGTGATGTTACGGAAGCAACGTGAAAAGCCATCAGCTACTCGAAGTATTATAAAGGCAGCACTGTTTGTGGAGACTACTATCTTCTTTGGAGGCTTCTACGTGTGGTACAAGCTGTGTAATAGCCAGGGTACGTCTGCAATAATCTAAAACATATTCATAGAGTGCTGATCTAATGCAGTGAATGACTGCTAATATTTGAGGAATAAGCCTTTGGAATAAAAAGGAACATGGATCATCTTGCCGGCGGAGTCAAACAGATGAGTCTGGATGAAGATGGTCTCGATCCAGACGAAGTTGGGACTCCACCACAGGAACAAGGCAACTTAGATCTAGAGGACTTACCAGACACCCTGATCATTGCAAACATTGATGATTCCGTATTTGAGAGCGACCAGTCTAAGGCCCGATTTGAGGCTATCTTTCGGGACTTCGATCATGGCTCTCACGTACACTTCCTGAAGAGCTTCAGACGAGCTCGGGTAGTGTTTTCGTCAGTGATCCTCGCTGCTCAGGCAAAAATCCAGCTTCACGAGGCAGAGATCTGCGGCAAACGGATCAAAGTCTTCTTCGCGATGCCCATTGGGAAGAAAACAGATTCTTCGCCGCACCTGCAGCCACCGGCTCCTGAGAAGCAGTTCCTAATCTCGCCACCGGCGTCACCACCAGTCGGCTGGGAGCCGATAAACGAGGGACATCCAGTCATCAACTACGATCTCCTAAATGCTATCGCGAAACTGCAGCCGGGCGAGGCCCATGAGCTGCACGCCCCTTCCGAATCTCAGCCGGGCATCGTCGTTCACATCTGTGAGGATCCCGTGGGATACGATAACAGACCCACCATAGAACAGACGAGATGCCCGGACAGGAACTTGTGATACTTTTCTCCACCAGCCTATAGATACTCTGCCCTGTACAAGTGTTTTGATAGCTGCAGGGCGAGAATTCACACAAAATTTGTGTTCCTGGAGTATTGAAGTATATTTAATGTGAAAGGGAATGGTGTAACAGAATAGAATACTGTAGACGTATAAAATTCCCGTGTATCAATAAACATGTTCATGTGGATTTAAGTGCGTGACTGTTGTGAATGGTCAGCCCCCCGATTGAATAACCGTGTATTCGCGTGTATTTATTTTCGCGTTTTTTTTTTTTTTCAAGCGCGAAATTAATACATCGCGAAATTTCATACGTTTACAGTATAGTGTGAATTGCTTGGATAGGATTTTGTGATGCATGTACCGGTAATAGTTTATTTATAAATAGTTGTATCGTTTTGAAGTTAATTTGGACATTCTGACCTAGACTATAGATGTTTCAATTTTGTTTGAAAGCATCTATGATACACACGTATTGGTACAACTGTTGTGCACAAAAGGGCTGAAGATGAGTTGCATGGATTTTATATGTCCAAAATGTCTGTATTATGACTGTTGTTATGTTAAAAGTTGTGTATGTGTCTTCAAATTTACAGATTTCCGAAACAGAATGCATCACAGATATCCCTCAGTGCTAAATGGTAAGAATTTAAAATATCCAGAAAAAAATATCTGGCTGGATGTGAGAGCATTAATACTAGTATCTAACAGCGAGTGATGTTGCATTTGTCAGATTGCAACAAACATATCACACACATACATGTAGTACACAAATTAAGTACATCAATTCAGAAAAAAACTTTAATGGTTGTTCATTTTGATTTGAATGGTTCAATTTTATTCCAGGTTTTTATGGAATTCTGGAGCGTTTCTCAGGAACTTCACCAAGAGAGGATGATTATAGGCAATGGAAAATTACACCAAGCAGTTGACTTAAATTTCAAGATGTACATGTAAATGATTTACTGATACAAAATTTCTGATCATACATCTGTACATATCTAGATAGAATATTCATTTGTAACCAGTTGGAATATTATCAGGTGCTCAAAATGAAATTTATTCATGTTATTACCAGTAGTTGTTACTGTATCTGGCCGATATACTTGCACTCCTTGACCATCAAAACTTCCAGTAGAAAATTGTTTCATCCATATATGACTTGTGGTACATTCTTTCCAAGTATCCCTATATGTTACTGTAGTCCAGTGTTTACCATGGTGGTTGAAATATGACCTTTTCCCCCAACGGGCATTTCTTGTTTGACAGCGATGATATTGTGGGCGGTGACTCTTGGCAAAGATTGATGAAAAAATTTATCCTCTCGCCTCATTTATCCCTTTGTTTTGCTCGTCCATAAAACGTAAGCTGTCAACATCATGGCATTTCTGTATGTGATACATGTGGGTGGCATGTTTTGCGAGAATGGCCACGCTCTGGTTTTCCACCGTGTACAGGTTGTCACGGAACTCAAAGTGATTCAGCAAGAGCACATTTAAAACGGACATGTCAAAGCGATGGCAGTCCCCATATCTTGTCATTCTATCGCCGTGGAAAGTACAGAACAGCTTTCTCGTTGGCGCTATGCAGTCGACGTCCAAAGCACATAGCATCCACCAATGCAATATACCTTCATATAAACTTCTTGTTCTGTACAATACTATCGCCCCGGCTGCATGGACAACTTTCTCCTTTAGTTTTTCAGTGTCCGTTTCAAGATATTCGTAAACTTGTGGGTGGGTTACAGCATAGACGGAATGGGGGCTCGCCCAGAATAGGAGTATTCCCCCTGCGGAGATTGCTTGTTCGTAGAGGGTTTCGCTTATAGGGCTGGCCAGTCGCAGGCAAGCATCCATCCAGAATATGCCCGTGTGGGACTGTAAGACTTCCTGGAATAATACGGCAAAGCAATTACTAGTAATATCGTGAGAGAATGGATTGTTTCAAAGGGATGAATATTGTCAAAGAATGAATTTGATGAAAAATTTCAAAGACAGAATCGTTAAATGTAGGAAAATTCTCAAAGGATTATTTGTCATAATATTGGATGTTTAATTGCAAAGAATTAATTGTTGTGGATGAATACTGTCCAAGAATGATTTATCATAATTTTTGTTCATTGAAATGAACTGTTGTACCTGTTTGTGTTGAATTATTATGATAATTTCGAGAAGAATACTCTATTGTAAGATTACTATTAGTTTTGAAAATATTTACAAACCTGGATGATAATTGGTTTGAATGCATATGTGTGGAGACTCTTTACATGATCAGGATATTTGGAGAAGTTGAATGTTCTCAGTTTGACATTGCACCAGGATGTCAGCTGAAAGAAAAATAGCACTGTAATAAACATGATGATGTATGCTGTGCTATAGCTGTGATGTAGGCATATATGTGAAAATGGGAAACATGCTAGAGTTCAGTGAAAAACAACCGTTGTACTTTTAATTGAGGAATACTTATTGCCTATGGGGAAAAATGCAGCTTTGATCCCAATACTCGTTTACCAAAGTAACATTTGTAAACAACAGTCATTGAAATTTGTATCTTTCGTTGGAGTTTATCCGGTTCTATGTTAGTATTATTATCTACATGATTTAGTTTGTGTTTCTGTCAAATTTTTGTTCGTGAACAAATGCTGCAATTTTGAGTGTGTAAATGTATGTGGTAAAATAATTGTTCAAAATGATTGCATGGTGTTGAAATTCACAGCATTGTAGTGCCGGTAATATCATGGACTTAGAGAAGAGATGGACTGCCAACTCGACTGCAGTGACCTTGAGCTTGTGTCCAGAGGAAGAGGGGTATTTCATTTCAGGGTTGGCATTTTTTTTGGAAAACTGAATTGTCAAAATGCATCAAATACCGAACGTGACATCCTCACTCAGAGGCAGAGGGCAAGATTGAAAAATGGCAATACGTTGACAACGGAAGTGAAACCCCCCCCCCCCCCCCTTCCTCTGACCTTTTGTGACTCAAGCTCAATACATGTAACTACAAACGGAGAGAGTGATATCAGAGTTGGCCGTCCATCTCTATGTCTATGGGTAATATGACGTGGGTCTGTGTGATTAAGTGAACATTATTACATCTCCCCGCTTGCCATGCTTGGAGTGAACTGATTCATAATAATAAATACGTTTGATGTTCAAATTGTTCTCTTGTGTTCATCAAGATCAAATGGTGAAGATGCTAATTATAGCAAATCTGATTATCAAATCTGCACAAAAAAACTCATATATACTGAGATATATTGAGATATGGAATACAAAGATTTAGATTTGAATTGAACCAACCTGCATCAACTCCTGTGCATTGCATCCCAAGTCATACAATATCACTGTGTGGTTTGGCATGTGCGTTTGGACACTGGCTATGGCATCAACGATTTCTGTAAAGTGGTTAGAGCTAATTCCAGTAACGAACACAAATTCCTGGGCCGTTTCGTTGTCAAGAATTATCCATTCTTTTTCCGCTGGCATCTTCAAGTAACTGAGGTATGATTTCTCCACTCGTATAGGCCTAGAGGTGAGATTCGTAACGGCGCCTTGATGCCATGAAGGTGAAACATATCTAAAAGTCTGAAATATTTGCCACAGTTATATTTTATTAGTGAAAAAAATATATTAAGATTTTGGCAGGAGTCTGATAAAATTTACGAAAATCACACTTTACCTCATAGTCCTGTGATGTCCCAGTTAAAAACATCAATGTCCCGTACAGTATAAAAACTGAACAGCATAATGGTATAAATATATAAATGTATTTATTCTGTGGAGACTCCATTAAACCCAATGAAGTTTTAGTCATTTATTTTGAAGTGTTTTCCATGCTAAATAACATTCTTCACGCTTTCAACATGTTTGACGCCATAGAGATCTTTGTAGGTTTCTCCAGTTCAAACTCGTGCAAGCGTATTGCGAGTGTTGATTGATTTTCTAGTAGTATAGAGCAGAAAACATAATTTATTTGATAGCCTTAGGGTTTTTGAAGACAATGCAACAGATTCAACTCGATGCATTACTCCACTATAGTATGCAATATTTGCATAAATCATACTTGTCAGCCTGGAGTCATTTACCAGTGCAATACACTTAGTCATGTTAGTAGGTCTTTTACGAATGATTTTCATGTACATTGCATATGTATTCTACAGAACATAAACAATTTATCATTGTACACACCATAAAAGTTGATCAGGTCATTGGTTGTTATTACATGGTATCTTTGTGGTATACATGTGTGCTGATAGCTGTACATGAATTCTCATGAATGATTCAGTGGTCATGCTCTCAGTAAATAGTATCGAGCCTGGTAGATTCCTCAAATGAAAAATTAGCCCAAAGGCTAAGATAGGTTAACGGACAATTTTAGACCTTGAGATTTACCAATCAAGGTTCGCAGTGTAAACATAGGACCTTGGGATTTACCAATCAACGTCATCCGTATGAACTTCGATGTTACCATTACATGTATGTGTGCGGCATTTGATATTCTATATGTTGGGTGGAATCGTTTAGGCCGCTCAGGTCAATTTACACATTCCAAATCAGACATTTGGCACTCAAGGTCATCTGACGTCAAGTTCAAGGTCATCATTAGTTGTGTCATATATGTCTTCCTATATGTTCATAATGCAAACATGAGCTCTATCTGCAAGCATTTCATCTATAGAGGCAAATCTGGGCATTTTTTGACCCCAAAATGGCTGTTTTGACCTTTCAAGGTCATCGAAGGTCAAATTCAAGGTCACCACACAAGTATCCATATAGGACTTCCCATTTGAAAGTGCCAATTTCTAAGCTCTATCTTCAAGCGTTCTATGAGTACACTCCTGACAGCTCCCATTATGAAGGAAAAAAGTGTCGAAAATTTTCTAAGTCCAAATTTTTTTTCAAAGGGTGAAAAAATGGCCCAAAATGGATAGTAATGCGATTTGGGGCGAAAATTTTTTTTTCGCCGACTCGTCAAAAAATCAAAATGGCCGCCACACGGAAACCGGCAAATTTAGGGCAACCAAACTTATACATATCACAGAGGTATATGAGGGGAATCTTTTGAAACCAAAAACTCAAAACTGATCTGACAGTTTTTGAGAAAATGGCCGTCAAAGTCCAAAATAGAGCGTTTTTCGACAAAAACGGACGCCATTTTGAAACAAGTATAAGTCGCGTCCGCGACAATTGGGCGGGTTGCATCGAGGAGGGCTGTTAGTGGAAGGAATTGGCATTGTTCTCATGTATTATCAAGTTCGAAGTCCTGCCACGACTTGAAAAATAGGTCAAGGTCACCCATCATCGAACTTGTCCGAGATCTGCTCATGATGCACCTCTGGTATGATTTTGGCGGTATTTCGTTAAAAACTTTGTAAGTTATCGCGTTCACAAGGTACAAAGTCCTGTTTTCATGTATTGTCAAGTTCGAAGTCCTGCCACGACCTGAAAAATAGGTCAAGGTCACCCATCATCGAACTTGTCCGAGATCTGTTCATGATGCACCTCTGGTATGATTTTGGCGGTATTTCGTTAAAAACTTTGTAAGTTATCGCGTTCACAAGGTACAAAGTCCTGTTTTCATGTATTGTCAAGTTCGAAGTCCTGCCACGACCTGAAAAATAGGTCAAGGTCACCCATCATCGAACTTGTCCGAGATCTGTTCATGATGAACCTCTGGTATGATTTTGGCGGTATTTCGTTAAAAACTTTGTAAGTTATCGCGTTCACAAGGTACAAAGTCCTGTTTTCATGTATTGTCAAGTTCGAAGTCCTGCCACGACCTGAAAAATAGGTCAAGGTCATCCATCATCGAACTTGTCCGAGATCTGCTCATGATGCACCTCTGGTATGATTTTGGCGGTATTTCGTTAAAAACTTTGTAAGTTATCGCGTTCACAAGAAATTGTTGACGGACGGACGGACGGACGACGGACGCAACGCCATGCCAATAGGTTATCAGTCCGGTAACCTGAAAATGGCTTCTGACACTTCTGAAACAGAAACAATGTACTTTATGTCCATTTTGAGCCAGATCTGAACTTTTTGAAACAAGCTTTATTAAGCATGAAAATTTGTTCATATACATGCGCATGGATAAACATAAATATATGTATCCCCCCCCCCCCCAAAAAAAATTATTGCAACCTGTTTGGTAAGATTAAGCATATTATAGCAAAATACATGTCTGTATATATATGTCTGTTTATAAATGCAAAAGGAGAAATATGCATTTCATGATGAATATTTAAACTGAAAGTTTGCTTGAAAATATACAACACATTGTTCTCCAAAGTGGCACATATTAAATATGTAGAATTTAGGATTGAAATATGTGATCATAGACGACAAAATCTTGCAAACAATCACTAAAAACAATAAATAATATATAAAGTGCATTATATTGCCAACATCATTTAACAAAAAATTTACAAAAATGCAACATGAGCAGAGCTCAGAACTGCAACAAGATGCGGATATAATTTAAGAGATTCCATTTTAGTTGAACAGTGAAAAAACTGTAGGAAAACAATTACACAATCATACCAGGCATAGCGTGATTCGTAATTACCGGTAGACATTGCAACAAATACCAAAGTCATCGTCAATTCGTCAAGTATCACAGCTATTAACATGTGTTTCTGATCCGCTTTTAAAGCAAACACAGCTATATCATGTGTATGCTACTCGTAAAGTGGAACTACAGTGATTATATTTGCACGGGTTTCACCCTTCATGAATATTCATATGATGTACAATTACTACAATATTATACACTTTTGTACACATTATACAATAGGTCAATTATCAACATGGTACTGCCAGTAATTCATGGCAAAACATCACACAAAACATGCAAAAGTTTTGTTGGGCATGTTCAATACTAAATTTCGAAGAACCAAATTTGTGGAAATCTAATTTATCTAAACAACATGTTTGGTGTTTACAAGCAAATGTAACTTTAAACGTACTAGTAGCCTGTAAATTCCTCGGTGGTGTATATATGAATGATGAATCAGGACATACAGGTATTATGGGTAATGGGGAATGACAACTATGAACTATGATTTAACTTGGTGAATTCAAGTGGATGCATACAGTAGTACTACATATGATTACTGTATACCATGTATACCAAGAGTAAGAATATACACATTCCATTCATTTCATTAGGTTCATGTACCACAGTACCAGTCAAGACACACTTAGTTATACTCGAGACACTCATTACCATGGCACAGTAGTAAATAGACATAACAAAATAAACTTCAAAATTAACAATTCATTGTGTTCAAGGCACATCAATACATGTAGTTGAATATTAATAATATATGTGATACTTGTTCTCAACAGGAAATAAAATGCAAGGCACATGATCAAGCACTGATCAAAATTTCATTTCCGGGATGATATCTCAAGCGGCCGGCACTTGGAAAAGCTGTACTCGTTGGTTGGTCATGTCGCAGATGGCAATGTCTCCTTCCTGGGTGACGACTAGCCCCCTAGGACCCATCAGCTGCCCAGCTCTGCGTCCTGGAGTCCCGACAGTACAGACATACTGTCCATTGTCCTTCAACACGTACAGTACGCCGGACTGGTCAGCCACGATGATGTTACCGTGTCTGTCGAACGCCACTCCACTAGCGTCCAAATTCAGGTCGGGACGCTTAGCTTCAATGGTCTTCACATGTTGGCCCTTCGTCGTCATGATGTGTAGGCTTCCGTCTAGGGTACTGACTGCTAGGATGCCTAAGGGGGAAACTGCGATGAAAAAAGGGGGAAAGTTGAAGCGTTTGTTGTTGGAGATGCCAGTAAACTCTGACTTGAAAGACCCATCCGCATTGAGAACCTGAACTCGCAAGTTTCCCCCATCACAAATGTATATCTGTCCATCGTCATCGATGGCTAAACCATTTGGCTGATCAAATTCACCGGGTCTCCTTCCGAGTTTACCATAGGTTGCTCGCGAGTTGCCCCACTCATCTGTGACATGAATACAGTGGCTGGCCTGGTCTGAGATTAGAATCTCATTGGCTGTGTTTATGGCCACGCCAAAAGGCTGCTGAATGGGCTGTGAAGAACTCGTTGATGTGTGGGCAAGCTTGTAGGCAAGATTGAAGCTTTTTGTGTGAACTTGAATGGTGTGAGATATGTAATCAGTAATGACGAAGTTTTGATTGACGGGTGAGACTGCTATTCCCCAAGGCCACCAGAAACTTTCACCGCTGCAGTCTTGCTTACTCCACATGGTCTTGTAATTGGCCATTGTGTAATTGACAGGAGGGACAACTCTCTGCTTTGACGCTTGCGTTTCTTTGGAAGTCACGATCTGTCCGCACTTAGACAACAGAAAATCAAAACTTTGCTGTGATGCTTTGAACGTAACATTAGAAGGTGGCGGCTTTGCATTATGAGCAGATCTCAGGGAATCCAACTTCTGTACGCACATGGCTTTCACTGCGTTTTGATCGATGGTGCTTGTGCTACCACTTGGTGACAGTTTCAAATCCGACTCTGTTTGTTCGATGAACTTGTTCACTTCTGACAGCGTCTTGACAACATCGCTACTCCAGCTGTGGACTCTCTCGCTGTCTCTCTGCATTTCTTCCTTGACGCGCAAATTAAGCTTCTTGTTTTGGCGCTGTAGTTCCTCAATCCATTCTTGGTAGGTACGGTTGATGTTGGCGATTGTCATCTCCCCTTGGCTGTTGATTTCTTTCAGGACGGAATCGTCAACACTTTCTTTCTTCAGAGTCGCCATCGCATCCTTCACTGGCTTGAGTTCCGTCCAGAGGTCGGCTGTTGATGAGCCCTCCAGGTGCGAAACTTGGCATTTATCACAGAGGTTCCTTGAGCAGTGACCACATCTTTTGGTCCATGACTGATCACGACATTCTTCACAGCTCGTATCCAGCAGATCCAGAGAAGCGTAACTCGTAGGTAACTTCTCCACTTTGCTTTCAGGCAGCTGGCACTCTTTACGACAAGTTGGGCATTTTACCCCAAAGCCAACAATCAGGTCTTTCAAACATAACATGCAGAAGCCATGGCCACACATCAATGTTTTGGGAATTCTTGTCTGGGCATCGTAGTAGTTGATACATATCGGACATTCTAAAAGCCTCTGCATCATTTGTCTATCCTATGTCTGAAAAGAGAAGAAAAATAACAATTGATAGGACATGACAATATTACGGAAGTGTAAAAGTACGGAAAGCAGGTGTAGACATGGGATTTGGGTATTGGGAACTCCACAGTATTAAACCGTGGTTTACTACGAAATACATGTACAGTGGTCCCTGTAAGATAAGACCTCACCTTTTGCAGGAAAAATGAGGTCTTATCTTACAGGAATTATTTCACATGTTCATTTACATGTTAAGTTGATCTTTGGGGAATACAAAAAAGTCTTTACAGACAGGGAAGTCTTATTTCGGAGGTGTCTTATCTTACAGGGACCACTGACAAACTCATACGAATGGAGACTTACGATATCAACAGCGGACATCTATAAATATCATCAATAGAATTTACAATCAACAAGAGGTCATTCAAAGACATAGGTCTTATTATAACATGCAGAAGGCCCCTGCACCCCCCCCCCCCCTCCCCAATTAGGCCATAAGATAAATTCAATTAAATAGGCCCTAGTATAAGGATCCATACTCTACTGCTGATTACACTGTGCTAAATAACCCAACATTATGCGGCACAGTTTATACCAGGCAGTAGGCTGATCTAGGTTAGCAATAGCTGAGGATGCGACGATTTGCAAAGGTCTTCGTTTGACAGGTCGTTTGTCACGGTTTGTATTTGTCAACAACGCCCACGTGTTTCCCCACTGGCGGCCATGTTTGACCTACTTTCGATTTCGAGAACAATTTGTTCCAGAAAACACAGGCCGAATGACAATTTTGATCGACTTAAGCTCCATAATTGGGTAGATATTGGAAATATGTATATTTTCCATACCACATATCTTGAAGCAGATGCCAAATTAGACAGGTTAGAGGCATTAATTACAAATCATTTCTGCCCTGCATCCATAAATGAGCCGCCATGAGCTAGAGCGATGCGCAGGCGCAGAGGATATGACGTAAATAAATTTTGGTGTCCACGTGATCTTTATCCAATCAGAGAGCGGGACCCCCCACGACAGCTTGTTGTTTCAGTCGTGCTTCATGGACAGAATTGCTGTTATTTTGTCCGGGCAAATGTTTTGTTAAGAGTTTTCAAGTAATCAACGACTGCACGTTATGAATTTATCCGCCTTATGGTGAAGTACTGCATATAGCACCGTACTGAATACTTGGGAAAATGGTGAGTACTTTATTAATCTTGAAACTCACGGCAAAACAATGGGACTGCCGCTTCATGTTTTCAGACTTTTCCATTTCTCAGCTGACTCACTCAGTCAGCGCCTGTTCATCTTTCATCTAGACATCTCCAACTACCAACTGACACATTTCGGTTCACTGCTGTTCCCAGTTCGACCCAATATCGGAACATATCAGTCACTAGTGACTAGGTTTTATTGTGTTTTGAACTAGATCTACTGGAGCTTTTCTTGCCTGTGTTTTCAAAATGCCTAAATTGACTAATTCCGCAGCGTAACAGAGATAGGACTATAAATTGACAGACACACAAGACAAGTGTATTCGATCTTATGTAGACCATGTGTAGACACTGCCTAGGCTATTTCATTGGCTTTGTGAAAGAAGTTTCTGACCATACAGGTACTTGTTTTGTCAATAACTGTGATACTATGACAGTGAAGTGATACATCTCTAAGCAACACAGATATATTTAGCTCTAATGCTGATTGTGTATATGTATATGAATTTCTGTTTGTATTCATCCTGTTACAGGCAGAAGAACCTGCTTACTTGACGGTGGGCACCGATGTCAGTGCTAAATACCGTGGAGCGTTTTGTGAGGCAAAGGTCAAGAAAGTTGTCCGAAATGTCAAGTGCAAGGTACCAACCACTGCTTTTGAACTGTTTGTAGATTTCTTGTTTTGTAAAGCTTGAGTCAATATATTTGATTAAAATGCATTCAGAATGAAATACTTCAGAATAAATACAATCATGAGTGGGAACAATAATTTGTTCACTGTCTAACTCTATCATCTCATTCGTGATGTATAGGTAACTTTGAAAGAGACAGGGTCATCTCTTGTGGTAACTCATGAAGACATCAATGGTCATTTGAAGGTGAGAATATATATAGATCTAGGTATTGCAGAACAGAAGGCTAAATTACAATTACAATCTTCTAAGTTAAAACTGGAAGTGTACATGTATGTTCAAATGTGATTGTTTCACAGACTGGCCTGACAATAGAAGTGAAGCACCCAGAAAGCGGACAGCATGTACCTGCAGTTATCAACAAAATCACTGACCAGAGTTCCTACACTGTTGGTGAGTGAATGACCCACATCATGGAGTTACATGTTCTCAGTTGAATTGCTTTTGTAAACTTGCAGGACAGGGGCGTAATTATTAGAGTTGTTCGAACACTGAAACGGGGACGTTTCTTGAATTATATGGGTATTGGGTACTTTTGTTCCCATTTGATAGTGACAATGTCGAGCTTTTGAGTGACTGGAATTGTTGTTGCCCATGAGACAGGTACTGACTCATATTTGTTCTTTGATTTGATGACATGTGTTGTTTTATACAGTGTTCGATGATGGCGATGAAAATACCCTGAGAAGGACACAGTTATGTCTCAAAGGAGAAAAGCACTTTGTGAAAAGTGATGTAAGCATTCACAGTTGACAAACAATACCCATCTGTGTGTGTGTATTCTTTCCAACATACATACTTTCTGCTGAGACAGCTTCGTGAAATACCTTTCTCCGACATTTCAGACATTGGATGAACTTCCGCTGACTCATCCTGAACACTTTGGGACACCAGTAATGAGGGGATCGCGAAGTCTTAAGTCCAAGCGTTATATGCACAATGCAAGGTCAGTTCTGTAGTAAATGTCACCCATTTCAAAGTAGTGATTCATTGTGGTAAATCCAACTGGAAATGCTTGGCTGTGTGCCAACATTTCAAGTAGTTTGAGATGCTTTTTGATGATGTGGAACTAGAGTGTTAACTAAGTCTATCATTTCAACAGCAATGAAAGTTCTCGGTAACTGGACATGGGTGTTACTAGGAGAGTCCTGAAGTTCTCAACTTCTCATGTTCACTATATCTCATGTCGTATACATGTACATGTCTTCTTGGCAATAGCTCGGATTCGGACTCTGATGTGGACAGTTCAGAGGAAGATGTACCACGAGGTCGAACAACTCGAGGAAATAGACGAGAACGCGAGAAGTGGATCGGACAAGTGGTTTGTGTGGAGATCGAGGATCGGAAGAAGACAATGTGGGTGCCAGCGCTGGTTGTACGACCTTCCGCTGACAACACTGCGTTGAAGAGTTTGGAGCACATTCTTGTCAAGTCGTTCAGAGACTGTAAATTGTGAGTGATGGTTGTAGTTCATGCTTACATGCTTGTGTTGTTATGTACGTGTAGTTCTCATGCATATATGTAGAGTAATGTCACATAGGTTTCAT
Source organism: Terebella lapidaria (assembly GCA_949152475.1). Taxonomy (NCBI): domain Eukaryota; kingdom Metazoa; phylum Annelida; class Polychaeta; order Terebellida; family Terebellidae; genus Terebella; species Terebella lapidaria. The sequence continues at coordinate 28,586,837 of OX424561.1, read as the reverse complement.
TTTGAAGATTTGATGATCCACTAAACCTATGTGTTGTTTCTTGTTATCTTTACAGCTTCCAAGTGCTCCAAAGAGACGTAAAGGAATTTACCAGGGAAATGGCCACGAAAAATGAAGACAAGATCTTGAAAATTGGTGGGTAGTTTCATAATAAATGATGCTAACATCCGATTGAGCACTAAGCAAGGAATGCTCCTGAACTTCCAACAATATCTTGACACTATGTTGAAATAGTAGATTCTTTATTTCAGCTTTTGAGCGGGCACTTCAATACTTTGATACCCATGAGCTGCCACAGATGTGGGACAAAGATGAACTGCTGGGATCTGATTCTGAAGATGACGATGATGTAAGTTGAAATATTTGTGAAGGAATAGATGCTAGTCTTTATTTGCCTTTTGATTTGTTGATTTTATTTCTTTGTGTATTCAATATTCAAGAAAGTTTGGTTGTTGAACTTGATTTCATGTTTCCCCCTATTCATGTATATACATGTACATTGTCTAGTTTTGTCATTTGGCTTCCGCTTTTCCCTTGGTTTGCTTTATTGATCTGACATCTACATTGTACTTCATGTCTATAGATGTCGTAGATTCTATCTTTGTGAAATTATGTTGTATTGTGTGGCAAACCACAGTGGAAAACACTGCACGTAACAGTAAGTCACAGCATTGTATTGGCTCCACGTCCACCATTTGTATGTGCAGATTAAGTTGAAGACCCCACTGAAAAATAACCCATTAAAGATGTCAAAGACACCGGGAACACCACGAAAGGTAACTGGACATGCCGCCTAGCATGAGTGGTGTCAGGGCTCGACTTTCACGAGTGTAGTGGGTTCGAGAAAAACTTAACATTGAACAATAGTGGACATGTCGTGTGTTTGATTGTGTTGTGCTGTGCAGTGATGTCATATATTTTGCATGTTGCATTTAGTAATCAGTAACTTATTGGAGAAGACTAGGGTTTAGACAATACTTGTAGCAATTGAAACTATCTGAGATTTACCTGTTTCAAACTAGTATCACTTGTGCCAACTAACTAGTGTTTTAGAAAGCTAACATGATAATCTTTCCACCTCTTGTGTGTTTTACTGTTCGTACATTTATCCCTTTTTGTGTATAGTGTTGGTTTATGCGTGTTTGGGAGATGGTGGTATAGTTGCGTTGTTTTGAAATAGTTGACTTTCAAGTTTATCGGCTTTGGAACAAATACGAATAGATATAAAGTTGAATCGGTCTACGCAGACCACACATTTGTATGAATTTCAGATGTTTTTTTCCAGGGAAAAAACAGTCAGTGAAATTGGACATATGTGTATGATACTGAGTTTATTTTTGCAGACATCCGATGATGAGCCAAGCGAAGAGCGAGACAGATTCGTTGCCCAGCTGTACAAATTCATGGATGACCGAGGCACGCCGATGAACAAGTCACCACAGATCTCCGGACGTGACCTCAACCTCTACAGAATGTTCCGAGTGGTTCAGGACATGGGCGGCTATAACAAGGTGAGCCTTCACTGTATATCATTGTGACTTGTTCATATCTGTTCAGCTCAAGCATTTTAAATGTTTGGGAATTTGTTCTTTAAAAAAAAAAACTTTTTTTCTCACACGTCTTTAGGTGACAAACCAGGTCAAGTGGCATGTGGTTTATTCCAAGTTGGCACTTCCTCCTGCAACCTCAGCAGCTAACCAGATAAAAATGGCCTACAAAAAGTAAGTCTGATTACTGTCATACTACTTGGACAAATCTTTACATGGATATTGAACCTATGTGCATTGTCTAACTTCATCTGTATCGTTCTGACAGATTCCTGCATGCATTTGAAGACTTCGACCGTAAGCTTGGCTGTACAATGGGCACTATCACACGTCCGAGAGTGCGCCATTACTCTGGACGAAATCTGATGTCATTCAGAGAGAGGGAGTCGACTCCTAAATCACCGAGATCTGCCCGAAGTAACAAAGATGATGATGACAAAGATGAGGTAGGGTTTCTTTTGAGTTGAAAAATGATTATGACACTGAAAGCAGTCCCGGTTATCGGGAAAACCCCAAGAAAATAATCAATTTGGAGATGAATTTTATTGATTTATGACATGCCAACTAAAGACCTGTATAGATGTTTTTGTAACCAAATGAATTTTCGTTCCGGATACAGTCTGGGAAAGACCTGAGTGATCGCTCTGATGTCGATAGTGCGAAGGGGTTCAAGCACCATCTTCTCGGAAACAGTTCTGACAGCGAAACGGACAGCGTTAACAGCAGAACTGTAACTCGGGAACGACCAACCACTAGAGAGGACCTAAGTCGCTTGAAGGAGGAGTCAAGTCGGCCCATGAGGGAGGAGGTCAGGCGAGGTCGGGACGAGGCCGCGGCTCAACGTTTGCAGCGGGATGAAGATCGTAAAAGTAGAGCTGAGAAAGACGCCCCCGTTACAGATGACAAGGAGGAAGGTCGGCAACCCAAAAAGCGGGTAGGTATTTCCTCAGTGATGCACAACTTGATAGTACATCTTTGAAAATAAACACAATTAAATAATTCTATAATTAATGGACACTTGATGGTTGAACTTGGGTATTTCGCTTTCCAGGGTCGAAAAAAAGATGCAGAAGACATCAAAGAAGAAAAGCGTCTTTTCTCTAAGAGACCTGCCAAAGATGACACGGCCAGTGAAGTGTCGGAAGATCGCACGGAAAACTCCGATGACGAGTAAGTCGAAAATTGAAAAGTTGGAAGAATGTGTCTTCACTGCTATACGATTGTCAGTTTGCCTTTTTTGCTGTACGATGAACATCGATCAGTGTTATAAAATTTTGAATCCCTTTCGCAGTGGTGAGGAAAGTGATCGACAGTTGAGAGGCGCGTACTCCATTGGATCTAAGATACGGATCAAATACGGCAATGGAAAGAACAACAAAATATATGAGGCTAAGGTATGAAGTTGCGAAAAAAATTGACTTGTGAAAAATGTTCACTATTCCACTGTGAATGTGGATTCAAATAGGAAGAATTCAAAGCTTTGGTGGCAGATGAATAAGCAGAGGTATCGATATGTTTCAGGTTATTGAGGAGAAATTTGAGAATGGTGTGAATAAATACAAGGTACATTACGCTGGCTGGAATGTCCGCTATGACGAGTGGATTAGGAAAGACCGCATTGTTGGACTGGTTGGTGAACCAGCCGGAAAGAACAAGTGTAAAGTTCCCCCTGGTAAAATGCCACCTTCACTATCCACAAAGGTAAGTGATTGTTGGAAATGTGACAATGTGTCACTATTGGGAAGTTTAAATTGGCAGAAAAGCTCACTATCACAATGTTTTTTTCCTGTGCTAATTTTGCCCTTCTTACATTTCTGTTAACAATTTTCCAGCCAAATGCATCGACTCCCACTGCCAAGAAACTTGGTCGCAAGCAACCACCAAACACATTGTCAACTCCCACTCAGAAAGACAGAGACACATCTGCGGCACCAGCGAAGACTCCAGCTAGCAAGACTTCTGTTCTGCAGACATCAGCTAAAAGCCCAGGTACACTACAGGCTAAACCTTCACCCCCTCCAAAGGCAGCAGCTTCAACAACAGGTTCTAAACCCTCAGCATCAGCAGCTACATCCAAGAGTTCAGCCCCATCGCCAAGATCCAAGTCGCCCGTGCCTCCCAGTGGCTCAGGCTCATCGAAGACCCCAGCTCAGACGACTGCCAAAACTCCCAGGCCAACAAGGTCCACCAGTATAGAGAGCATGCTGACCGCAGGACTGCCCAGTGAGTGTTACTGGAGGATCTCAATCAACTGCCTTACTGTACAGTGCTAAAGAGTTCATTTAAAAATATTATCTTGTCATTACGATCACCTGCAATATATGAATGGAACTGATGATAAATATTTCATTCTTTGCAGGCAAAGTCAGACCCAAGAAAGGATCTGTTATGGGTGATTCTGAAACTCAGTCAAGAGGTGAGAAATCAGTATCCATGGACACTATATATCATGTGCATTCAACTTCATGTTGTGTTTAAAAGATATTGCCTTAGTCTATGTAATGAACAAAATTAACTTTGTACTTCACAGATTCTGATAGTGATGTCTCAGATGAAAGTTCCGATGAGGAGATGCCAGAGCGAGTCACTCGATCCAGATCTGAGGCTGATTCCAGAAGTGTCAAGAGCATGGCAGACACTTCCACTGAGCCAAAGGTTGCTCAAACACTGGTGTCAACTGCAAAATCATCAGAGTCTGAGAAGCAGACATCGTCCTCGTCGTCAGAAGCCTCCAGCGAGTCGGACACTGTAAAAGAGGACACCAAGAAACAGAAACAGTCAGTCAACAACAAGACATTGGAGCCCAAGCAGGAAACCCCGGAAGTGAAGTCAGAGACACATGACGTTCCACCATCCATGGCAGCTCCAAAGTCCGAACCCAAGGTGGAAAAGAAGGTTGATGACAAGATTTATGACTTCGAAGACTCATCTAGTCAGGACAGTTTCCGCGATGATTTGCCGCTGGCTCGGCAGATGCACGCAGCTCCGGATCTTAAAGATGTCGTTGACAAGAGTCGTTTCAAGAGGAAGGATCCCATGATGATGAGGGTTCGAAGAATCTCAACAGACAGCACAGCATCGGCTGACAGCGCACTTCGTTCATCAGCGGTTAAAACTGAAGGGAAACCTGCTGACATTGAGCAGTCCAGAACAACGAAGGACAGTCTGAGGTCAGGCAAAAAGGGCACCGATGCGAAACTTGAACCCGTGGAGGCAGATAAAGAGAAAAAGAAGCCAGGGTCAAAGACTAAAGACACAGCCAAGGAACTTGCCACTGACAAAAGTAAAGTGAAGTCAACCCCAAAATCAGAGAAAGGACGAGGGAAAAGAAAGATCGATACTGCTGAAGGAGCGACAAAGAATGAAGAAGTTGAGACAAAGAAAGTAAGAAGGAAAAAGGATCAGAAAGAGGAGAAAGAAACTGGTGGGAAAGAAGTGCCTGCCAAGAAAACACCCAACAAAAAACCTGCAGAAAATCAGACACCCATGGAGATCTCAAAACCGGAAGAAACGCCAGAGAAAAAGTCAGATGATCAGTCAGAAACATCATGGTCACCCACGTATATCCCAGCCCCTACACTGACCCAAACTGTCAGCATCGACACCAAGCCTGAACTGGAAGTCATTGATCAAGCCGCTCCTCAGCTGAGCCCAATCATCGGCGCAAACCTCCTTCCTACAACAGCTGCCATGCCTTCCGTCTCCAGTGAACCACCACGACCCAACCCCACCCTGCAGCAATCTCTTCCACCCACTACTGAGCCCATTAATGAGTCCGTCACCGAGCCATCAATGATCTTCGACAATACCCCACCCGACACCCCAGAGGGCTCGATATCTGCCCCACAGTCAGCCCCTGGGACCCCTACCCGACCCCCACAGTCGGACAGCAGCGAAGCACACAGCGAAGGTGAGGCCTGTCCCACGGAGAGACCGCCACCAGAAACCCCAGTGACCACTTCTATTGGAGGGGAATCTCCAAACACCTGCGATACCAGTACGGTGTCTAACGGCAGTGGTGGGAGCAGTGGCAATGCCCCTGGCAGTGAGAGTGAAGACCTTGCTGCCGTCCTGAAGACGCCCAAAGAGAACGAGGTCGAGAAGGAAGAAGAGAAGTCCGTGCCGAAACGTCGACGACGACGGCAGCAAGGCTCAAAGAGTAGCGAAAAAGCAGGAAAGAAGCTCTTCAAGCAGTCAAGTAAGTTGCATGATGACAAGCTTTCTGAAAATACTTTTGGTTTAGTACAAGTACCGCTGTGTGTGATGTTTGATAAACATAGAGATGTGACACCTGAAACAGATCAATGATTCAAGTTTACATTGAACATACAATAATAACAATATGGCTTAAAACATACAATAACATATGGCTCAAAAACAATAACAGTGCACATAATAAAAATTTTGTGTCTTTGCCAGTGAGTGACAGTGATGAGCAGGACCACCACATGAAGTCCCCAGAGTTGACCAGCCGTCTCAAGTCCTTGAACTGTTCCCAGTCCTCTCCAGTCCAGCGTGTTTCCAAGTACAACTTTTTGGATCTCGGTAAGTCAAAACTGTGCACATATCATAACCAGGTGAACAAGTTATCAAGAACTGTTTCATTCATTTAAATTATCAAGAACGTGACATGTAGCAATTCATTGATGTTTTATTTTCAAATCAAACTTTTTTTCAAGGGAAAAAAAGAGTTGATACAGAGTGCCATATGGCACCTGTGGGGATAGAAGGTACTAATATGGGAGTGCAATATGGCGCTTTAGTGTCAAATCTTGTTCATTTACCGCAGAAAGAGTTGGTGTTCTGGTAACAATTGTTCTGAAAAAATTTCATTACAGAGGAAGGAAAATACATGGAGGGAGAGGCCCGCATCAAATTCCTGATGGGGAAAATACAAGATGTCAGAAAACTTTATATGCAACTGAAAAGTGAAGTTGCCTGCATCGATAGACGGAGAAAACGTCACCGACGGAAAATACATAATGGTATGTTTATAAAGTAAACAATGAATCTAATTCTGAAGACCTGTATAAGTTGATTTTTCACCATCTGGGTTCCTTCCATTGACAACCAATGATGATATTTGACACACTATAGATATTTTGACTTCAGTTTATTCAGTGCTGTGAACAGTTTATTGTATATAGTACGTATATAGAGCTATTTTATATTTGACCACAATAGCTCAAGCAGCGGCAGCAGCGGCCGCAGCAGTGGCCGCAGTCGTCAGTCGAGGGGAAGCCGAGAAATCGTAGCACTGATGTCCCGTCCTTCTGACGATACCACTCGTGCATTCATCAGGAAACTGCAACTACCGTTACCAGGCTGTGCTTCAACAAAACTTCTTCTGTTGCCATGACAACTGAGAATGCAGTAACCAAACTTCTGCAAACATCATCAGTATATAGCAATATGTACATACTTCTACTGTTATTGAGCGCTATATTTTACATATACATGTATATAAATACGAACGTATTTGATATTTTACTTTGGTGAACAGTGTTGCGAGAGCAGAAAGCGTATGGCATTTAAACAAAGTCATGAATATGTACGCAGTTATATCACTGTGCAGAGTTGTTTTTGTTAGATCTATGTCAGACCGGTAGCTGTTACATCAGTACTAACCCAGTGATTGCCGTGTTTATGTACGAGTTGAACGTATGCATAATTATTTGTCCGCTATATATTTGTTTTGCTCTGCAGATGTCAGTTGTTTTCCCCACTCCAGTTAGAAATGTGGCACATGTTTTGTGAATCTTTCAATGTCATGCTCTTTCTATCATGATAATTTATTTTATCTATTGAAGAGACTTCTATATTTAATATTCAGATGTGAACAATCATGATCTAGGATATTGTACTCAAAGACTTCAGGCAATATTTTTTGTACGAATAGGAGTCATTTTATTTGATGCCTGTATATTATGAGAGAATCTAATAGTGCTCGAACAATGAAATTTTTTTCGTGATTCACAATGTTGAAATGTCGAATAACTAGTCAAACATGAAATTCATCGGACACATGATTTTGATTTTATAACACATTATCCATGGATACTTAAATCGTTCATTTCGTAAGTGTTTGAAAATGCATTTCAGTATTTATTCTATTTATTCAATCAAAAACTGCCAGGTATTCATTGTTATCACAAGTGTTTTCATGAAAAAGCAGATCCTAATGCTTTAATAGGTATTTGTATTTCTGCACTGACAAAAATGTGAGTACTATATCTGATAGTTGTGGGTCGACTGTGACCACCTTCCAAGATTCGCGAGTATTGTGCTTACCGGGCTTACTGGTTTTGTGCATTCACCATAGGGAAGAACTTATCTTGAAACCGCACATTTCATTGCAAGTATTTCAACATACATGTTGTAGTACTACCGGTACATGAACAAAAAGGTGAAAAAGACTCGAACCTGTCACTCAGGAAAAGATTGTATGATGACACAGTGTCCAATTTTGAAATGTATACATGTAAATGTATGTAGACATCACACTGTTTTCAAATTGTTTAATATCATTGGCATTGCTTTGATTGGTATCACATAATGAAATACTTGAAAGTACAATCATTCCCTTTTCAAGTTGCATGGTATAAAGAAAAAGTACTATTCACTGTTCTATGATCTATGTACACACTAGACTTATACCGGTATCTTGATTTTTGGCAGGGTAACATCCAAGTTTTACAAATAGGATATGACAGCTATAGCTCCCAAGTTTTAGATTTTCAGTGGAATATTTAGCAGGATTTGTCTTCTATTGTGTGTTGTACTTTTCGTCCATTAGACATCATCCTGTTGGCGTATGTTGAGTTGTTTTAGATTTATACATGTTGCTGGGGAAGTTATAACCTAGTATTTGTTCAAGCTGAGGTAGTGCTTATAGTCAGAATTTGTCTTCTATGGTTAATTTGTGTCCTGTCCTACATGTGCCTTCAGTTTCTCTGCAATCTTTGTTGTTGTTTGACTCGATGTCCGCGACTGATAACGTCAATTTGATCAACTTCGCTTGTTTTCGTTTAGATTTTCCAAAGCATTGTGCCACAGCTACTGTTGTAGTCCGCAGGGGGAAAAAAAATTAAACCTGATTTTGTGCCATGTTGTATGATGATATTATTATTATCTGTACGACATATGAGTGGAAACTAACTCTTAGCCACCCAAGTGTTTCAGTTTGTTATGTTGTATCATGCTTTGACGTCCATTGTTGCATATTGTCATTCACTTGTTCATTGTCACTCTACCAGTATTTGAAACCCTTGTTATCACGTTGTTCATTCATTCATCCATCAATTCATGGTCTTCATCAATGCCCTCATCTTCCTCATTGGCTGGCGATATTGTTATTATAATATTTGACCATTGCACACGGAAAATCCCATCAATACAAGGATAACCCAATTTTATTGTGACATTGAATAATTTTACATGTGTATACTTTTGTTTGGATGTCATTCCATCACTTGTCTGTGTGTAGTCTAAATTATTAGAATGTCTTCTGTATATTTCTCATTTATCCTGTAATAAACATATTCTACACATTTGATGTCTCAGTGTTTTGTCTGATCATGTTAATACACATATTTTCCTTGTACACTACCATTAATAAAGTGTCATGACTTGTACAATAATTAGGATGTGATTAATCAATAGATGATTCACATGCTCTGAATGAATAGTTATACCTACATGTCTTATCTAGTCTGGCAGGAGTAGAGGTCTGGCACCGATAACAAATCGTGATCTTGGGATGGTTGTAAAAAAAATTCCAGTATGGAGAATCCAAAGTACAGATTAGGACTAACTCTAGTATTTTATGTGAGTGAAAACATTATCAAATATTTTAAATATCAATACATATCTGCAGTATGCTTACTGTAGAGTGATCAGTATATGAAGTCGAGAATTTTTTTTCTACCCATTACTGGAACACGGGGGTGGGCGGGGAGAGAGGATCTATGGTGGGATCAACTCGTATATCATTGGGTATATCTCCAAAGAGATGACATGCTTTGTAAAGCACTTTTTAACTAAAACAATGAGTAGATGACCAAAATGTCCCTATAGACATGACAAGGAAAAAAAGTAAATTACTCCCTCAGTTTATTAAATCGTTTATTTAACTCAATTTAATAAACCGTTCACTCAATGTGATAAATCGTTCGTTTAATATATTATATCGTTCACACAATTTGAACCCTTCACTCAATATACTTGACAATTGAACCAATGGTTTGATAAATTGAGTGATCCATTTATTGAATTAGGTGAACGGTTCATCAAATAGTTAGCTTAATTTAACAAATTAGCCTTTCCTCGACGGAGGGAACATGGGATTTGAACGATATAATATATTAGCAGATTAGGGACTGACCAGGCTCAAGAATTTTATCCTGGAGCTGAAAAAAATATCAGGGAATGATTTATGAGGAAGTACGGTAAAACCGGATGCTGTGCTTCTGTCAACAAAAATGTTGAAAATTTTATTGTTTTCTTCCTCGATATTTGTTTGTATCGCTGTCACTTCAGCTCATCAAGGTACACCATTTCATTGCTCCGATAAAACAGGGTGCCTCCCATAATTTAAACGTCCAAGTATGAATGTGAACACTGTATGAGGTATAGCAGTTGCAAAGTTATGTGGGCGATAATACAGTTTAATAGTCGAGAATTTTTTTTCTACCCATTACTGGATCACGGGGGTGGGCGGGGGGAGAGGATCTATGGTGGGATCAACTCGTATATCAACAACATCATTGACATTGATTGTGCTCGATTTGTGGCTGCTACTCACAGTGAAATATTTCCTATCCTTCCCACTGAATGTTAAAAATACCCTTACGCCCATCTCAACAGCACTAAGAACCATACAACACAATCATTGCCAAAACAACAAAAATCACCTCTGGGTTACATCTATACCAGCCTGAGTGACGCGGAGCGTCTGAGATGGCTGTCATTCACCCTCGGGACGGAAATCGTTTGGACATCTTTTCAACTGAAAAATCAAAATCTTCCACAATTGTACCTTCTAGGCCTCATCTATATACCGAGAGGACATAGGGGATACATATTTGACAAACAATCAATGACTTTATCACTGAAATATCCCAACTTGAAAACGCGAACCGGATTGTGACAACTTGACACATCTCATGGGCGCATCCATTTTTTCAGCTGTATTGACCTCACAATTCACTTGGTGGCGCCACTTCTCATTATCTGAGATCGAGTTGTGGCGCCACCAAGCGAATTCGATGTCATACTATTGGGAAAATGGATAAACCCATGGCCCGGCCAAGAGCTTGTCAAAATCTGGTTCGCGTTTTCAAGTTGGGATATTTCAGTGATAAAGTCATTGATTGTTTGTCAAATATGTATCCCCTATGTCCTCTCGGTATATAGATGAGGCCTAGAAGGTACAGTTGTGGAAGATTTTGATTTTTCAGTTGAAAAGATGTCCAAACGATTTCCGTCCCGAGGGTGAATGACAGCCATCTCAGACGCTCCGCGTCGCTCAGGCTGCATCTATACAAGAATCATACCTATAGTATACTAGTCATAGTGCGTTCATTTCTAGCACTGTAAGCGTTTGGTTTTTTTTTGTGCACATATATATATATATGATGTCCATGCATGATGAATATCGGTGTGAATGGAATGGTCATTCGTAGGAATAGTAGTCCCTGATCAAGTACGCCCTTAAAAAATAGCAAGGTATCCATGAAATTCAGCATATTTTTCAGTTTGGCCCGAAGTTCAATATATTAATAAAGTTGATCTTGGTTGATATTGTACAAATTGATGATAATATATAACCATATGAGAAGTGTCCAAAAAATTTGAGTACTCGTACCATATCAATAGTTATAAGCACCGAAAAATCACTGGAAGTCAGTGGTGTTGAATTCAAAACCCATTCCGACTTTTACACATTGTCTGAATGTCAACCATTAATATTTCGGTCCTAAACCTTCCTCGCTCTGCAAACAAAAAAAATTTGCTGAATAATAGGACATTGCACGAAAAGGTGCTATTGCACAATCAAATTGTGGAATGAATGAATCACTGGAGAGTGTTGATCATGATAATATATGTGATAAAGATAATACAATGTATTAAGAAATAAAAAAATAAAAAAACAAACAAAACAGTTCACGGTCGCACACTGAACCCAACGCATCGCCGTGGTTTTGCTTGCTCCGTTCCTCTAATCTAAATGTATTAAGAAAGAGTTGATCATGATTACCGTACAGATGTGATAGTTGAGCCTGTGAGGTGCCCGGGGCTCTACTGCGGATGGAGACATGATGAGGATGGCAACCGAACTTCATGTGGGGTGAGAAATGGATGAGAAATTCCTGTAAGAGTTATTCAATCGAAGTTTGCTGCGTTTCCAAATTTGCTGATAGGAAGTTAAGGTTTTCTTGTGTAGGTAACGATAGTATCACCGAGCTGAAGTTTGGTATTCAAACTTTCTGCCACCAGTCTTGTTTATACCATGTTAGCTTTATGTTTGCTAATCATGCTAATAAACACCCGACGAACCTGGGGATATTGAATAATTTGAGAAGTATCTCCTGTATATTGTTTCAATGGTAATATTTAAAAAGGTGCATCATGAGTGTGAAATATGTTTGCAGATGGCCAATTGATGGTCAGTAAACAAGTAAAAATTAATTTCGTTCTGAACACTCAAGGCTTGTCCGCGAGGTGCTGCGCCGAATGAAGACAAAGACTGTGAGATGTGCACGGGCTCACCCACGATGTACGATTTCCTCTACCTCGGCTTCATGGCGCTGCTGGCACCAGTTCTCCACATCTTCTTCATCGACAGCACGAACCGCAAGAAATGGTGGGTGGTTATTGGTACTAATCCTTCAATCAGTGTGATGTTCAGTGTGTCCAATTATGTGTATTCATTTCATTGACAGCTATATTAATTAGTAATATTCAGGAAAATAGAATGTTCGATCATCAACTGTTGTAATACCTTTAATTTCAATAGCATATTGACTTATCATGTCTGTTTATGGGTACATTTTGAGATAGATGAGAACTCCACATCGTGACTCGACTTTCGTACAGATATGGTATACATAAACATATGAACTTTCTTGTAATCACCTTTCCAGTAACCTACTCATTGTTCTACACGCGTCGGCCCTCATCGAGTGCATAGTGGCAGCGATATGCACAGTTCTCGTCTCCAAGCCAATCGGCACATTCAAGATCACCTCGTGTCCCGTGAACAGACTATCCGACTGGTACACCATGCTAAAGAACCCCAGTCCTGACTACACTTCAACACTGCACTGTACACAAGAGGCTGTGTTCCCATTGTAAGTAAAGGCCTTGATTTAGCACTAAGACAAGTGGTAAATGGCAGATTGAAATGGTATTTAGAAGAATTATGCAAATCCTTAGGTATCTCTCTCATTCTAAAGGTATATTAGTATCGACTCATAAGCATGTGTACTTCACTCACACCATATTATTACAGTGGGATCATTGGTTGTTATATAATCTAAAAAATCTTGTACCGAATGAAAAAAACGAAAGTATTTCTTTCTTCCATTGAATAAACTGCAAGTTTATTTTATACATCACCAATCTAAACTACTACATGCTCCTTTTCGATCCTTTGGATCGTTCTGGATAGAAATTCGCGTACTGAAAGCAAGGCACGATCGTCTGCCTGCATGACTCGAGCGCTCCTTTTGCCGCCAAAACTGCCGCGCATATGCGCGCGCAGCTGCGCAGAAGCTTCACTTTTCTGTCCACCGCCATTTTTGCTTGGCAGCTTTGAATTTTGGTTCCCGGTGAATTCGTAGAATTTAGTCTGCAAACTAGACTTTTGCGATATATTCTTACGGAATTTCACCTGCCACGTTCATAGACATCGTTTTGTGTCTATTTGGATAAGTATTGGTCGATAGTTTGTTACTTGCTAGATCGTCAGCGATTTGTATAGCCAGTTCACCCTATTATCGTCCATCCGTCGTACTTGATAGTGTACTTGTTGTTTACATCTATCAATAGTTCTACGTTAATTTTCTACTGTATATATTTTGTAAACGTATACTGTAGTTTATATATTCGTAGTCCTCTTAGGGTTCTTTTTCAGCGCGGTCTCAGGTTTGCGTATTTTGCCCGCCCTGTTACTGTGTGTGGTTAGTTCCCTTTCGTGATCATGACTTCACAATCCTCCCTTGGTACCGGTGCCATGGACGAACGTCCATGCCCGAAGTGTCTGGTCAATACCCTCCGAGGAGGGGAGAAACACAGTTTGTGTTTCGACTGTTTAGACCATGGCCCGGTATCTATGGAGGATTTGAGGTGTGATCTGTGCCGTTTCTGGCGTCCCTCTTCCTTCGTGCAGGCGACTGCAAAGTATTCCGAAGCCTCGTTGGCTCGTCGGGATGCTTTGAGGCTTGCGGAAGCTTCGGCTCCGCAAGTCCGCCAGTCGCCCATGGAGGTGGAGACTCCGCCTGTGACGGCACAGATTGCGTCCGGTGTTAGCCAGCCCCTGGGGCTAACACAGGACATGGTCAACGCGGCTGTGCAATCCTTCTTTGCACAGTCGTTATCGTCCCTTCAGGGTCCCCTCCTGCCGGGTCTCTCTTCCCTGCTTGGACAGGGAGTCCCGGCCGGTTCTTCGGCTGCTCCTTCGTCGCAGGGAGAGCTTGCTCCCCCTGCTGGCAAGAAGTCGAAATCTTCTAAGAAGAAGGTTTCAGTTCTTGCCAAGGCGAAAGCAGCCAAGGAACCGCACTCCACCTTCGTCGTCCCTCAGTCGGGGCCGATCGAGGTGGAGGGGTCCGTCGTCTCTTCCCCTGGGCCTTCCAAGAAGAGGAAGCACCGTGGTGCTGAGACCACATCGATTTTCGATGTGGCTCAGGCTTCGTCCGACCTCTCGGTGGGCGACGATCAGGCTTCGGGCTTCGATCGGCGGAGCATCTTGGATGGCTCATTCGGGTCCTCGGTCTCGAGGTTCGAGGGGGAAGAGTTCCCTTTGTTTGGGGGTGAGGCTCTCGATCGTTCGTGCGATCGGGAGTCTTCACTTGGCGGTCGTGCTCCTGGTCCTCGATCAGGGCACGATCGGGCGGGTGGTGCTGGGGTCGTTCCTCAGGACCACTCAAGTCCTGTGTACGCGGATGTAAGTCGCCGGACGGGCGCGATCGCTGAGCAGGCATTCCCTCGCCCGTCCTTTGATGTACCCTTGGGGTCATCGAGGTCTTCGATCGGACCTGTGAGGTCCAACGATCGGGGGGGTCGAGTGGAAGCTGATCAGGAGTCGTCCTCCTCGGAGGATGAGACTTCCGATCAGGCCGGGGGTTCTAACTTCCGGTGGGCTTTGGAGTCGGTCGCAAGGCGTATGGACTTGCCGATCGACGCTCCAGGGCCCTCACGGGGAACCGGTAGGTTCGCGTCGGCGCCAGTTCGTCGGCCGATCCGGCTCCCTGTGGCTCCCGCGTTGGTCAAGTCCTTCGACAAGATCAACAAGGGAGTTACGGCTAAGAAGGATGTGGCTCGTACGGAGTCGACATTCCCGACTAGCCGTGTTCGACCTGAGTCGATCGACACCTATCGGACTGTAGAGTCCGAGGGTGGACATCAGACTTCCGTCCCGGTCGAAGACCCTAACCTTCACCTGCTTTCCCGGAAGCAGGGTACGGTCTGGTCAGCTTATGTGAAAAAGGCTCGCCTTTCTCACTGGCAGACGCTGTCTCATCAGTTGATGGGGCAGCTCTCGTTGACGGATCACCTGACCACTTTGGTTCAGGAGTTTGTGGACGAGGCGGATCTGGAGGAGGGGAGTCGCGCCAACATTCATGCAGCACTCGGCGTCTTGGCCGGAGTGGTCCATGCTGCTGAGCGTGACAGTGCGCACCTGGGCGCACAATTGGATCTCACCATGCGTGATGCCGATCTCCGTCTGCTTGACGTGTCCGCTACGGACGTCGCTGAGCTACGTGGGAGGCCGCTTTTCTCAGGCTATACCTACGCCAACCTCTCTCGATCGGATATTTCCGTCATGCGGGAACATCTCCGGGATGAGGCTATGGCCAAGGCTTTGCTTGGGAAGTCGGCGGGGTCTGGGACAGGCAAGAAGACCAAGGGTCAGAAGCCTGCCCAACCTCAGGCACCACATGCACCCGCTTCTGCGCAGCCGCCCTTTCGGGGGGCGCAGCCTCCCCCTCCCCAGGGGGATGGCAAGCGTGGAGGCAAAGGGGGTGGACGCTTCAAAGGCAAAGGGAAATCTTCTGCTAAGAAGTGACTCGTTGCGGGAAAGCGTAGGCTCTGTGGAAGGTTCAGTTCTGTCGGAATTCGATCTTCCACAACCTGGTCCAGTCGGCGGACGCCTGGCTCAGTTCGTCCAGAACTGGAGCGATCTGGCGTCGTCAGACAATTCAGTCGTGGCATGGGTGAAGTTCGGTCTCACCTTCAGATGGGAGGCTGGAAAACCACCGATCAGACCCAAAGCGTGGTTCTTCCCTGTGCCCGGCGATCGGGAAAAGTTTCAGCTTCTGCAGCACGAGGTGCAGCAGTTGCTAGAGAAACGTGCGATCGAGGTGGTCAAGGACGAGAGAGGATTCTATTCTCTCATCTTCCTAGTGCCGAAAAAGACAGGCGGGTGGCGTCCCGTTTTCGATCTGTCAAACCTCAACAAATTCCTGATCATACCCAGGTTCAAGATGGAGTCGGCGCTTTCCGTTCAGAAAGCTCTGTCCAAGGGGAAGTGGGCAGTCAGTATCGACGTCAAGGACGCGTACTTACATGTGCCCATACACCCAGCCGATCGGCGATACCTCAAGTTCGCCTTCGAGGGTTCGGTGTATCAGTTCAGGGTACTTCCTTTTGGAGTAGCCACCGCCCCTTACGTGTTCACCCGTATCGTAAGGACGATGGCGGCCAGGTTTCGATCGGTTGGAATTCAATTCCACCATTATATCGACGATTGGTTAATCATAGCCGACTCCCCGTCTCAGGCTATAGAGCAATCCGGGTTCGTCCTCAGGTTGGCGACCAGCCTGGGCTGGATCCCCAATTGGGCGAAGTCTCATCTGTCCCCGACACAGAGGTTCGAGTATGTCGGGGTAGATTACGATCTAGAGCGAGGAGTAGCTCTTCCTCCGCGGAAGAGAGTTCTCAAGGCGATTGCGGCGATGGAGGTCGCGCTGACGCAGTCGTCGATCACAGCTCGACAGTTTCTGTCCATCATCGGTCTGTTGGCGTCGATGGAGAAACAGGTGCCGTTCGGCAGGTGCTTCCTCAGACCCATTCAATGGTGTCTAGCGTTGCAATGGCGGATCCTCACCGATCGACTAGACCAAGTCGTATCGGTGGACGATCGTGCTCGGGAAGCAATGCATTGGTGGCGGGACCATCGGAATCTTTTCCGAGGGATGCCACTGGCGGAGTATCTGCCCGATCGGACCTTCTTCACCGATGCGTCAGAATTGGCTTGAGGAGCTCATATGGACGAGCACGAACTCTCTGCTGTGTGGAACACGAGCGAGAGGGCGTTGCACATCAATGTCCTAGAGCTGCGAGCGGTGAGACGTGCGTTCGAGATCTGGGGGCCTCAGAGTTCCCCAGGGACGAAGTGGCTGGTCTTCACAGACAACAGCACAGTAGTGGCGCACATAAACAAACAAGGTGGAACTCGGTCGAGTCAGCTTTGTTTGGAGGCCGAGTGTCTGATCAGGTTTGCCTTCAAGTACCGTCTGTTTATCAGGGCGAGGCACCTGCCGGGTCACAGGAATGTCCTAGCGGACGCTCTGTCGAGACCGGACAAGATCATAGGCACGGAGTGGAGTTTGCATCCGGGGGTGTTTCGGCGCGTTTGTCAGGCGTTCGGGACACCGAACATAGACCTGTTCGCAACCTCTCGGAATCACAAGCTCCCGGTCTACTTCTCACCTCTGCCAGAGAGCGAGGCACTGGCTGTGGACGCGATGTCTCAGTCGTGGGACGGGATGTTCGGGTATGCGTACCCGCCAACTCGGTTCCTAACAGAAGTGCTGCACAAAGTAGCCAGGTCTCAGTGTGAGATTCTGTTGGTGGCGCCATGCTGGCCGATGCAGGCGTGGTTCCCCCTGCTACTGTCCCTCCTGATCGATGTACCACGGGTTCTCCCGATCGAGGACAGGTTGCTGAAGCAACCGGGGCGGGATATATTTCACGATTCCGTCCACGTGCTCAAATTACACGTGTGGAGGCTATCGAGCGATCCTTCCAGGAGGCAGGATTTTCTCAGCAGGTGTCCGTACATCTCGCGAGAAAGAATAGGAGATCCTCCTCTAAAACGTATGAGGCTAAATGGAGAGTATTCGTACGTTGGTGTAACGGAAGGCGCATTGATCCGCTCTCTGCCCGTCTGAATGCAGTGCTAGACTTTCTCTGCTATCTCTTTGATAGGCTTAATTTGAAGCCTACTACGATCGAGGGATACAGGTCCATGCTGGGCCCTGTATTCCGTGCTAGGGGGATCGATTTAACTAATAATCGTATCCTTGCTGATCTCTTGGCGTCCTTTAGGACGCAAAGGCCACGGGGAGTTCCTACTCTACCGGATTGGGACATGGCTTTTGTGCTATATTGTCTTACTAAAGCACCTTGGGAGCCTCTCAAGGAAGTTTCCTTGCAGAGGTTAACTCTTAAGACTTTCTTGCTAGTTATGCTAGCAAGTGGTCGAAGACGCTCAGATGTCGCGGCGATCGACGTATCGCGAGTCGCATTTGGCGCGGATGGGTCCGTTTCCTTATACCCAGTACGTGATTTTATGCCTAAAACACGTGCTGCAGTTGAGGGCGGGAAAGCGTTCTCCCCTATCGTAATTCCGTCACTGGGCGGTTACGTAGGACGGAATGAGCCGGACGCTCTATTGTGCCCGGTAAGAGCGCTGAAAATCTACATCGATCGTACCAGATCGATCAGGAAAGATCGCAAGCGGTTATTTATTTCCTATCAGCCTAATAGGGCTACGGATATCTCCACAGCTACACTATCCCGATGGGTGAAGGTTGTAGTGAGGACTGTCTATGCGGAGTCAGGTGCTGACGATCGAGTCACTTACAAAATATCGTCCCACCAAATCCGACACATCTCGATGTCTTTGGCGGCCAGGTCGAATATTCCGTTGGAATATATCGTGAGGGCTGGAATGTGGACTAATTCTACGACATTCATCGGGTTCTATCTGTCCAATGCTGCCGAACTTCAGGACCAGTCGTCCAGATTTAGACTGGGTCCGCTGGTCGTAGCGCAAGCTGTTGTTTGAACCAGCTGGACAGAAAAGTCTTGGTTTTAACGTGCACGTGTATATAAGCAACACTTTGTGTTTGTGCTTGAGTTCTTTATGTTACGGTCTCAAGTAGAGTTCCGTTTTCCACCGATGGGTGAAGAAGAAATTCGTGCATGTCGGAGGCAAGCGATCGCACCGCTAGGTGAGTATCTTTATTATATTACTAAAGATATATCGAAAATGTAGCATTTTAGCGATTCGCTTGAAATCAAGACTATCGTCTGTTTTCATGACTCTCTAGCACTACTGCTCCACCGCCTATCCTTTGATTCTAAGGAGCATGTAGTAGTTTAGATTGGTGATGTATAAAATAAACTTCCCAAATTTTAATTGTAAATTTGCCGTTTATTGTTATTACTCACCTCTAAACTACTACAGTAAAGGCCCTCCCATCCATCCCCGCCAGTTGTGTGCTAGGGGCTTCCTTTTGTCGTTTTTTGGACAGAAAAGTGAAGCTTCTGCGCAGCTGCGCGCGCATATGCGCGGCGGTTTTGGCGGCAAAAGGAGCGCTCGAGTCATGCAGGCAGACGATCGTGCCTTGCTTTCAGTACGCGAATTTCTATCCAGAACGATCCAAAGGATCGAAAAGGAGCATGTAGTAGTTTAGAGGTGAGTAATAACAATAAACGGCAAATTTACAATTAAAATTTGGGAATTTTATTGAATTAATCGAGTGCTGTTTTCGTTTTGTTGCAGATACACAATCGTGATGATTTACTACGCTTTCTGCCTGGCTTGTATGCTATTTGTTAGGATTGCGCTTTCAATACATGTTGCCAAGAACAAGGGCAAAAAATCAATATATGCTGCATTGTACTTCCTACCGATACTGATGGTGGTTCACTCCATATTTGCTGGACTTGTATGTGAGTTCAATGTAGGGTCTGAATGAAGCCTTCTTTTCGATTTATGTTGTCATTTAATTTTGTTGTGATATAGTTTTACTAAATAGAAGATCAGAAAATTGATTGTGTTATGTTAACTGTCTGCAGGGTGATTCAAATATATTCATTTTCCTTTTTCAGATTACGCTTTCCCATATATACTACTTGTTGCATCAGTCGTGACAAACGCAATACACTTCACATATTTTGATAATCAGGTAAAATAATCAGTACCACAAAATCATCAGAATTTCCTTGAAGATATTCATATCTTTGTTTAGTCATTATTTTCATTGAGTAGCTGATTCAAGGAACTCTGTTATTTCAACTCCATAATTTTACAGTTCCTTGCTGTTATGTACAACTTCAACAACAGCTGATATCTTTGGAAAAAGATTTCAAAATCTTTTTGTAGATAAAATTTAAGCCTCTTCTAGATAAAATCTTCTAGATAAAATTTCAACTTATTGCTATGATTTTCCCCATATTTTCCAGAACATCAAATACCTACTGAAAGAGAACTTCATGACCCTGAGGAACCTCGCCATTCTGGTGGGCCACTGGCTGCTACACGCCTACGGAATCATCGCCCTTACGCAGCTAACCGACCCTGGTTTCCATGGATACTTCTTGCTTCTGATCCCGTTCCCTGCGATGTTCTACTTGCTAACTGTCCGGTTTACAGACCCAGCAATGTTGCTCAATGTGTAGTGGAGTTTTTGTGATACATTTTCGATGAAATATACCTTATCTTACTGTTCCGAATACTGCCCAATTTGTATGGTTTTTTTTTCCTTGTTCAAGGAGTGCAAGTATGTTTGTGTTGTTCTGAGCGCTAAGTGCATAAATTATTGTAAGACGGAAAGCAAAACTATGCCTGAGAATAAGAGTTCATGGTGTGATAAATTCATTGAAATGTGGATAGTGTAAGTGTTTCAAGTGCAATTTCATGTCACTATACGTAACTTAGTACATTTGTAATCTGTGAAGTTTCTCGTTTCTATTCTTGATATTTGAGTGAGGATATGTTTCATAAGTGTGTATGTAATAAATTTAGTCAAATACTACAGATTGGATTCACAACAGCATTTTATTTCGCTGAGAAATAACCGAACCGAGTATAGTATAAACACAGCAAAAGTTGTGTCAAAAATATCATACTGAGGTGGAAAGATGAAGAAATTTCCTGATAGCTTGTGTGGTGAATATCATTGACTAGAACACACAAGTCCTGCAATCTTAATTACCAGAAACACACAGACACAATGCTAGGCATATCCTAACTATATGCAAGCTAAAGCGCCACATTACGATAACATCGAACCATATATACATGTACATATTATAGTGGGCTTTGAGATGACACAACGAGTATGCCATTTTATCAATAATGTTTATGAATGGTAAAAATAAAACAATCATGATTAATATCGAGTTTCATCTTGATGCAAGATGTTACATGTATTTGCAACAGATCTGATTTTAATAAATATTCATACAACATGAATCACAGAGAAAATTGACTATAATGTATTTAATATCACACGACTCATTATTTTTTTCTGCTAATGTCCCACATACGAATATCGGTCATTTGCACCAAAAAACATAACTGATAATGTTGACTACCTGGTAACTGTTACACCTGATCAAAAACAAAGAAATTTATCACACTCAAAACACCGTTATTTATCATTCAAGTAATACCTGACGTGAAGAAGAAAGCTTGTCATTGGCTGGTCACGCTAGGCGTACATTTGCCCATAGTTATTGAGTGCAAAGAACAGGTATTTTCGTAGAACGGCAGCATTCGCTCGGCAAACATCGCAAATAGCAGTTGCTGTTGGTAGGCTTCGAACATAGGCACGTCACAGGTATCACAGTAACGCACTCCAGTCAAGAGGTCTGAAATATGAAGAAAATTTGAATTTCAGGAATGATTTGGGATAAAACAAATCAAATTTGGAAGAACACATGTCGGTGAATAGATCAACCAGATGACTGATTACATAATTTGATACGATAGCTTATTGCACTCAACAAAAATCACACTTTTCGCACATTTTTCATCATAAAATATGATTTTGAAATTCAACATGTATGCATACACTCAGTGCTGCTCTACCTTTCAGCACTTGAGATATATTCTCGCTTTCCCAGTTGATTTTGTTAGCTAGGATAGACCTAGCACTGTACACCTGGAGGCTTGGAATGTGTCGTTTATCAGGGGTAGTTGTACTTATCACACTTTGATTCCTTCTCAAGAACACTTCTTGGTCTTTGATGTCAAGGAAGCAGTTGTCATAAACTGGAACAGGAAAATATTCTCAACATTTCCTGGATTTCACAAAAAAACCAAACTCAAAATCAGGATTATTGCAAGAAAAATAGACTTGATGGATTACTGTCAGCCATTGGCGCTGGTTGGCAATAACATGAAAATATGTTTACACCAAAAGATACTAAGTTCTGAAGTGTTGGTAATGACACATTAAGCTTTTGGACAAAATTTGAGTACCAACCTGTGAGCTTTTTCACGTCTGTCTGTACTAGGAATGTGTACATGGACATTGGGAGGTACCGAAGCTTGTTGCCATGGACACTGAGCTCGGACAGCTGGTGCAGACGACCCATACCAGCAGGTAACCGGGTCAGTCTGGAATTGGGGGGGGGGGAGGGGGGGGGTTGAAAGATATGTTAGAATGAATGTCAATGTCAGATATGATCAAACTAAACTTGTGCATGATATGAGATGAATATTGTACATGTACATGTGTATTCTGAAATAATTTTTTTTCGCAAAATCAGAAGATATGGTGCAAATTTTTGTGTGTAATCGACTGAAAATTTGGATGCTTTGATAGTGTCTCATGGCATTGAAATCAGAATCCTTCTCCATTTTGCATTGAGCGTACCTGACATTAAAACTTAAGAGTTGCAAACATACACAGCAGTAAACAATTTCTTTAAACAAACAAACCTGTTGTGGCTGAGATCTATACTGGCCAGGCAGACACAGCTAGCGAGAGCAGCTGGGATGGTGGACAGCTGACAGCTGGAGGCACTGAGAACGTGGAGACGAATCAGCCTGTCAACGTTGTCTGGTAGTGACGTCAATGGATTGTGCGATACATCCAGTTGCTGTGTGGGACCAGAAAATCACCACTTGACAAAATGGATTACAGCAAAGTATTTTATTAAACTTATTATAGTTGATTGTTCAGAATATATAATGGCATGTACCAACAGGTTGGACGGAATATGAGACTGAAGCATTTGAATACTACTCACACAAAGATTTCTTAGATTGCACAATTTGGACGGCAAACTCTTTAGTTTGTTATTGCTGCAAAAGAAATAGGTATTATATTTTACCACATACATTTTCATGTGTATTTATTTTTGGTGTACAATTTGAATATATTTCTTGAATGGACTGAAATCTAATCTATATTATCATGATTATGAATAAAATTTCAGTAAAATGAGATACAAGCTTTTGTGTATTACCCAGTTTTGTCTGCTTACCTAAGGACTAGAACATTTAGACTCCCGAGGGAGGGCACGACAGCTGGGCAGGTCTCCAGCTGGTTGTGAGACAGCTGTAGTTCGGTGAGCCCCTGAAGCCGCACACAGCTGTCAGGCAGGGTCTTTAGTTGGTTGTGGGTCACGTTCAACTCCCTGAGAGCTGCCAGATTGCCCAGGCATTCCTGGAGAAAAGGCGAAATTGTTCAAAGATTTCTTTATATTATGCATTTTCGATTAGAGAAAACATACTGGCAAATTGAGGTATCTATGTTTCAATTATTGAATAGCGCCTGAATAGAAAGGAGAAGTAAAAACATGAAATTTGGAATATAATATTCAAGGGACATGAATAAACGATAGATCTATAGTATTGAGCGATATAACTTACTGGTAAATGTGTGATCGCATTATATGACAGCTCAAGTCTGGTTAGACCCTGTAAACAGCCGATTTCCTCCGGGAGTGAGACTAGGGCATTGTGGGATAGGTAGAGTGCTGACACCTGGGGGCCACTGTAGCCGATACGTGCGGGACACACAGACAGACCATGGTTACTGCAAGAGATGTGCACTTGTTATTGAAGTACATGTAACTATGTTTCTTTACAATTTAATAGAAGAACTATTCTGGGAAAGCGTGAAAATCTTGAAATAGATGGTCAATGTACTGGAATGTATTATGTCCATACACACCTGAGGTTTATTTCTGCACATGTTCTCATAGAAAGATTGACTAGATTTCTGGAAATGTGGCACGTACACACAACATCACACCTGGAAGTACAATATTCTAATAGTATTACACTTCACAGAGTATTTATTAACAAAGTATCACCAGTAAATTATCACAAATATCACAACCAATGTGTGATGCAAATATATGATAATAGGCACCAACCTTGCACATAACGTCACTTGCTTGTGTGGTTTGTCACTGGGTTGAGCATTTGTAAAGGAATAACTTCTCAACTTTGAGCTTGGGCTCCTCTGAAAGTTATATACATACATGAACCAATACATCTAAAAATCTTGATTCATAAAGCTATACACAGTCATTCATACATGTGAGAAAATATATCTCATTTGCCGATATATATGATAATTTTTAATAGTTACTATCATGATGCAAATGAACACTAGATGTTCTATCTATAATGATATACGTAAATATTGACATTACCTGTTGTGACTTTTTGTAACCATGGTGAATCCGCCTCCCGTCCATGCGACAACTCCGGCTCGTATCCCCGCCACTTGACGATAACCTCGTGATAAGGTTAGTGACGAGTAGAACCAGACTACAAAGCATGGAGAAGCTGATAGCCAGGGCCACCGCTATCGTCTGTACGTCAGGTCCATCTCTAAAGGCAGCTGTGGCGTTCTCCATGAAGGCGAACAGATGCTTGCTGAAGATCGCCATCCTGTTGTATCAAAGGAGTTTGACATAGAGTTACTTCATCATGATGTCATAGACGGAAAAGCAGATCTATATATGTTGATGCTTGTGCATGATAGAAATATGATGGACGTATACATGTATGATACAATTATCATCCTTGTATCATGTGTATACAATGTGTAAGTATGAAATTTTGTTGTCTACTCCTATGCAGAACAATTTTTCTGGTAGCACAGACATGCATAATCTCATTATGTACATACACATATAACAAGGCTAACGATCCTACTCTGGACAATTGATACATGTACAGGTATTAGGCATCTTGCAACAGCAAAACACATCAGATCAGATAAATGACAATCTCCAACCACACCTACCATTATCACCACTTGCAATATATCATGCATATATACTTGTAAGGAAGATAGCTAGTCATTCATGATGTTCATTTCTGTGAAATACTAGCAACTAATGAGGTGGCATCAGGGTTACTAGCAAACTGGGTGAACTTTCTGAGCAAAGACCGCATCCATAATCCACACGTTTGCACGCATGTACATGTACGAGTGTGCCATGAATTATTTTCACAAATGACGGGTTAACTACATTTTTTTTTACAAAATACTTCCATGCCATGCTGACATCTACTTTAAGAATAACCACTGCAAAATTCACACAATGTACTCACCTACTGTGCAGGTGGCTGTCTCCTACCACATCAATTTCACATGTATGGAAGAATCCCTTTCTATTCCCCGAAGCGAGGAGCTGCAGTCAGACTGATCCCAGCCAGAGCCAACAGTAGTGGAGACTGGCCCGCACACTGGTCAGATGACACCTACCTCTCCCCATCTCAGTGCAGCTGCATCATGACCAGGGAGCTGCATGGAGACAGTGGAAAATTGGTCTAGCAAGCTAGTGAATGGTATAATAGTTTTGACTGTGTATCTGCAGACATATTATCATGTATCTGGTTAGTTCCGCAGTCTAAGAGATATGACTACCGGTAATGACTAATATCTGGTGCTCATTGTAAATTGGAAGGGTTTTGTTTCCTAAATGTCAAAGCAATCATAGAGATGATGCAATGAATATTCATGGAAAAAGGGGCTCAAAGGGGGGCTTACATCATCGGAGACAGAACACAGGTACAATTTGTAATCTGTTCTTGGAATAGTACTGGGTACCAGATTACTGAGCACAGCCATCTTTAAGCAGACAAATGTTACAAATCTCACTTTTATATATGATAATAGTATTTCTGTATCTGCGTTCATGATAATATATACTGCTATTTGATATGGACCATGAACAATAATTGTCAATGCCGTAGGTGTCACAGTGGGAGCTACCTAATAATCTTGAAACATGTCATTATTTCCATGTCTTTGTCTCTGGCAGACAAAATCAATATTGTTATTGGACTATGAGATCACATGGTCATTTGTAATTTGCTGACGGAGCTGGTGGGAAGAGGGGGGGGGGGGGGGATGGTAGGCAAAGAAGGTGGAATAGGGGGTGGAAGGAAAGGGGGCACAAGGGGGACTCCTAAGGGAATAGAAACCAAAGGTGTGTCTCCTGAGGGATAGCCATAATCATGACAATTGAGGAGGGAGGGTGGGGGGGGGGTTGGCGGCAGGGTGGCGGCGACAGTTGCCATGGGAACATGTCCTAATGCTCAAGTCACTGGGGGGGGGGGGGGGATTCTTTACTGTATCGTAGGACAGCTGTTTGCATCTGTGTTCAACATGTTCAATAGGACAAAAATATTTTTATGTCACAAATGTACTTAAGGTGAGACAATTGTGAAATTCAATTTCAATCAATATCACCCTGTTTTCATTGGAGCCAGAAATGAAAGTTGACATCATTTTCTCTAAACTTTTGTGCACCCATCTGTTTATTTTTAACTACAAATCAATATATAAACTGATGATATAACATGTATAATCGTGTAATCAATTTGGGTAAATGGTGTCCATTAAGGAAAGATTGCATCTAGGGAACGAGAGATGACAGTGAGCCACCTTCCAAATCATTTGTATAGGGAACATGAAGGTTATGAAATTGGTAAGACTATGCAACCTCTCTTTCTGAAACTCTGTTGTCAGAGGGCAGGTGTGTGTATACCCAGATGATGAACCGAGATATGGTTTCCTGAATAATATTATAGGAATGGTGCAAATTACTGAATCAAAACATTATTTCGAATACATATAGCAGAACGTAAAACAAGGATTTGGATCTTCACCATAACTGAGCAGATGCTACAGGTATGTTTCTTTTGATTTATGACTATTTTAGTGAGTGCACAAAGTAATTTCTGGGAGATGAATACAGTAAGCGGATCAATTTCTTTCCTGAAACTTGGTGCACTGTCACCGCACTTGAGTGCAAATTACCCATGAGCTTTCGTAGCATAAACTGGTATTAGTTAATTGCAGTACATACTACATACTACAACAAAATCCTGTCATTGAGCAGGTTATAATCGTACATTGTGTATAAAGATATGAGTCGATTCTAAATCAGACACTCAAAAATATTTTGTCAAAAACGAAGTTTTGGTGAGTGATCCTTTATATAAATTTGATCTAATACTGTATTCATGAAGGCAGACAAGGTCAAGGATCACGAGACAAGACTTGGTTAAACACAAAGTTGGATGAATGTCATAAATGTGTGCAAGTTCATGGTATCGTAGACATAGAGATGGCCTGCCAACTCGCACTCGATACCCCTCTAACTTGCGTCCAGAAGAAGAGGGTCATTTCTATAGATCTCTTCTATGTCTAATATCATAATCTCGAGACATCATTTGATTTTTATGCCTTCTTCAAAATTTGACAAATTGAGATGGTGTGAGAACCATTCCTAATATCAATGTGTCCAGAAACTTTGACGCTTTTTGGCTTGTGAGATAACTATAGTGTGACTACAAATTTTTTTTTCCATGTACATATAGCTGAAACTTTATTCTGAAACTTAGGTATCACCAGATACCCATAAGATCTTATGAGTTTCTGGTATCACACAATCTCGTTTCTCAAACCACAATTAACACTCATGTCAGATTCTTTTGACATACTAGATATTGGACAAGGTTTACATGGGTATGATATTGCACTGAATTTTACTGTTTTGAAGCTGGCCGGGATACGCTTTCAAATGAATTTCCTGACATCTTTGCCTGCCGAGTGACGTCACACACACGTGCACTTGCGTGGAATCCCGTGTCATTTTCGAGGAGATTCCCTTGAGTGCACACACCTGTGACGTCACTTGGCAAGCAAAGATGTCAGGAATTCGCTTGAAAAAGTACCCCGGCCGGCTTTAGAACACTAAATTGTGAGGAAAAACATGATAACAACTGGATATTTTGATGGGTTTAGGAAGTATTGACCAAGAATGTGAGAACCATTCCTAATTTTCAACCAATTAGATCAGACTCAAAGTTCTGAGTCTGAAAATTTACAATGCAGAAGCCAATTCTGGCATTTAAGCATCGGGGGAGAGAGAGCAGCAATGTACTGCTTAGCAGTACTGCTGGACTACTGTGCGGAAGGTGTCAGTGGATTTAGATTTGACTGTACTATTGTCCAGCTTATTCCAATCCAGAACTGTTCGTGTGAAGAATGAATTAGTGAATTGTTTGGTTTTGCCTATAATGGGCTTGAAACTTCGTGAATTGTCTGTGACAAATTTATCAAGGACGTTACTGTACTCGAAATCATGGTGTCCTTTGGATTTAATTTGACGCCTAGGTCTAGACGTAACTATATAATCGTTTGCCTTGATAGCCGGTACCATGCAATTGACTACTTTGTACAAGAATACCAATCTATTTTGTTTGCGCCTTTGTTAAGTGTTTGCATCATGTTAGTCATTGCACCATTGTGTCTGCTTGTGTAATCACCTGTAATAAATCTAATTGCTTTACGTTGAACTTTTTCGATGCTCTCTATATCTTTTTGGTAGTATGGATCCCATACGTTGGATGCATATCCCAATGTTGATCTCATCATCTCACTAGTGAAATGTATGCTAGCTGTTTAGTAGAAGTGGGACATGACTTTAAATTTCAATGAATAAATCCTAGTTTGGATGAGGCTTTACTGGTGATATTTGAGATATGGGGGCCCATTTAAGGTCGTCCGATAAATTTTTTGTCGGAAATTCTGCTGAATTTTCATACAGGACATCAGGAGTACATCAGGAGGCATTTCGTCTTTGGGGCTTCGCGGTTAGAATGTACAATAACGTGGGCAATTTTATAACCAACTAATTTCCCATACTTAGGATCCGGAATGACAATTGATTATGATAGAAAATTGTTCTTTATTACACACCAGATGTTGTTTTTATCTATATTTATCATTTTGTGCCAATCATCATTTTGTGAATAACTAGACGTCAAGGCCTAAAGGCACAAATGTCTTATAGGTCTCATTGGGAGCTTCATCATGTTTTTGCTGAGTCAGCATTTTGTTTTTTTCATACTTCTCCCTGAAATGCCTCCAAGGCCTTTATGTGAAGGACAAACTTCATACCATTAAGACTATCTGTCTAATGTCTGTTTTGTTCTATGTCCCACCGTTTCCGAGGAATCGATGAGTCCGAAAATAACGTCTGTTTTCGAGATATCGACGAAAACAAAAAATGTCAATGTCAAGCAAAAAAATTTACGGTCAAGGTCAAAGGTCATTGAAAATACCCCTCAAAAATGTTTGTCTACGGTGACGAGTCCGAAAATAACGTCCGTTTCGCTCTACGACGCACCGTTTCCGAGATATTGACGAAAACGAAAAATGCCGACTCAGCGAAAAAATCTAAGGTCAAGGTCAAAGGTCATCCCTAATACCCTTAAAACGTGTTTGTCTAAGGCAAAAAGTCTGAAACTAACGTCCGTTTCGCTCTACGACGCACCGTTTCCGAGATATCGACGAAAACGAAAAATGCCGACTCGGCGAAAAAATTTAAGGTCAAAGTTAAAGGTCATCCATAATACCCTTAAGACATGTTTGTCTAGGGTGACGAGTCCGAAAATATTGTCCGTTTCGCTCTACGACGCACCGTTTCCGAGATATCGACGAAAACGAAGAATGCCGACTCGGCAAAAAAATTTCGGGTCAAGGTCATCCTTAATACCCCTTAGACATGTTTGTCT
Organism: Terebella lapidaria; assembly: GCA_949152475.1. Taxonomy (NCBI): domain Eukaryota; kingdom Metazoa; phylum Annelida; class Polychaeta; order Terebellida; family Terebellidae; genus Terebella; species Terebella lapidaria. The sequence continues at coordinate 28,556,993 of OX424561.1, read as the reverse complement.
AGGGCGACAAGTCTGAAAATAACATCTGTTTCGCTCTACGAGGCACCGTTTCCGAGATATCGACGAAAACGAAAAATGCCGACTCAGCGGAAAAAATTAAGGTCAAGGTCAAAGGTCATCCATAATACCCTTTAGACATGTTTGTCTAGGGCCACGAGTCCGAAAATAACGTTCGTTTCGCTCTACGACGCACCGTTTCCGAGATATCGACGAAAACGAAAAATGCCGACTCAGCGAAAAAATTTAATGTCAAGTCAAAGGTCATCCATAATACCCTTTAGACATGTTTGGCTAGGGCGACGAGTCCAAAAATAACGTCCGTTTCGCTCTACGATGCACCGTTTCCGAGATATCGACGAAAACGAAAAATGCCGACTCAGCAAAAAATTTAAGGTCAAGGTCAAGGTCAAAGGTCATCCATAATATCCCTTAGACATGTTTGTCTAGGGCGACGAGTCCGAAAATAACGTCCGTTTCGCTCTACGACGCACTGTTTCAGAGATATCGACGAAAACGAAAAATGCCGACTCAGCAAAAAAAATTAAGGTCAAGGTCAAAGGTCATCCATAATACCCCTTAGACATGTTTTGTCTAGGATGACGAGTCCAAAAATAACGTCCGTTTCACTCTACGACGCACCGTTTCCGAGATATGCATGAGAGCCCCAAGGATGACTCAGCAAAAATTATTTCGAGCCCTAGGTCAACGGTCGTTTGACGGATCGGCCTCAAAATCAATAGGCTTCTTCCCTGATGATATATGAACCTCTGTGCAAAGTTGTACAGTCATTGCCATAATACTTTTTGAGTTATCGTGCGGAAACCAAAAACATGAATTTCATCCTCACGGATCTCATGGACCCCGGAGCCGGCCCAAAAGCAATAGGCTTCTTCCACACAACATTTCTGACCAGCGGTGAAAATTTGGCGAAGATACGCCGATGCAAACTGAAGTTATCGTGTGGAAACCAAAAAAAAAAAAAAGAAGAAAAAAAAAAAAAAAAATTTTTTTTGACAAAACCATAGAGGCATTTCTGCTGAAATGCCTTAATTCATCATTGTCATTGATCATCACAGAGAAACAGGATTGCCCATTAATTGCTCCATTAATCTGTTAATGAGCAGGATTGCTCCGGCTTCGCCACTTAGAACAGACGATATTGTTTGTCTTGATTGATTGATTGATTTATTTGGGTAAAATCCATACATGTACATTCAATGTTGACACAATAGTGTACATATATAAACAAAACCGAGGATAACACAAGAAAGCATAAAACTTATTTCCGTTGTGGTCCTCATGTAAATTCAAGATGCGCTGGCAAAATTATTAATCTAAAAATATGTAAACAGTGGTAAATGTGAACATTTATAATAATTCATAATGTAGACATGTATAATTAGACATTTGTATATTATATGTATACTGAAACAATAATAATAAGGTACAATAAACATATCACAGTTGTGTCAATAGGGACAAAAATAGCACCATCTAAGTATATCTAAAAGGGTTAAAATAATTAGATTGATAATTGTTGACTAGCCATAACTTCACACCGTTTTTGAACTCTGACTTAGAGTGTGTTGCTTGTAGACTAGATGGGAGACTGTTCCACAACCTGGATGCGGTATATACAAATGAGCTTGCGCCTGAATGTTTAGTGTGGGGAACTGTGACTGCATATTGGTGGGACCTAGTTCTAATATTGTGTTGGTTGTTTATTCTGTTTATGTGTAGGTAATTTGGGGCTTGGTTATTGATTATTTTGTACATGTGATTGAGTTTTAATTGTTGTACTCTATATTCAATTGGGATCATGTTTACATGTTTAAATGCATCTGGACCTATATGAGTTCTGGGTGGGAGGTTTAACATATAGCGGACTACTTTATTTTGTGTGACTTGTAGTTTAGATTTATATTTCTGAGTTAGTCCTGAGTACCATGAAGGCGAGGCGTAATCAAAATGACATTGAATTAGTGCAGATACAAGAAGTTTTTTAGTGGTAAGGTCCAGAGATTTAGTGTTCCTGTAGAGAAATTTAATTTTGTTATTAACTTTAGTGATTGTTTTGTCAGCAATGTGTTCCCGGGACAGTGACTGATCCAGATCAACCCCCAGGTACTTAACCGATGTCTGATTCGCTATCAGGTTCCCTGCACATTCAACCTGGAGAGGAGGGGCAAATTTTGATTTTCTTTTCGTGCTGAACAGAATGGATTCAGTCTTACCTAAGTGCAGGGAGAGCTTATTGTCAATTAGCCATTCTCTAACTGACGCCAACTCTTCTGAGAGTGTAGTTTGGATTTGACCGACATCTTTACCGGAGACCAGAATCGCTGAATCATCAGCATAAAGTAACAACTTGCTATTAGTTGCTGCAGGCATGTCATTAACATATATGAGAAACATTAGTGGGCCCAGGATAGACCCCTGGGGTACCCCACATGTAACCTCTAGTGGAGGTGATACTGTATCGCCAATACTTACAACCTGGTTGCGGTTAGATAAGTATGACCTAAACCAATCCACTGATTGAGCATCGAATCCAAGTGCCTGCAACTTGGACAAAAGTATAGAATGCTCGACCGTGTCAAAGGCTTTTTGGAGGTCCAATACGACCATCCCAGTATAATTGCCACGGTCACTTTCAGATTTTATGTAATCTGTAAGGTGGATTAGACATGTATCTGTGGAGAAAGCAGACCGAAATCCAGACTGAAACTCATATAAGAGTTGCTTGGACTGTAGATATGAGTCCACTTGGTTGTATATAACCCTTTCCAATACTTTGGATATAACGCTTAGAACGGAAACTGGTCTATAGTTTCCTGCATCCGTTGTGCTGTTCTTTTTGTGTATTGGAGTGACACGAGCACTCTTTAACTCGTCCGGGACTATGTCCTGTTGTATAGACAGGTTTATGACATAAGTCACGGGGGCTGCCAAATGAGCTGCTCCATCCCGAACGAATTTTGCAGGGAGGTTGTCCAGACCAGTAGCTTTGTCCGAGTTAACATTGCTTTGTAGTTTGTGTACACTTTCTTCACTAACTTGTTCAAGATGGAAGGAGTTTGCAGTTACATTCTTGTTTTGGTAGTAGGATACAATGTGATCGTATCCATATTTACCTGAACCCATGGGCAATTTTTGTACTAGTTTAGAGGCTATAGTAGTGAAGTATTGATTGAAGGTTTCAGCTACTTTGGGCTTGTCAAAACATACATTATTGTTTAGTTTGATACCAATATTAGTGCACCGGGAATTAGATTTGGATGATGTGCCCAAGGATTTAAGAGTTTTCCATAATTGTTTAGGGTTATTTTTATTTTCCGCTATTTTGGATTGAAAGTACTGTGATTTTGCATTGTTCTTTTCAAATTTAATGTTGTTGCGCAAGTGTATATACTGCTCATAGTCTGATTCTTTGCCTGACCTCTTAAATCGACGCAGCAATGCATCTCTTTCAGTGATCATGCAAAGAATCTCGCTAGACATCCATGGCTGTGTACGCTGTTTTACACGAATTTCCTTCACTGGTGCCAACTCATCGATAACTGATAGGAATCTGGCTTTGAAAAAGCACCAGGCCTTGTTCACATCATTAATGTTGTACAAATCAGACCAATCAATTGCACTTAATCTTTGTTCAAATATTTGTTTACAGTAATGTTTCATCGATCGTAGTTTAACACTATTGTGCTTATTAAATATATCTCGCTTGACCTTACGAGTACAGTATGTGAGGAAATGGTCACTGATTCCAGTAGTAATCACACCTGACTGGCTAATTTTTGGGAGATCAGAAACTAAGATGAGGTCAATGACTGTACTACTAGTAGGTGTTATTCTGGTGGGGTCCTTGATTAACTGTACCAAGTCTAAGGTTTGCATAGCATTGAGCAGACATTTGTGTAGGTTGTTAGACTTATTTACCTGCACATTTGTATTGAAATCACCAAGAACAATACTCTCACAGTTATTCCACTTATCATTGCTGTTGCAAGATTGTTCGAAAAGTTCATAGAAGTCCGACTGGGAAGGAGGACGGTAACATATTCCCACTAGAATTGGTAATGTTTTTGGCAACAGGATCTCAATCCAGACTGCTTCTAATCCGTCAGAGTTCATATCGTGTCTCGGGTTGAATGCCAAGTCTTCCCGGATAAATGCGCAAACACCACCGCCAGCACGGGTCCGGTCTTTCCGTATCACCGAGTATCCATCAACGTGAACTTCCGGGTCGCTGACAGAGTCATCCAACCATGACTCTGTTATCCCGATGACTGCTGCTTCAGTGTTCCTCGCAATCAACCTCACCTCATCGAGTTTCGGGAGAAGACTGCGCACATTTATGTGTATAAAGTGCAAGCCTTTCTCCTTGAAGCATCGGTAGTCCTGGCTGTCGGGTGGGGGACCGGCCACTGGGTTGCCGTACGCTGACACGTCTCCTGGTGATGTAGTTTGGTCCAAGGAAACGGGATCCGGGAGCGAGTTGAATGCACATTTATGACAGATAAATGACACTTCCTCACCAGCTTTCACCATCCTGTCGTATGTATCCGTGGAGATGGCACAACACCTGATGTGAACCCAGTCCTCGCATGTATCACACGATACGGCTTTACTGGTTTTGATCACACCTTTTCCGCAGTGTACACATGGAAACTTTGGGCATCGTGTAGGTCCGGGGCAGGGATGTACGTCTCCACTCAACATCAAGCCTATGACAACAAATAAGGTATCCATTTTGACAGTTCAGACAGCCGTTTGTTTACTTCCGGTTGAGCCTCTCTGCATACGACCTTGACATTGGTGACTGGTGTCCATGGGCGATAATAGGCTAGTCCACAATTTCTCATGGCCAAATGTCAAGCCTGCTGATGGCTGAGAGTTTTTGTCTGATATGAGAAGCTTCTCGGGGTCATTACGAAGTTCTTGAACATAGTCTAGACTATTGAACTTTATGCTACATATAAACGTACCGATACTGTGCAGTGCCAGTGCAGTGCTGATTTGTATCGCTGCTGCGGTAGTACCGCAAAGTTACAACATGTCGAATACCTTATACAGTAGCCAAAACGAGGCATTACGGTACAATCAGGGTACAATAAATAAACATGATTATAAAATGCACTCATTATCGCTCACACGTAACAACTTTGAGCATTTGCACTTTGACTTGAGTTTTTCGCAGATATGGAGCATCCTTTTCAAAGGTCAAGCATCCTATTCCAATTAAATAAAAGTGTCTGAACGACTAATCTGATGGATATACAATGTAAAATCAAGCTAAATCAATAATCAATCCAGACTTACCAAAGTTCGTGATTTTATTTCCTAAACACCGACGAAAAAAATAATGCGCAAAAATCCTGTGGTCCTTGCCCGCGGTCCGTTCCGATTTGAAACTACAAAAATCCAGATCCTACTACTAATGAAGCAATACTAGTACTGGATGAGAATCTCCTGATCTGCACTTCAGAAAAATGTGGGCTTAGCTTTTGTAGGCCCATAAAAAGCTATCAATTGTTAGCTCCCATGCCAAAGGGTTTAAAGCTGCTGCCTTCGAATGTATGCAATATTTTTTTCAAAACTAACTTTTTGTTAAACACATCTAATGGAATATAAGAAAAGGTGTGCTCAATGATTTTGACGATTACAGTCCGTCCGAGTTGTCTTTTCATCCGTTTTAGTGCCCATTTTGTACCGGTTTTGTAAATAAACAAACGAAGTGTATCCATCAAACCCGAATGTAAACAAATGCTCAAATCGCGCTTAAAAGTCCATGAGAATCTCCTGATCTGCACTTCAGAAAAATGTGGGCTTAGCTTTTGTAGGCCTATAAAAAGCTATCAATTGTTAGCTCCCATGCCATAATGGGTGCACATAATCTGATAATAGGCCTGAGCATACCTCAAAACTAATACTTCATGAGCACTTGGTTGTTGCAAGCATCATGTTGTTTGATATTTAACCCTCAACAGCACAATCAAGTCAATTAGGCCTTGCATAACTAGGCCTATATTGCTGTATTCTTACTGTTCTCTGCTAGTAGGCCTAACACGAATGGATGTACGGTTGTAGCCTGGTGTTATATTATCATATTGTAGTCATCGATCTCATCAACTTCATAGGTTTGCAATGATTTATTATCTCATAAGGTTACATGTATATGTATATACGCGATATTTAGAATTGAGGAATAGAAATATCATCCACGGGATTTGTTCTGGTCACAGAGGGCTTGCGCTTGGCTCTGTGCCGTCATCAACCATGTCTGACACCATTTATCAATAATTCGATCAATTGTTGTCTATTGCACATCCAGAGTAATATTATATCTTGACAGCCTTAGCTTTCTGAAACAAAGGTGTATATCCATATTTACTTCGATAGAACAGCATCCAGGCTAATTTATAACTTTATATTTTATTATATTATGCGATATCCTTATGTACTTTTGTTACTGTCGCAAGAACCATATTCATCATTAGATCTCACGTTTAAAACTTCCAGGACACTGTCTATTGAAGGCCTATCATAAGGTGTAACACATCGGTGAATGTGAAAAACATTTCCCCGCTTATCAAGAGTGACATCACCGCCCATCTGAAAAAAGAAGAAACTTCTGTTCGGATGGTGCCTGTGAAATTATGCTGGAACATATTTAATAAACACAACTTAGCAAATGCAGGACTGAACATGCTGTATGCTTCATTGGCCTTAAAATCTATTTACCTGGTTATTATCTGCCTTGATTCCAAACGACGACGGCAGTTTTTGGCCACCTCGCAATTTCTCGGCGTGTTTCACAATAGATTGGATATTCCACACCTATAAAAATATTTGATTCCATGAATAGTTATATCAGTCTAGCCTGATGTATACCTACAGTATACAACACAAATTGGTTCAAAAGTAGCCTGCTAAAACAACAAATTTGTTTCTGTGTTGATATCATCACTACAACTTTAAATAACAACTTCACTGCGACATTCATTGAGCTGAGAATTGAGGCAAGGATCGAACGTTCCTCCAGTTGTAAAAAGCATTCGAACAGTAATCAGAGTGAGAAATAACGTAGTCAGGACTAGACAACTCTGGAATTCTTGGTCACCTCCAGATCACAAACATCGGGTGCAATTTCCCACTTGGGATTAGAACACCGCCAGTTCCTCCAATAATTTCCAGCTCACTAGAGTGCCGCCTTAATTATACACATTTTGTCACAGTTAGGGCAAAATTTCAACTTACTTTGTGTACTGATGGAGACAATCCCGTGGCCCCGTGGATCTAAGATACATGTAATAAATCGTTAATTAATAATCTACTTTATTTACTAGTTATTGTGACACCCAATACATGTACTATCCTAATTTGTTACAATAAATGTAACCAGTGCGTACAAATCTTCTTTGGTCGAGAAACATCGGATAGGGACACTTCGAGTCTTCCAACCATTTCAGAGCACCCTCCCTGTCTCCCATGGCGACGACGACCACTCGGCCCTCTGCATAGTCAATCTTATCCTGGAGAGTAGACACATGAATTTGATGAAAAAGGTCATACGCTTGAAAAATCATACCAACTGGAATATTTTGTTTTCATGTGCGATGTATAGCTATCATAAAATAGCGTTGAAGTTTGGCAAGATGAATAACAAACATGTATTAAAATAATATATTAAACCAGTCTGGATTACGGATATCATAGTATCAAAAGTTTAATTCCTTTGACCACACATAAATGTTGCATTTCATATATTATTCACGTTGCCGGCTAACTGCAGACTAATGAGGACTAAAAGAAAACAAAAAAACATAGGCCTATGCACCGTGCACGGACCTGATTTTTCTGCAGGTCGGCCAAGTGCGCCAGTCACGGGGGTCAGTGGTAGTGCCTGAGGAGCATCAGTAGCAGGGAATGCTGACCGTCCAGTACCGCGGACAGCTGGAGTCCCCGCCCGCTGCGGGCGTCCACCAGCGGGACAGCTAGAGGTCCCGGAGTGCCCTCCTTGAGAGCGGGGGTCGGCCGCTCCCGACCAAGTCTGACGTCCACGCTCGCGAGGAAGTCATCCCACTCTGTCTACACGAGGTCGAGAAGTATTTATAATAAAATATTGTTATTTGTTTTCCAAAAAGCTCTTCATCGAAAGGTACACATGTACGTGTATGTAGGCATATTATTCGATATGTTGCTGCTAATGATCGACGTACTTCAGTTTCCATCAAGTCCTCACAAGCATCTTTCACGGCTTCTAACCTACACGTATGGCAATATACAGTAATGCGACCAGCTTTTGATAGCTTTGTTGAAACCGTGCAAGGTAACTGAATTGTTACAGCTATGAAGTTGCTTATACTGAAACTGCATGTCTAATATGAGTACTAGGCGCGAGCTTACTTGAAGGCCTTTCCCAGTTTGGAATCTAGCTCCGACCTCGATGAAACATCCAGACTAATGCATAAACGTTACATCATGGATAAATGACTGTAAATATTTATTTATATAGTAGTGCTATCTAAACGAGACACTTGTTTTTTGGACTAAAGTCTACACAACATCCCTATTCTATAGTGCCGACCTTTCGAATGCCGTGGCATAAAACTGAACTGCGTTCCACATCAGGTTGATTTTATTTCCTGCAAATTCTTCGATATCTACATCTAAAATGAAAGATGCGTTCAATGCTTAGCATTCATGATATCAATTTATAAGTCTCACGTTAGCACTTTAATAATCTTACGTCTACATATAAATACAATAAGCAGAGCGTGCACACTATACACATACCATGGAACAGATTCCTGGCTTGTCGGAGTATCTCATCCAGCTGTGACGTCAGCAGGGTGGCAGCTGAGACAGCTGTATCCTCATCCACAGCTGCCATCTCCGCAGCTGGGATAATACCACTGACTTTGGTCCTAGCTTGAGGCAGTAATCCAAATCCTCAATGATGGAGTTACAGTGACAATGCGACTGGTTGGCCTGACTCGGCCGTTACATGTATACATATATGTAGGTGTTGGTCATTATGATAAAGACTCAAGCCTTACCGAACTGAGATAATATCATGAATCCGTACATTGCCCACGAAAAATTGTTTACCATTCATGTGATTAACTTATCAGCTTATGAAACATAGACCTACTATACCATGTTCTTCAAGTACGGTTGATGTGATTGCAAATGTCCTAGCATATAATGTAATGTGTTGTGTTCAAAGATGACTAGGTTAAGAGATAATTGACAAGCAGTTGATCTCAGCCAAATCATGTTCACTATATGCAGAGTCACGGTGATAATCTGTTATCATCCATGGTCATCTTATCTATGATAAATGTAATTTTGGATTGCAAATTTGTTTGGCTCATAGACTCTACAGTCAAATCTCCAAAGCAACTTTTATAACAGCCTTTTATTGTACATACGAAATTCAATGTACATGCCAAATAATTATGAATGGTAGAAAACATACTATATTTGCACTGGCAGAATATCATCATAAAGTGTTTTTGACGACGAATTACACTTGCATATAAAACATATAATACAAACGGTATCATTCAGTTCATCCATATGCGAGGAACATTCATGTTTTACCTCACGTATTTCATAGGTGACGAATACCGTTCGCAAATATTACTGTACATACACTTGCATAAATATCGTTTATTTGAGTCACTTTGAAGAGCATAGAGAAGTTGGAATTGAGCATATTCACATGTATATACATGTATATAGATGTTATATATATTTATATATACACGATATTGTTCGAGCTATAAAGAAGGAGTATTTTTCTGGCGGTGGAATATCTCAATGACTTGGTCGATCGTTGGTCTGTCCCGTGGGTTTTTACACCTGTGAATGTGAACGACATTGCCTTCCTTGTCCAGAAATAGATTGCCACCTATCTGAAAAGAGTATGAGGACAAAATGAAGTTGAAGGCTGATCCGAAGAAATGTTAAGCTTTTTTAAGAAGCGATTTTTGGAGTCCACAGAATCAGTCACCCCAGTAACTTGTAGGCCTTACTTAATATCATGTGTATGTGGATTGCATATGACCGGTCACATTGAAATTACCTGGTTAACATCCTCTTGAACACCATAAGAAGGTGGGAGTTCTCGGCCTGCTCTCAACAACTCGGCATAGTAAGTCAGTGACTTCACGCTCCAAGTCTGGTGGTGAATGATATGAGAAGAAATGGTGATTGATGAAAAATTGAGAACTTTGACAAGTTCAAATCGAATTTTTAGATATCTGTTTTGCTATAACTCACATTTAGAACAGATGGCGACAACCCCATTGAACTGTATATCTGAAATTCCAAAACACAAAATATAATTTTTATTAATTAAGATGAGTGTGTTCATGGAATGTATTCATTAAAGCAAGGTTTAATTGCTCCTTCACTTTTACGGCAGCATGACCAAATTTAATGCATGATATCACCTTTCTATCATTGTCCAGAAGGAGTGGATAAGGACATTTGGAATGCTCTAACCACCTCAAGGCTCCTTCCCGCACGCCACCAGCGACCACCACAATATGACCCCCTGCATAGTCAATCTGTTCCTGCAGGGTTGTACATACACGTCCAAATTATTATAGTAATCTTTAATTAATACGGTTTGCGATTGGGTGTCTGCAATTATCTGTATGAACATTACACATGATATAAGGGAGACTTCAATGTATTCATACAAGGGAATGCCATCACTGTCGCAAGAGACAATTAAGTAATGAACCCTGCCACGAAGTCCAACGACTGCTCGCCAGTTTAGTTTACTCCAGTGACACGTTCCTCACTAATGAAGTATATCTTACATCTGTGACCACGAAGAATAATCAACCTGATTTTTCTGCAGCTCGGCCAGGTGGTCGAATCACGGCACTCATCTAAAGTGTCGTAGGAGGACGAGCATCGTGCAGCCTTGCCCGGCAACGTGCTCTCCCAGGCGCGCCTCCCGTCCACTCCGGGCATCAGTCAGTGCCAGGTCACACGGGCCGGGACCACCCTCGACTAGCAGGGCGCCCGCTTGTCCACGCTCGCGACGCACGTCGATATCCCGGAGAAAATCATCCCAGTCTCTCTAAAAATATTATGTTTCATGCATCTACACTGTACTTTTCACAATCACCTCATTTATGGATGAATCGGAATGGCGAATTAACACACCTCAAAATCGGACAGTTCCTCAAACGAGTCTCGTATTTCAGCATTCCTAAATAGAGTAACACATTCAGTTATACTGCATTCTAGTCTGAATAAGCTCTCACTAGGTGTTATGGACTAATCCCTTAAAAATAGTAATATAAACAATTAATACCTCCCAACACATGAACTTACTTGAAATGTGACCCAACAGTTGACTCCATGTCATTCCGCGTTGATACATTCAACCTAATCAATGAATCGTCCTCATAATGATAAATATAATTCAAGAGTGAGCAAAAAACTTCTATGATTGAAATACATAATATCATAATATCCATGAATTCATCTCCCCTCATTCAAGTAATATATAATAGTACATATAATAGTCCTATCACTTGCACCTTTCAAAACAAACTCGATAATGGTCGGTGATTTTCCACAAAACACCAATTTTGTTCTCGACGAAATCTTCAAGTTCCGCATCTGGAATTTGAAGTATCAAATGTAATCACTGTCACTCAATAATGCCAATAGCCTATACATGACTCATCAGAGGTTTGTAACTAGAGTGCATAACATGTGTAAAGTTATTGACTACCGTCCGCTCTTCGGGATCCTCGAGGATAGTCCTCTCTCATCCGAGTCCTTGCGGACGCGCATCCGCTATTCCGGATCCTCGCGGCAGGGCCGCTCACCGGAGGTCGCGGCGGACACGGTAACTACTTCATCATTAACGGTAACCAGGTAACAGCCCACCCGACACTCCCAGGCCTACGGACACCGTTCAGAAACTGGTTCATCACCACGGTGTTAACTGGCGGGGCCTGGCGAGCCGCGGTCTGCCTCGGGGACGGAACCCCGTACAGTCCGACATGCTGGCCAGAGCCTCTGTCACATGTCCCGGGAAGGGAGAGAGCTGGCGATCCACAGGGCCGAAGGCCCCCGAGTCAGCAACTCGTCTCTCCCAGCCCGGGCCTCCCCACGGAAATCGTCCCCAGGGCTCTAGGAGCCCACTACTCAGACCCAGGGAACACAAAGCTCATGGCGAGCCTCGTGTGCGTCCTAGTCTCGATCTTGGACAATCTCCTCGAACGAGTCGCTTCCAGTGTATATATAATACACCAGAAACTGCAGGGCGCACGCGAGGTTAAATCGATCCATTGTTATAGTTTACTGGAGCGTAAATTACAATACGTCGCCGTGGCAACGCACGCTCGAACGGAGCATGTCAAAACAAGGCCAAGTACAGAAAGGCCACATAAATGGCTTTTATGTTTACAATCACCTGCCGCGTGCTTAGGGCAAAATCGCCACATTACCCCCTTCTTACAATGTTGGTCCCCAACATGTTCCGCCCGCGCCCAAAATGCTCGAAACCCGACGAAGGCTTCGCATGGCGGGGGCCGGAAGAAGGCACGATGGCAACGCCCGGAAGTCACGGCGCAAACACTAGGACTTTAAGAGTCCCTTTTGGAAGAATGGGGAACTACCCCCGGACTTATGGAGTAAACTATAACGCGCTTTGCAATTTTGAATAAATCCTCATAAACAAGCTAAAATTTTGACCGAGGTGGTCCAAAACCGTGTGATGACCTTGAAAGGTCATCCATTATAAAAGGACGGTGTGTCGAGTCTTTGGAATATCTTTAAGGTTAGACTTTAAATTTAGAAATTTTGTAAAACGACACACCGAGTGATCAAAAGTGATAGTACCTCTAAAATGTTGCCGACCGCCCTGCCGGCCGGCTCCTCAGATCCGCAGAGCGGGTCTGAGGCAGGGCGGAGCCGCGGAAGCGACTCCGGCACGCCCGCATGACATATGTACATCTAGCAGACACACATACACCTGCGGACAGCTGTCGCAGACAGCTATCAAAGCCAACGCGGCAAGCCGCATCGACTGCCAGTATCTGTATACTGCAACCCGCACAGGCCTGTGTACAGACACGCAGATGGACGGACGTCTGCACTTTCATGCAGCCGCCCGCCCGCCCGCACGTCTTCAGCACGGCCCGCATGGGGAGTTTACAACTGACAAAATCACCCGCATCTCGAACACCGGACACGCGGATCCCGCGGAATCCAGCGCCGCATCGGTGGACGAAATGCGGATGGCACAAAACACATGTGCTACACATCTGGAGATTAATAAAAATCCGAGAACGACATTTTTACATATATATACATGTAACAAATGACAGCTATACTACACGTGCAGCAATGCACGCGGTGTCGCTGCAAAACTCTGTCCCCGGTCATACTGACACACTGCCGTACCAACATACAAACACCATAAAACTCATGCGGAGGCAGTCATTTCCCTCCGGTGACTCCAAATCAAACCATGAATACGGGTAGAAACGCATTTCTATCCCGGGGGACCTCGCAAATAACTACAGTAATTAAGATCAGTCATTAGCTAAAGCTTCCGCACTGGCGGTAAATGACGTGAAACTAATCACCAAAGCAAGGTAGAAATTGGGCATAAAATTGACAGTAACCACTAACTTGTGGCTTGTACGAATATGTCAGACGAAAACGACAATAAATTGTCATTCTCCAGTCTTTTCAAATATCACAGCAATCCGTCACTGTCAAAATTAGCGCAACTCCTTACACCCCTCTCGCGAAAGCAGAAATCTCCCGATTTCTTACTCTCTATTGCACCGGAAAGGAAATTTCACATACTTGACTCACTTTGTATCAGTAAATGAGCAAGAACAGAATTCTCCAGAGACATGCCGCACACTTGTGGCTTATAATCCTCCCATAAATAATAAATGAGATGGAAAATAAACAAAATCACTCCCCATAGCCGCTGGCACGCTTACAGGGCGATCGGACATACCCATGACGTCCGGACAGACAATCGGGCGCCCTATGGGCGTTTGCAAAGCGCCCACTAGCATCCCCGACGTACTGCCCGGCCGCGGAGCGGTGCCCGGTCCAGCCCAGAGCCTCCTCAAACGACTACCGGAGCGCGGAGCCAATAGATTTAGACGCGGAGCCGGCATGGTCCATAACCGCACTGGTTAGGGGGCGAACCCTTCATACCGGCGCCCAATCTAGAGGCGCCCAAAGATGGTGAAAGCAATAGCCGGCGGACGTCCGGGGCTGCCCGCGGACGGAGTCCAGGCCGGACGTCTACCATTGTACGGCGTATTGCCCTTATCCAATGAAGATGAAATTGGAATTAGAAGCCACCACAAGTGTTGCGCATGTAATATACGACCCCCTTCTTAGAAGGAGGCCGGGGTTCCGGTCATTCCGGCCGGACCGCGTATTGTAAGGTACGATCCGGACGAGAACGAGCGTCACCCGCTGCCGCGGCTGGTCCGCACACGCGGACTTAACAACCGCTCCATTATCATAATGGATAGTCGGTTTCCTGCCGTAAGAAACCTTAATCTACTATAACCGCAATTACAGTAGTGGCTCACGGGGGATAACTACACCGAAGTGCGTCATCTTAAAGCGCCGCGGACGCCGGACGAGTCACGCGGACGAACCGCGGACATCAGTCCTCATCTGCGGACACTATCCCCGCGTCCAGAGCCAGTTCCCCAAATCCGTGGGAAGACGCTTCTCCCGTAGCGGACGTAAATCCCAACCTCAGTCTGGCCATATAAGAGGTTGTCCCGGGACCAAGGGCGTCCGGCCGAATCAGTAAATTCGTCCGGCCAGCGTAACCGTTGTGCGGAATACGCCGGACAGCCGTCCATAAGGTGCGGACAGGCCATCCGCACGTCCCTGGCGCTAGAAACTACAGGAGGGCGGATGCGGAGCGGCGGCGTTACGACATGAAAGTCTCCGCGGACCTCAACTCCGAAGATGGCCACAAAGTAGCCACCCACGGAGGTAAGTCGTGCGGACTCTCACGGAACGACCTAAAACCCATCCATAGTATGACAGACGGGTACCGCAGACGCATCCGCATGGGCGGAAGGTTATTCCCACCCATACCGGGCTGGCGCACGTGGTTTCCGGCGTGGCCGCCCGTCATCCGCAGGTACTGGAGGGAGTGGAGGTACCTGCGGATCGCCGTTATCTGGCTGATAGCCGCCCAGTCCATCATCTGACGGGTCAGAGAGGTCCGGGAGGCCCACCATACGGCGCACACGCTCGTCCGGAGTCCGCGGATGCTGACCGGACGGATCCCATACGGGAGCGTCATCCGGTTCCGCATCTTGAATTAGCGGATCCATGACAAGCGGGCCCTCGTACTTCTTCAGATTATCGATATGGACAACCAGAACCCTGTCCGGATCGGAATCCCTCCGGATCCGGTAGTCCACATCTGTCACCTGTTTCAGTACTGTAAACGGGCCTATCCACGGCTTAGCAAATTTATTGCCTTGCTTAAGCGGCGGATAATAGTAGCGCACCTTGTCGCCTTCTGCAAAAGCTGGCCTACCCTTAGCATGGGCGTCATAGCCTCGCTTCTGCCGGAGGGCAGACTTGTCCAGGCGCGCGCGCGCGAAATCATGGGCGTTCGCCAGGGCGCGGCGAATCCACTCCACGTATTCCGGACCGCACTGGGGTACCGCGCCGGTCTCTGCCGCAGTTGGATACATAATATCCACGGGCAAATTTAACTCCCGGCCGTACAACATCGCGTGCGGAGTAACTCCGGTCGAAGAGTGGACCGACGACCTGTACGCCATTAAGACATACGGCAGGTGGTCATCCCAATCATTCGCACGATCATTCACAAAGGCCGCCAGCATGTTGAGGACCGATCGATTAAAGCGTTCGACCTGGCCATCAGACTGGGGCCTGTAGGGGGTGGTCCGCACCTTGGTACTCCCTAGCATCTGTGCTAGGTTCCGGAACAGGTTGCTCTCAAATTGCGTGCCCTGATCCGAATGTACCTGTTTAGGTACCCCATGGTACACCACCCATCTATTCACCAATAACCGAGCTACCTCGTCCGCAGTCTGGCGGCGCAGTGGGTAGGCGTCGGTATACTTGGTAAAATAGTCGGATATCACCAGGATGTACCGGAAACCGCGCGGGGTGACCCGGTGGGTATCCAGTATATCCAAAGCTATCCGATCAAACGGCGCGCCCGCCTTAACCGTGGTTAAGGGGTGGCGGCCAGGAGTCGGGACTCCTTTGCGAGCTTGACACCGAGGGCAGGCTGCGCACCACCGTTGCACGTCCAAGCCGCTACCAGGCCAATGAAAGCGCTGTTGTAGCCTATGGACGGTCCTCCGGATTCCCAAGTGACCGGTCACCCGGAGGTCGTGCAACTGGTGGAGTACTTCTTTCCGCAGCTCCGCCGGAAGCACCAACTGCCATATTGGAGGCAGTGGGGTCGGTGGCTCATAGCGCCGGTATAAGAGGCCATCCCTCAAGGAGAGTCGTTCCCACTGAGATACTAGAGACAAGGTCTCCTCCCTGTAGGTCTTCCGCTCATCCTTCGAGGGCTTCTGGCCGGCCTCAAGGGCTGTGATTACCGGTGCCAGAGCTCTGTCAGCTCTCTGCGCCGCAGCTATCTGCGCCGGAGAGTAGCCACCCAAGTAATTAGGCTCCTCATCCGTCGCGTCCGGCTGCGCCGCAGCGGCCATCACCACTGGGGGCAAGGACCGCTCATACTCAGACTCTCCAGAGGACGAGGGTACCCACGAGGAGTACACCGCTGGACTCGAGGAAGACTCGCTGGAGCTGAGCCGCACCTCCGCTTCATATGCGGGACGCCCTCGCCGATATCGGCGGGTCCGCGCGCGGAGATGAGCCCTAGACGCTCCGGCCGCCGTGTTGTTAGAGGGGGCGGCGGCCTGCGGTCTCCCCGGAACGTCCAATTCCGAGTCTGAGGACGAATCCGCGGCTTGCTGGAATGGTGCCATCCCTGCACAACCCGGATTCTTGCACTTATGACAACGGGACAGGCCGTCCGCGTTGCCGTGCAACTTACCAGCGCGGTGCTCTATCTGCATGTCATACTCTTGGAGTTTGACGAGCCACCGCGCCACCAAGCCATCGGCCTCACTATAGTTGAGGAGCCATCTCAGCGAACTATGATCAGTCCGCAAACGGAAATGGCGTCCCAACAAATAGTGCCGGAAGCGCTTGGTCATCGTAACCACCGCGAGCAACTCGCGATGAGTGGTACAGTAGTTCATTTGAGAGCGGCTCAAGGCCACACTCGCATAAGCTACTACCCGCTCTTGCCCGTCCACGATCTGCGAGAGGACACCGCCGAGCGCGAAGTTACTCGCGTCGGTGTCCAAGATGAACTCGCAGTCCGGACGAGGGTGCCGCAGCACCGGGGCCACTACCAAGGCCTGCCGGAGTCCCGAGAAGGCGTTAGCCTGCTCGGCGGACCAAACAAAATCGGCGCCCTTTTCCGTGAGGATAGTAAGGGGACGCGCGATCTCCGCAAAGCCGCGAATAAACCTGCGGTGGTAGCTCGCGAAGCCCAAGAAGGACCTCACGTCCGCCACGTTACATGGCGGAGGCCATTTCTGCACGGCCGCCACCTTTGCGGGGTCTGGTCTCACTCCGGTGCCCGTTACCATGAAGCCCAAGTACAGGATTTCCTGCGCGAATAGCTCGCACTTACTTGGCTTCAATTTAAGCCCTGCTCCGCGGATGCGATGGAGCACCATCTGGAGGTTGGTGAGGGTTTCCTCGAACGACCGGCCATACACGACGACATCGTCGATGTAGACCATACATCGCTTCCAGAGGAACCCTTTGAGTACCATCTCCATGAGGCGCTCGAACGTCGCTGGTGCGTTACAGAGCCCGAACGGCATTACCTTGAATTGGTAGAGCCCGTTCTTGGTAACGAAGGCAGTCTTCGCCCGATCACTCTCCTCCATCTCCACCTGCCAATACCCGGAGGCCAGATCCAGAGCACAGAAATAGTGCGACCCGGCCAGGGCATCGAAGGTATCCTCAATGTGCGGGAGAGGATATGAGTCCTTCCGCGTGGCATCGTTGAGTTTCCGATAGTCCACGCAGAACCTCCACGAGCCGTCCTTCTTCTTCACCATAACCACCGGACTGGCCCAAGGGCTGTCACTGGGTTCGATGATGTCCAAGTCGAGCATCTTTTGCACCTCCTGGTCTATGACCTCTTGGTGCACTATTGCTGCCCGACGAAGACGCTGCTTGAGAGGACGCTCGTCCACGAGGTCGATGCGGTGCTTGGCGACGTCAGTCTTGCCAACCGCACCATCAGGACCCATGAACACATCCGCATACTGCCGCAGCAGTCTGCGGAGCGCTTGGCGCTGCTCTTCATCCAGCCGGTCCTTCGGAACCCTAGATTCCAAATGGTCCGGCAGGGTGAACGGATCATCTCCGGCGGCCGCCGCCGCGCACGCAGCGCGGCAGACCGGATCGTCGGGGATGACACGACTCGAAGCCGCGGGAATAGCAGTAGCTGCTATGCATCCGCGCTTCAGTACAATCGGAGCATCCGTAGGATTCACCACAAGGATGGGCATCGCGCGGGGGTTGGACATGACCAGGGCCCCACCCAGCACGAGCCCAGTTCCTGCGGCGAAACTGCTCACGGGTTGCACTATACACGGACGACCATCGAGGGGCATGCGGGGACGCCGCGGCCTCGTCTCGATGATCATCTCACTCATCGGCGGCACTACTACAGTGCGCGATGTCCGCATCTGGAATGAATGCATCGGGCCCGAGCGGAAGAGGAAGTGTGTGTCCTCTCCCATCCGGAACTCGCCAGCGCTAAAGTTGGCAATCACCCGGTGGACCCGTAGGAAATTCATCCCAATTATCCCGGCCGCTCCGATATCCGCCACGATCGCCTCTGTCAGATACACCTTGTCCCCAAGGGTAATAGGCAGATCGATGATGCCATGGATACGGATGCGGTTGTCTCCCGCTCCGTAGAGCTTGTATGGTCCGGGATCTCGCAACTCAAGGTTGCGGAGTGCGGGCTCCTTCCTAAACGTTCCGGCGGCCACGAGGGTCACCTCCGAGCCTGAGTCTATGAGGAACCGGACCGGCTCCCGTCCGAAGGACAGGGGCAGGTACCAGCAGGGGTCCCTCACCAGCGCGCAGGTCGGGCGATACCTTTCGCACGCGCTGGGCTCATCTACGGAGTCCTCGCCATCCGCCTCAGCCGCGGAGGAGCTAGACTGGTCTCCAAGGACTACTTCCGGAGAAGTCATATCCACTTGGGGTCCGTCCTGCTCATCAGCGGGTGGGGCGGCATCGTTTGCCACCGAACAACTATCCCCGGACGCAGTGTTGGTCGCCACCACGTCCGGATCTAGTTTCCCTGCCGCGGGTTCCGATTCTGCTGTCCCGGAGGACCAGACCGGAAGGAATTCCTCCGTTGCGGGCCAGGGAGAGCTCCCTGGTATCCGCGCGACCGCAGGCGTTCCAACAACTCCGGACACTTCAGCCAAAAGTGTCCCTGCTTTCCGCAGAAGTAGCAGGGACGGTTCTGAGCTGGTCCGGAGGTGAACGCGCAACATTCTGCGGCTCCCGGAGCTTCGAGCCCGGCGCAGTGCGCAATCATCTGCGCGGCGCCGAGGTCGTATTCCTCTATGTCGCACTCGTCCGAAGGCGAGTGCGGCGCGGCGACCGGTGCCGCAGGTGCGGGCGCCCCTGTAGAGGGTGCCGGCGCACTAACCCACTGCTGGGTAGGTTCCCTGGCGGGTTCCCGGACGACCGGGTCCTGCCACGGGGTTACCTGCGATGCCTTGACCGGAGGAGGAGTCGCCACCTGCGCGGGTACAGCCGGGGCCGGAGCCGAGGCTGGAGGCAACTGTCTAGGACGGACAGCCATCTCAAGCGCAAGCGCGGAGTCTATCGCCTCCTCCATCGATCGCTTTTCATGGGTGGCCAGCCCGTACGCTAGGTGGTAAGGCTGGCCATCGATGAACTGATCGATCAGCATCGTCTCGAACCGTCTGGAGTCCATGTCCGGGAAGGCTTTCCGGCCGAGTATGCGTAAGCCGTACGCATAGTCTGTCACGGACTCAGTCGGCTGGCGGATACGCGCCTTGAACTCTCGTTCAGACTGCCGCCGATTGGTCGTCGGCGGGAACAGCAGGCGAAGTTGACGAGCAACCTCGCCGAACGTCACTGTTCCTACCGGCAGACACGGCATCACGCGGAGAGCTTTCCCTTCCAGGCTCCCCGCGAGGACGTGTCCAGCCTCAGGCTGGGACCATCCTTCGTACACGGCGGTACGCCATACCTGGAGCAAGTAGTCCTCCAAGTCGGCGTTATCCCCGTTGAACCGTTTCCGCCACGAAGAGTGGTCGGGCCCGTCATCGCGTTTGTTACGCGCCCGACGTGCGGTCCCGGCTCCGGGGTCGTCCGTGTACTGCGGCAAGTTCCGCGCGCTTCCCACGCCTGCGGCGGAGTCTGCCGGAGCAAACATCGACGCCGCGGACATAGGAGCAGGGAAGCTCACGTTTGCCGCCGGGATCATTCCCGCTGAAAACCCACTCTGGCTAGGTGCGGGCGGGGCTCCCATCGAACCTACTGGGTAGGCTCCAGAAGGGGCGGCAAAGCTTGGGGCCGAAGCCGCCTGTTGCCACTGCCCGTCCGACACACTGTACGTGCCAGGGTAAGTCGACCACGCGGCTTGCGCTCCAACCGTCGGAACGGTCGACGCGGTCGCCAACGTGGTGCCTCCGAGCCGCGGGGCAGGCGCGGGTCCCATTGCGGGGGCCACTGGCGCCTGCGGACTCGGCAGGACTTGGGGAGGGGCTACTGGCCCAGACATCCCCGGACTTAGGGTGACCGACGGGTCAACGCTCGAATGCAGCTGATTCCGCTTGAACAGTACAAGCGCCTCGGATATCAGCCACCTCTCCCTCTCCGTCAAAGGCCCCGAGTTGCCTTGTGACAGCGGAGAAGGGGAGCGGTTCCGCCGGTCTGATCGTCCCTGATGGGGCGACCGGGCGCGGTCATAGCGCCCGAGGGGAGCCAGCTCGCCAAGCGCGTCGGTGAGCTGATCCACCACACTGCCCGGTGCGGACCGACCAGAACCCATGCCAGAGGCCCGCGAGGGAGCCCACCCGGCCGGGTGCGGCATCTGGTAAGACTGGTCCGCTCGTCCAGAAGGACCCGCATGCATCGGCGCTCGATTCCGGACGCTCGAAGGCGTCTTATGGAAGGGTGCCGATTGCCACGGATCTGTTCTGGGCGCGGGCGGGCGCGGCGTAGAGCCGTTGCCAGCTCCACCCACCGCGCCTAACACGTCAAGGTCCGGCCTTGACGGCAACTCCTGCTGCGGCCCCGCGGGGCCCGACTCTACGTCCGAAGACGGAGCCAGGGACGCCGGAGTCGTCTCCGCGGACGGGGTCTTGTCCACGGAGGTTTCCGCGCGTTCCTTCCGGCCGCCGGAGTCGTCCGGAGACGTCTCACGGGGGCTGTCGCGTGACCGGGTGTGGTCCGCGACACTTCCACCCTTATCCCTCCCCTTGGATTCATCGGCCTTATCTTTGGCCTTCTCTTTCGCTCTCGTCATTTTTTCGAGACGTCCTTGAGGAGCGGGCGATCCCCAGGGACTAAGGAGGCGACAACACTGTGACGGTAGGCTGCGATGGAACACTGTCGGACTGATCCTGGTCACGGCACCAATGTAAAGTTATTGACTACCGTCCGCTCTTCGGGATCCTCGAGGATAGTCCTCTCTCATCCGAGTCCTTGCGGACGCGCATCCGCTATTCCGGATCCTCGCGGCAGGGCCGCTCACCGGAGGTCGCGGCGGACACGGTAACTACTTCATCATTAACGGTAACCAGGTAACAGCCCACCCGACACTCCCAGGCCTACGGACACCGTTCAGAAACTGGTTCATCACCACGGTGTTAACTGGCGGGGCCTGGCGAGCCGCGGTCTGCCTCGGGGACGGAACCCCGTACAGTCCGACATGCTGGCCAGAGCCTCTGTCACATGTCCCGGGAAGGGAGAGAGCTGGCGATCCACAGGGCCGAAGGCCCCCGAGTCAGCAACTCGTCTCTCCCAGCCCGGGCCTCCCCACGGAAATCGTCCCCAGGGCTCTAGGAGCCCACTACTCAGACCCAGGGAACACAAAGCTCATGGCGAGCCTCGTGTGCGTCCTAGTCTCGATCTTGGACAATCTCCTCGAACGAGTCGCTTCCAGTGTATATATAATACACCAGAAACTGCAGGGCGCACGCGAGGTTAAATCGATCCATTGTTATAGTTTACTGGAGCGTAAATTACAATACGTCGCCGTGGCAACGCACGCTCGAACGGAGCATGTCAAAACAAGGCCAAGTACAGAAAGGCCACATAAATGGCTTTTATGTTTACAATCACCTGCCGCGTGCTTAGGGCAAAATCGCCACACATGTATATACGTATCTGCAATATATGAGTTAGAAATATATACCTTGCATAATTTGTCTCGCCTCTACCAGGATTTCGTCCATATGGGAAGCGAGGGTTGATACCGCGGACAAGACTGCGGCATCCTCCATGGCAAATACTGGCATACAAATGATGTGAATATATGTATGAATGAATAGATGTATAACCGTCTACCTGTCTATGTTTATGTTGATTATCATGCATGAAAAGCCTATATCATACCTCAAACGGATCCAGGATTATATGAAGTACTGTGGCCTTCTGACTTGACCATGACTTGGCATTTCACTGTAAAGGTGAATTTCCGTTCATTTTCGATCAATAAATTTCGGGTTGGTCACCCTCACTTTTAAATTTCGTACTAGGCACTCCATATGCCTTCCTGTAATGCCTGGGTAAACACGTACAACAGAAGTAGACTGTGTGACGCGCTCTGAGAAGCAGTGTATTTATTAACGCTGTGAAATATCCTGCAATATAGATAGGCGTGTTCTACTATATCGTCAGCTAGTTGAATAATGTTTATTGACTGCAGTTGCTATCATTCCACTGGAATTATATTGTTTGATCCCGCCCCACTCAGTGAAAGGAATTATATCACTGCATGAGGACAATTCATAGATAATCATTATTAAATGGGTCTGCAGTCGAGGTCAACTCAACATTATCTGCCGCAAAGTTTTTTTCTTCGCTTTTATGCCTATCATATTGTTTTGAATCGTCCATCAGTTTCAAATATAAGTTTTCCGTTGGGCATGAAACCATGTATGTTTTTACCAAGTTTCAGACTCGTATATAATTGAAAAACTTAATTGGCAATCGACTACTCCTCAAAATTTGCAATTCAGAACACAATCGCCAGTTAGGCCCTTTCGATTGTACAGTGCGTTGCAAAGACGATATTTGATCAGAATGCACCCTCTAGAATTAAAATACAAAAGTGAACTGGTATGAAATCGGCATATAAAGAAAACATCAGTCACTAAAAATACGCTGAAATACCATGATCGAGATATTTACTAAATTTAGAAAAATTGTTCATGAAAAGTTGTGAAATTTGTATAAGGCTATATAAAAATAAAGTTACAGGCGAATCGGGCATTGGAGGTTTTGAGATGAATTTGACTTTGAACAGGGAGTAACAATTATTAAGTGGCGATCGAAAAAATAAACGGACCAGTCCAATATCCGAAGACATTACTGGCAATGCTGACTAGGATTTCAGTGCGGGCACAGCTAGTTGTGTTTGGACAACTGGCTGCCATTCGTTTCACCGCATATTGTATCATATTCATATGTAGGTTTTCACATGTACATGTATGCATGCACAGTATAGGTTGTTACGTCAATTATATGTACGCTTCTGTTTTAACTACGGGAAGATTTCAATGGAAACCTTGAAGCGCAATCAAATTTTTTGCCAATTACAAATATCACAATAATTTATTGTGTTTCGTGCCCTTGATCACTTATGGTTGAAACGACTTACTAGTATATTATGTCAAGTTGAAGTATATTCACTCCAGCTCATGTTATACCCTGTATTCACACGGAAATGACCAATAGCCTAAGAACCCACCCCGACTGGCGTGGATCAAAACGCACTAGCTGATAGTGATGTGAATAGCATGCAATTTTAGATCACAGTAACGCAAAGGAAAAACTTACTTAAAACTTCAGCGATTGGCTATGCACCAATTACTCGAATGAATTACCCTCACCGATGACAAGCTGGCCTGGATTGATTGCTTCAATTGCAAGTTTTTGACCTTTGTTTTTGTTTTGACGAGCGATAATATGCGACAATAAATAAAGTTTTCCTTACTAAATGTTGGCCAAAAGGTTTATTAAACTGAAGGAAAAACAACTGCCACTGCAAATTGCA
Organism: Terebella lapidaria; assembly: GCA_949152475.1. Classification (NCBI taxonomy): domain Eukaryota; kingdom Metazoa; phylum Annelida; class Polychaeta; order Terebellida; family Terebellidae; genus Terebella; species Terebella lapidaria. The sequence continues at coordinate 28,532,599 of OX424561.1, read as the reverse complement.
CAATAACAAATCACGAATAAATATCAAGAAACACGTGCATATAGGGGAGAGACGTGTCATATGAACCACTTAAGACTTAGACACTTTCCAGCAAGGCTTCTCAATAATTCGATATATCTTACACATGTGTGAATTGTATAAACAATACTTTGTATGTGGCGCTGTATAAGAATGATGGCGCACAGGAATAGACACCGTAACGAAAGATGTAAAATAAGAATACAAGTGGTCCTTATTACACGCTCTTTGTGTAATATGGACCACCCTGTAATTAACATAGCACCAAGGGTGCTGTAGCTTACCGGCAATCATGAGAAACGCAGAGTATTGATTTTCCAACATATACATTGTTACACTGATCTTGAACTCTAATTGTCAAAAAATGTTCGTAAATGTTGCTGGAAACACATTTTCTGTATGGACTATAGTACGAAATCAAATTACACATCACAAAGCTATATACAGAGAATCTTATACATGATTTTGAGAAAAACTGTCTGAATAGATTTAGACAAAATGGCCACCAAAGACAAATTTCATCGTTTTTGACCTTCCAAGGTCATTATAATAATGAGCATTTTATAGTCTTGGATCACCAACTCAAGTCGGTCTCTCTGACTGCACAATTATTATCCCCGGCAGACCTGTTCACTCCGACACATACTCAACCTCCTGGGAGGCATACAGCTCCATGTGCAGCCATTATTTGGCGCAGGGAAACTGTGCATACACAATTGCCATCTCTGTCTATTGCCAGGTGCCCAATTATACTGTTTGGGTGAACAGCATACAGCAGCGCAGGTGAATGCACAAACAGGGTCACCCATCCATGTATTACCCACGCCTAGCGTTGCTTAACTTCGGTGATCTTACGGGTACCGGTGTGTCATGCGCTACAAGGCCGTCATTGAAGGTCAAATTCAAGGTCATCACTCAAACCGCATTATATGATTTCCCATTTGAATGTGCCAATACTTAGGCTCTATTTTGAAGTCTTCTATGAGTTTACTCCGCACAGCTCCCATTATGAAGGAAAATTGGGTGAAATTTTCTAAGTCCAAAAAAGTTTTCAATGGCCAAAAAAAAATTTTTTTTTTTTTGCTGGAAATGGCTCAAAACGAATAGTGACTTGATTTGGGACAAAAAAATTTTTTTTCGCCGACCCGTCAAAAAATCAAAATGGCCGCCACACGCAGACCGGCAATTCAAGGGCAACAAAACTTATACACATCATAGAGGTACATGAGGGGAATGTTTTAAAACAAAAATCTCAAAACTGATCAGACAGTTTTTGAGAAAATGGCCATCAAGTCCAAAATTGGTCATTTTTCGACAAAAAAAGGTCGTTTTGACCTTCCAAGGTCATTGAAGGTCAAATTCAAGGTCATCACTCAAACCGCAATATATGGTTTCCCATTTGAATGTGCCATTACTTAGGCTCTATCTTCAAGTGTTCTATGAGTTTACTCTGCACAGCTCCCATTATGAAGGAAAATTGGGTGAAATTTTCTGTCCAAAAATTTTTTCAATGGGCAAAAAAATTTTTTTTTTTTTTTTTGCTGGAAATGGCTCAAACAATAGTGACTTGATTTGGGACAAAAAATTTTTTTTTCGCCGACCCGTCAAAAAATCAAAATGGCCGCCACACGCAGACCGGCGATTCAAGGGCAACGAAACTTATACACATCATAAAGGTACATAAGAGGAATGTTTTGAAACAAAAATCTCAAAACTGATCAGACAGTTTTTGAGAAAATGGCCTCCAAAGTCCAAAATTGGCAATTTTTCGTCAAAAATGGCCGCCAAATCGGCAAAAACGATTCAATCAAAAAAATTAAAAAAACGTCTTTAGATACTGGCCCAAGGTATGTTCTGACAAATTTATGGGGAAATTCATCACGTCAAAAAAAAGTTACAGACCCGGACGGACGACGGACGGACGACGGACGACGGACGAAATACCACGACAATAGCTTATCGGCCCAAAGGGCCGGTAAGCTAAAAATGGACCACGGCCCGTGAAATTTGTTTTTCAACGAATTCAAGGCATAATCACAACTAACCGTCCAAATGCTATGTTTAGTGTTTTGTAACAAGGAATCAAAACCTAGCCCTCGATAAAAACAATGGGATGACCACGCGATAATATTTACAATTGAAAAATTACATCAATTTTTAGCGATTTTCATTTAAATTTCATTCCATATACCCTGCTTTCTATGATGTTGCTCTCCTCAATGACAGAGGGTTGCAAATGATGAGCGTTATAATTACGTCAACCACCATGGAGATATATGTCATCCTGCTGCTAAAACCCGGGGTGGTCCATATTACACACTGGTCCATATTACACGTCTCTCCCTTATATGGGCCTATATGTGACTTCTGCATCATACCTACGGTGTCGATCGAGTGTCAGTTGCTCTTTGGTAGAGCGTTCACCTCACAAATGAGTGGTCCCGGGTTCGAGGTCAGGTCTCGCTAACTGGTGAATTTAGTAGCCTACCTGATATGTTGTCCTTCGGCCCGGAGAGTACATTAATTGGCGCTGGGTGAGGCCGTTGCTGCACTGGGATTATCAGCGGTACGGATGGGTAATAGCATTATATATGATGATAGTATGCCATATATGTGATCTGCTTCAGGCCGCTATATAGAAATTCTGACAACGCAGTACAGGATCCCACTGGAAATAATTGCGTGCACTTCTGGGATTCACTTGAGCTCTCACCCCCTGAAAAAAAAAACATTCAGATCTAGCCGGGCCTATATTCACGCAGGTCTAGGACTGACACTTTGTCTTTTCTTGTATACTTTTTGTTTTTGATTTTTATTGAGCATAATTATATTTTTTCACAAATTTATTTCGTCTAAAATGCCTACGTGCATATATAAATTCATATATTAAATATTCAGTACTCTTTATCTAGTGGGTTTGAATAATGAAAAGGAAATTGTTTGAAGCCAAAACATTTAGGCTACAATCAACTAAATCACTCTCAATAACCATTACATACTCTTACATACGGAAGCCCGTTGAGGCCAGATACTGCAAGGTGTGATTATATTTATCTGTTGGCCGCCACATAATTATCTGGCGGATAATAATGATCTGGCCAGATAATTAAGTGGCGGCCGCCAGATAATTACGTGGCGGTCGCCACTTAAATATATTTTCATACCTGGCACTAGCGGTCTTCCACACTTACACATGCTTTATGTCTGTACCGTGTCCGCCAAGGTGTCTAGTCACAATAATGTTCAGGCTCGAGCCTAGACTAGTATACAACGTGCCAGTTAATGCATGTTCATAAGTGACGTAGGGTAGATCATAGGGGCACAATACAGTAACCCGTTCAGTTAATTAGCGAGCGTTCACCTCACTTAGGCAGTATGAAGGGAAACTTGTGAAACATCACCTCGTTTATTTTTCATGCCAGATTTCTGGAAAAATTTATATTCATCTGAAAGAATACACTGCTGGGAAATAATGACCCGGTTTTCAAGGCAATATCTTGTTGTCGTTCTTTTCAGAAGCTGGGGGAAGCAAAAGGGGTTTTCATTGCCATCATCACCCATAATTTTGGGTATTTTTACCCCGGGTTCATTCAAGGCAGAATAGCACAAAATCACATGTGTCGTCTAATCTATTCATGCTATCACGCGATGTCAAATACACCAATTGATAAAATTAGCATAGTGGTTGGGCTGGGACTTTTTTTATGTTATAGACCACCAAAATAAAACCATTTAATAACGGTCTCCTTCAGGTCTAGGGGTAAATGATTAGTCGGTGTTTATAATTAAGTTGAACTACAAAGGTTTCCTATTATCGCTCTCTATTTGAGACGGATTTAGAAGGTTACGTTGCATTTGAAACCATTTTGTGTTGAATTTAAGGAGTCCAGTTGATTGAAGTTCTTGAGTTTCCAAGAGTAATTACTCCCAGCAATTATAATGGCAGGTGAAACCATTTTTGCTGCCTTAGTTTCCTTATTCAGTCCAACTCCAAGTCAAATTGCTTGCTACTGTCCATGCTACTGTCACTGAATACTGAATACTCGTACAGTCGACATTGCCCATTTGGCTAGGGTACAGCTATATTGATCATTGTTGGGCCTTATCGTGAAATAGGTCCCGCTTAATTCGTACGTTATGATTTCTTTACTTCAGATTGACATTTCACTTACCAAATATTTTGTAATCCGAACTGACGATATTGTCCCACGGGACACAAGACTAAACGTTATCCAAGTTTTCGATGAAATTTCCATGTATGTTTTGACCTCGATATATATTATTCATTTCCTTAACTGATTAAAATTGATGTAATTTTCTCTATTTCAGGGATGATTTCCGATCGGTCTTTCACCTCAGCTAATGATATGTGATGGGCAAGTTCTAAACACCAGCCACAATGGGCTTGAGACATTCCAAATTCCATGGCTTGCACAGCAGAATAATGAAGTGTAGGAGCGTCAAGGCGCTGAAGAGGGTCTTCTCAGCCGAAGAGGAAGAGTTCAACGTGGACAAGCGATTCACAATAGACGAGTATGAAAATGTGACTCCACTGTGGCTAGCGGCACGATACAATGATATTGAAGTGGTCCAGCTTCTGCTGGAAGCTGGCGCAGATGTCAATTCCCCATGTTGTGGACTCAAAATGACTCCGCTTCACATGGCCGCTAATAACCACAACGTTGAAATGGTCGATATCCTCCTGAAGTCGGGTGCTGACCCCAATGTGTTCGATCGGTGGAACTTTTCTCCGCTGATGTACGTCGCAATTCACCACGAGCCATTCATCGTGAATCAGCTGTTCCTCGTATTCTTGCAGTATGGGTGTGATATAAACTTTGGTGCGTGTCTGAATTCAGAAGGTCAACTTGAACATATGGACAACAATATGGACCTGATGGAGCTGTGTTCTGGCTACCAAAGCGACTATATCACATACGTAAGGGAACCAACTGGCCCAACGAGTGGTACTGCACTGCACCATGCCACTCAGAATCCACATTTACCAAACGACAGTTTGGCTATCCTGCTCGATGCAGGAGCTGTTGTAGATAAACCAAATCTTTATGGACAAACACCACTCATGGGTGCCATCATGGATGTGTACTACGACTACCACAAGTTCGTGAAGAGCCATGCCGAGATTCTAGTCAGTAGGGGGTCGTCGGTAGCCACGCAGGATAAGCGAGGGTGGACTGCCTTTCACTACGCCGCTCAGCGGGGCTCGATAGACTGCATGAAACTGCTGATGCGAGCGGGTGCCGATTGTAATGCCCTTAGCGCCAAACAAGAATCTGCTCTTTGGATCGTCTTGGTGTTAGGGTGGCGTGAAGCTACAAACTTTCTCATCGCCACCGGCTGTAATGTAAACAGACCATTGAACAGTATGACTATTTTGAACATGAACGCCGACTCGCAAGTTTGCAGGTTTGGGCCGATGTTGCCAATCGAGTATGCGTTGTGTAACCGTGACTACCGTATGGCTGAGCTTTTGGTTCGCGCTGGGTGCGAGATTAACCAGGACACTTGGCTCGGTCACCATGGCGATGTTGCTCAGGAAAAACTCGAGGCGTTCCATCAGATGCTCCGACTGGAGATGTCGAGTAGGCGGCAAGTTAGGCCGCTGAGACTGCTGTGCCGAAACGTGATCAGGAACTACCTGGGTCAGGCCATCATGACTAAACTTGAAGACCTCTTTCTTCCACAGGCCATCAAAGACTTTATCTGTCTCAAACAGGATTTATAGTATACGTGTATATTCAAAATATACTATACAATATATCATGGTATGCTCAAGGTCAGTGCTGAAATACGATGTGATTATAATCAATGTAGGTTTGTGAAAACAAAAAAACAATGCAGCAAGCCATATATCGGTAAGTTCAAACGACATGGCATCACTGTAGATCTTCGAAGTTCGAACATTAATCAAGGGTGAGTACTATGTAGTGAAGGCATGAATGTGCAACTGGTGAACTGGTTTTATGTATGTGTACATGTGTATGATTGTGCAGATGGTTAGCAGTTGAGGAAATCTTATTTATTCAAGCGCTTGTAAACATGGTAAAGTATACGTTTTAATATGATATCTGCATGATTGGGTTGTTGTCACGTCTATTTATTCCCTATATTTGTTATGTTTCTGATATCACGTCCTACTGGTGCTATAAGATTTGGTAAGTAAACCAATAAAAGAACTCACAAAAAGATAGGAATATTAAATATTTTTTTATTGAAAAATAGGCAACCTTGAATGTGGTTAATATTCGGCAGAACTGTTAAATGAAAAGAAATATCTCCAATAGTACCATGATATTGAAAAATGGCAGTGATGAGTAACCTTCACAAAATAATCGTTTTTTTTTTGTATTGAGAATGTGTAGAGAGTTTGTTAGTATCAAGCAATTCATCATGTTCATGTACATGCAATTCTCAATCGTGTGACAAAATTTTATTCGTAGCTTGTATTTGACGAGACTGAACACAATGTATTGTGTGAGGTCTTGAAATGGTTTAAAATTTAGATTTAGTATATACATCAATACCAATATTTCAACATCATTGTAAGCCACAGGCGATGAATTTAGATTTCAAAGTAATGCTTTTGTGAATTACCAAATCAAGATAATTTATTAAAAATACATCGAATATTTTGTATCGTTCCACTTCTGTGGGCTTATCATTGTTATATCCCCATTATATACAGTATAGATAATATTGTATACACACATACATGTACTAACAACGCTACCATTGTTATTTCTAACTATTGATACTTCATGTTTCAGTAAAAAGCCACGAATTTGAAAATGCGAGTTTATAATAGAGATAGACAGCCACATAAATGTTGCGAATATAAAAATCTGAGTTTTCGGAAAATAGTGTGGGTAAAAATATATTTGTTTGTGTGCTTTTTTGCTCTTGCATGATATGATACATGTGTGTTGGGAATCAATTCTAAAAATATTGTTGTATATACTGAACTGTCATTTTTTGCCTTCGAGGTCTTTATAATATAAGACTACTCGCATTAAGTCTCATATCCAATGTTGTTCAGATCATTCACTGCAAAGATATGTTTCCATTAAACCCGAAGGTATAACAATATTTTTCAGGCATCCTTTTCAAAGAAATAAGTTTCAGATAAATTGTTTAGAGATTTCAGTATCTCCCAGAGAAGTATATCACATTGCTCCATGGGTTTCCGAAATACTATGTACAAGAATCAAAGCAGTATGATGAATCTACTGTTCAATTCTGTCAAATCGAAGTGTGTTCAAGATATCTGATAT